>NW_024121100.1:2000735-2074152 GCF_016745375.1 Pimephales promelas | reverse complement strand
AACCCCTTTCGTTTTTTCATTTTTCGGGGCAAAAAATTAAGTTTCTTCAATCTTCTCAAAACTCTGGATTCTGATAGAGGGCCTGTGAGACTTTGACCTGAGTGCAAAAATGGAGGCTCTAGACCCTTCCAGAGCTGAGATATCAAAATTCAAAATTTCGACCCGAAAAAAAAAACGACAGTGTTACCCCTTTCGTTTTTTTCATTTTCGGGCGAAAAAATTAAGTTCTCCAATCTTCTCAAAAACTCTGGATTCTGATAGAGGGCATGAGACTTTGACCTGAGTGCAAAAATGAGGCTCTAGACCTTCCAGAGCTGAGATATCGAAATTCAAAATTTCGACCCGAAAAAAAAAACGACAGTGTTACCCCTTCGTTTTTTTCGTTTTGCGAAAAAAATTTCTCCAATCAAAACTCTGGATTATGATAGAGGGCTGTGAGACTTTGACCTGAGTGCAAAAATGGAGGCTCTAGACCCTTCCAGAGCTGAGATATCGAAATTCAAATTTCGACCCGAAAAAAAAACGACAGTGTTACCCCTTTCGTTTTTTTTTCATTTTCGGGCGAAAAATTAAGTTTTCTCAATCTTCTCAAAACTCTGGATTATGATAGAGGGCATGAGACTTTGACCTGAGTGCAAAAATGGAGGCTCTAGACCCTTCAGAGCTGAGATATTCGAAATTCAAAATTTCGACCCGAAAAAAAAAACGACAGTGTTACCCCTTCGTTTTTTTTCATTTTCGGGCGAAAAATTAAGTTTCTCCAATCTTCTCAAAACTCTGGATTCTGATAGAGGGCCTGTGAGACTTTGACCTGAGTGCAAAAATGGAGGCTCTAGACCCTTCCAGAGCTGAGATATCGAAATTCAAAATTTCGACCCGAAAAAAAAACGACAGTGTTACCCCTTTCGTTTTTTTCATTTTCGGGCGAAAATTAAGTTTCTCCAATCTTCTCAAAACTCTGGATTATGATAGAGGGCTGTGAGACTTTGACCTGAGTGCAAAAATGGAGGCTCTAGACCCTTCCAGAGCTGAGATATCGAAATTCAAAATTTCGACCCGAAAAAAAAACGACAGTGTTACCCCTTTTGTTTTTTTTCATTTTTGGGCGAAAAATTAAGTTTCTCCAATCTTCTCAAAACTCTGGATTATGATAGAGGGCTGTGAGACTTTGACCTAAGTGCAAAAATGGAGGCTCTAGACCCTTCCAGAGCTGAGATATCGAAATTCAAAATTTCGACCGAAAAAAAAACGACAGTGTTACCCCTTTTGTTTTTTTTCATTTTCGGGCAAAAAATTAAGTTTCTTCAATCTTCTCAAAACTCTGGATTCTGATAGAGGGCCATGAGACTTTGAACTGAGTGCAAAAATGGAGGCTCTAGACCCTTCCAGAGCTGAGATATCAAAATTCAAAATTTCGACCCGAAAAAAAAACGACAGTGTTACCCCTTTCGTTTTTTTTTCGTTTTCGGGCGAAAAATTAAGTTTCTCCAATCTTCTCAAAACTCTGGATTATGATAGAGGGCTGTGAGACTTTGACCTGAGTGCAAAAATGGAGGCTCTAGACCCTTCCAGAGCTGAGATATCGAAATTCAAAATTTCGACCCGAAAAAAAAAACGACAGTGTTACCCCTTTTGTTTTTTTTTCATTTTTGGGCGAAAAATTAAGTTTCTCCAATCTTCTCAAAACTCTGGATTATGATAGAGGGCTGTGAGACTTTGACCTGAGTGCAAAAATGGAGGCTCTAGACCCTTCCAGAGCTGAGATATCGAAATTAAAAATTTTGACCCGAAAAAAAAAAACGACAGTGTTACCCCTTTTGTTTTTTTTCATTTTTGGGCGAAAAATTAAGTTTCTCCAATCTTCTCAAAACTCTGGATTATGATAGAGGGCTGTGAGACTTTGACCTAAGTGCAAAAATGGAGGCTCTAGACCCTTCCAGAGCTGAGATATCGAAATTCAAAATTTCGACTCGAAAAAAAAACGACAGTGTTACCCCTTTTTTTTTTTTCATTTTCGGCGAAAAATTAAGTTTCTCCAATCTTCTCAAAACTCTGGATTATGATAGAGGGCTGTGAGACTTTGACCTGAGTGCAAAAATGGAGGCTCTAGACCCTTCCAGAGCTGAGATATCGAAATTCAAAATTTCGACCCGAAAAAAAAACGACAGTGTTACCCCTTTTGTTTTTTTTCATTTTGGGCGAAAAATTAAGTTTCTCCAATCTTCTCAAAACTCTGGATTATGATAGAGGGCTGTGAGACTTTGACCTGAGTGCAAAAATGGAGGCTCTAGACCCTTCCAGAGCTGAGATATCGAAATTCAAAATTTCGACCCGAAAAAAAAAACGACAGTGTTACCCCTTTCGTTTTTTTTCATTTTCGGGCGAAAAATTAAGTTTCTCCAATCTTCTCAAAACTCTGGATTATGATAGAGGGCTGTGAGACTTTGACCTGAGTGCAAAAATGGAGGCTCTAGACCCTTCCAGAGCTGAGATATCGAAATTCAAAATTTCGACCCGAAAAAAAAAACGACAGTGTTACCCCTTTTGTTTTTTTTCATTTTCGGGCGAAAAATTAAGTTTCTCCAATCTTCTCAAAACTCTGGATTATGATAGAGGGCTGTGAGACTTTGACCTGAGTGCAAAAATGGAGGCTCTAGACCCTTCCAGAGCTGAGATATCGAAATTCAAAATTTCGACCCGAAAAAAAAAACGACAGTGTTACCCCTTTTGTTTTTTTTCATTTTCGGGCGAAAAATTAAGTTTCTCCAATCTTCTCAAAACTCTGGATTATGATAGAGGGCTGTGAGACTTTGACCTGAGTGCAAAAATGGAGGCTCTAGACCCTTCCAGAGCTGAGATATCGAAATTCAAAATTTCGACCCGAAAAAAAAACGACAGTGTTACCCCTTTCGTTTTTTTTTCATTTTCGGCGAAAAATTAAGTTTCTCCAATCTTCTCAAAACTCTGGATTATGATAGAGGGCTGTGAGACTTTGACCTGAGTGCAAAAATGGAGGCTCTAGACCCTTCCAGAGCTGAGATATCGAAATTAAAAATTTCGACCCGAAAAAAAAAACGACAGTGTTACCCCTTTTGTTTTTTTCATTTTGGGCGAAAAATTAAGTTTCTCCAATCTTCTCAAAACTCTGGATTATGATAGAGGGCTGTGAGACTTTGACCTGAGTGCAAAAATGGAGGCTCTAGACCCTTCCAGAGCTGAGATATCGAAATTCAAAATTTCGACCCGAAAAAAAACGACAGTGTTACCCCTTTCGTTTTTTTTTCATTTTCGGGGCAAAAAATTAAGTTTCTCCAATCTTCTCAAAACTCTGGATTCTGATAGAGGGCCATGAGACTTTGACCTGAGTGCAAAAATGGAGGCTCTAGACCCTTCCAGAGCTGAGATATCAAAATTCAAAATTTCGACCCGAAAAAAAAACGACAGTGTTACCCCTTTCGTTTTTTTTCGTCGGCGAAAAATTAAGTTTCTCCAATCTTCTCAAAACTCTGGATTATGATAGAGGGCTGTGAGACTTTGACCTGAGTGCAAAAATGGAGGCTCTAGACCCTTCCAGAGCTGAGATATCGAAATTCAAAATTTCGACCCGAAAAAAAAAACGACAGTGTTACCCCTTTCGTTTTTTTTTTCATTTTGGGCGAAAAATTAAGTTTCTCCAATCTTCTCAAAACTGGATTATGATAGAGGGCTGTGAGACTTTGACCTGAGTGCAAAAATGGAGGCTCTAGACCCTTCCAGAGCTGAGATATCGAAATTCAAAATTTTGACCGAAAAAAAAAACGACAGTGTTACCCCTTTTCGTTTTTTTTCATTTTTGGGCGAAAAATTAAGTTTCTCCAATCTTCTCAAAACTCTGGATTATGATAGAGGGCTGTGAGACTTTGACCTGAGTGCAAAAATGGAGGCTCTAGACCCTTCCAGAGCTGAGATATCGAAATTCAAAATTTCGACCCGAAAAAAAAAACGACAGTGTTACCCCTTTTGTTTTTTTTTTTTTCGGGCGAAAAATTAAGTTTCTCCAATCTTCTCAAAACTCTGGATTCTGATAGAGGGCCATGAGACTTTGACCTGAGTGCAAAAATGGAGGCTCTAGACCCTTCCAGAGCTGAGATATCAAAATTCAAAATTTCGACCCGAAAAAAAAAACGACAGTGTTACCCCTTTCGTTTTTTTCATTTTCGGGCGAAAAATTAAGTTTCTCCAATCTTCTCAAAACTCTGGATTATGATAGAGGGCTGTGAGACTTTGACCTGAGTGCAAAAATGGAGGCTCTAGACCCTTCCAGAGCTGAGATATCGAAATTCAAAATTTCGACCCGAAAAAAAAACGACAGTGTTACCCCTTTTGTTTTTTTCATTTTTGGGCGAAAAATTAAGTTTCTCCAATCTTCTCAAAACTCTGGATTATGATAGAGGGCTGTGAGACTTTGACCTGAGTGCAAAAATGGAGGCTCTAGACCCTTCCAGAGCTGAGATATCGAAATTCAAAATTTCGACCCGAAAAAAAAAACGACAGTGTTACCCCTTTTTTTTTCATTTTTCGCGCAAAAATTAAGTTTCTCCAATCTTCTCAAAACTCTGGATTCTGATAGAGGGCCATGAGACTTTGACCTGAGTGCAAAAATGGAGGCTCTAGACCCTTCCAGAGCTGAGATATCGAAATTCAAATTTCGACCCGAAAAAAAAAACGACAGTGTTACCCCTTTCGTTTTTTTTTCATTTTCGGGCGAAAAATTAAGTTTCTCCAATCTTCTCAAAACTCTGGATTCTGATAGAGGGCCACGAGACTTTGACCTGAGTGCAAAAATGGAGGCTCTAGACCCTTCCAGAGCTGAGATATCGAAATTCAAAATTTCGACCCGAAAAAAAAAACGACAGTGTTACCCCTTTCGTTTTTTTTCATTTTCGGGCGAAAAATTAAGTTTCTCCAATCTTCTCAAAACTCTGGATTATGATAGAGGGCTGTGAGACTTTGACCTGAGTGCAAAAATGGAGGCTCTAGACCCTTCCAGAGCTGAGATATCGAAATTCAAAATTTCGACCGAAAAAAAAAAACGACAGTGTTACCCCTTTCGTTTTTTTTTCGTTTTCGGCGAAAAATTAAGTTTCTCCAATCTTCTCAAAACTCTGGATTCTGATAGAGGGCCAGAGACTTTGACCTGAGTGCAAAAATGGAGGCTCTAGACCCTTCCAGAGCTGAGATATCGAAATTCAAAATTTCGACCCGAAAAAAAAACGACAGTGTTACCCCTTTCGTTTTTTTCGTTTTCGGGCGAAAAATTAAGTTTCTCCAATCTTCTCAAAACTCTGGATTCTGATAGAGGGCCACGAGACTTTGACCTGAGTGCAAAAATGGAGGCTCTAGACCCTTCCAGAGCTGAGATATCGAAATTCAAAATTTCGACCCGAAAAAAAAACGACAGTGTTACCCCTTTCGTTTTTTTCCGTTTTCGGGCGAAAAATTAAGTTTCTCCAATCTTCTCAAAACTCTGGATTATGATAGAGGGCTGTGAGACTTTGACCTGAGTGCAAAAATGGAGGCTCTAGACCCTTCCAGAGCTGAGATATCGAAATTCAAAATTTCGACCCGAAAAAAAAAACGACAGTGTTACCCCTTTTGTTTTTTTTTCATTTTTGGGCGAAAAATTAAGTTTCTCCAATCTTCTCAAAACTCTGGATTATGATAGAGGGCTGTGAGACTTTGACCTAAGTGCAAAAATGGAGGCTCTAGACCCTTCCAGAGCTGAGATATCGAAATTCAAAATTTCGACTCGAAAAAAAAACGACAGTGTTACCCCTTTTGTTTTTTTTCATTTTCGGGCAAAAAATTAAGTTTCTTCAATCTTCTCAAAACTCTGGATTCTGATAGAGGGCCATGAGACTTTGACCTGAGTGCAAAAATGGAGGCTCTAGACCCTTCCAGAGCTGAGATATCAAAATTCAAAATTTCGACCCGAAAAAAAAAACGACAGTGTTACCCCTTTCGTTTTTTTTCGTTTTCGGGCGAAAAATTAAGTTTCTCCAATCTTCTCAAAACTCTGGATTATGATAGAGGGCTGTGAGACTTTGACCTGAGTGCAAAAATTGAGGCTCTAGACCCTTCCAGAGCTGAGATATCGAAATTCAAAATTTCGACCCGAAAAAAAAAACGACAGTGTTACCCCTTTGTTTTTTTTTTCATTTTTGGGCGAAAAATTAAGTTTCTCCAATCTTCTCAAAACTCTGGATTATGATAGAGGGCTGTGAGACTTTGACCTGAGTGCAAAAATGGAGGCTCTAGACCCTTCCAGAGCTGAGATATCGAAATTCAAAATTTCGACCCGAAAAAAAAACGACAGTGTTACCCCTTTTGTTTTTTTTCATTTTCGGGCGAAAAATTAAGTTTCTCCAATCTTCTCAAAACTCTGGATTCTGATAGAGGGCCATGAGACTTTGACCTGAGTGCAAAAATGGAGGCTCTAGACCCTTCCAGAGCTGAGATATCGAAATTCAAAATTTCGACCCGAAAAAAAAAACGACAGTGTTACCCCTTTCGTTTTTTTCGTTTTCGGCGAAAAATTAAGTTTCTCCAATCTTCTCAAAACTCTGGATTATGATAGAGGGCTGTGAGACTTTGACCTGAGTGCAAAAATGGAGGCTCTAGACCCTTCCAGAGCTGAGATATCGAAATTCAAAATTTCGACCCGAAAAAAAAACGACAGTGTTACCCCTTTTGTTTTTTTTTCATTTTTGGGCGAAAAATTAAGTTTCTCCAATCTTCTCAAAACTCTGGATTATGATAGAGGGCTGTGAGACTTTGACCTGAGTGCAAAAATGGAGGCTCTAGACCCTTCCAGAGCTGAGATATCGAAATTCAAAATTTCGACCGAAAAAAAAAACGACAGTGTTACCCCTTTTGTTTTTTCATTTTCGGGCGAAAAATTAAGTTTCTCCAATCTTCTCAAAACTCTGGATTCTGATAGAGGGCCATGAGACTTTGACCTGAGTGCAAAAATGGAGGCTCTAGACCCTTCCAGAGCTGAGATATCAAATTCAAAATTTCGACCCGAAAAAAAAACGACAGTGTTACCCCTTTCGTTTTTTTTCGTTTTCGGGCGAAAAATTAAGTTTCTCCAATCTTCTCAAAACTCTGGATTATGATAGAGGGCTGTGAGACTTTGACCTGAGTGCAAAAATGGAGGCTCTAGACCCTTCCAGAGCTGAGATATCGAAATTCAAAATTTCGACCCGAAAAAAAAAACGACAGTGTTACCCCTTTCGTTTTTTTCGTTTTCGGGCGAAAAATTAAGTTTCTCCAATCTTCTCAAAACTCTGGATTATGATAGAGGGCTGTGAGACTTTGACCTGAGTGAAAAAATGGAGGCTCTAGACCCTTCCAGAGCTGAGATATCGAAATTCAAAATTTCGACCCGAAAAAAAAAAACGACAGTGTTACCCCTTTCGTTTTTGGGCGAAAAATTAAGTTTCTCCAATCTTCTCAAAACTCTGGATTCTGATAGAGGGCCACAAAACTTTGACCTGAGTGCAAAAATGGAGGCTCTAGACCCTTCCAGAGCTGAGATGTCGAAATTCAAAATTTCGACCCGAAAAAAAAAAAACGACAGTGTTACCCCTTTCGTTTTTTTTCGTTTTCGGACGAAAAATTAAGTTTCTCCAATCTTCTCAAAACTCTGGATTATGATAGAGGGCTGTGAGACTTTGACCTGAGTGCAAAAATGGAGGCTCCAGACCCTTCCAGAGCTGAGATATCGAAATTCAAAATTTCGACCCGAAAAAAAACGACAGTGTTACCCCTTTCGTTTTTTTCGTTTTCAGGTGAAAAATTAAGTTTCTCCAATCTTCTCAAAACTCTGGATTCTGATAGAGGGCCACGAAACTTTGACCTGAGTGCAAAAATGAAGGCTCTAGAACCTTCCAGAGCTGAGATATCGAAATTCAAAATTTCGACCCGAAAAAAAAACGACAGTGTAACCCCTTTCGTTTTTTTTCGCTTTCGGGCGAAAAATTACGTTTCTCCAATCTTCTCAAAACTCTGGATTATGATAGAGGGCCAAGAGACTTAGACCTGAGTGCAAAAATTGACGCCCTTCCTGAGCTGAGATATTGAGATCCCACGTAGCATTTATCCCACTATTTTTATAATGGCATAAATGCAAAGTGGGATGTCCATATCTCAGCTCAGGAAGGGTCTAGAGACTCCATTTTTGCACCCAGGTCTAAGTCTCATGGCCCTCTATCAGTATCCAGAGTTTCGAGAAGATTGGAGAAACTCAAAATTTCGACCTCCAAAAAAAAACCAAAGGGGTACCACTGTCGTTTTTTTTTTCGGTGTGAAAAATTAAGTTTCTCCAATCTTCTCAAAACTCTGGATTCTGATAGAGGGCCAAGAAACTTAGACCTGAGTGCAAAAATGGACGCTCTAGACCCTTCTGAGATATTGAGATCCCACGTAGCATTTATCCCACTATTTTTATAATGGCATAAATGCTAAGTGGGATGTCAATATCTAGGCTCAGGAAGGGTCTAGAGACTCAATTTTTGCACTCAGGTCTAAGTCTCATGGCCCTCTATCAGTATCCAGAGTTTCGAAAAGATTGGAGAAACGAAAACGATCAATAATATAAAAATTCAAAGCAAAAAGTAGGGGTAAAGGAGCAATTTCAAAGTTTGGTTAAAACAGAGGTGCTCTTTGGATGGGAAACTGCATATGACGAAAAAGCAAGAGAACTCCAAATGTGTTGTTGATCAAATGAGTTGTGCTCTGAACAATTATCTAATCAACCAATCACATGACATGGCAGTTTCTTCATTGCATTTAGGGGTGTGGTCCTGGTCAAGACAATCTCCTGAACTCCAAACTGAATGTCAGAATGGGTAAGAAAGGTGATTTAAGCAATTTTGAGCATGGCATGGTTGTTGGTGTCTGAGTATTTCACAATCTGCTCAGTTACTGGGATTTTCACACACAACCATTTCTAGGGTTTACAAAGAATGGTATGAAAAGGGAAAAACAACCAGTATGCGGCAGTCCTGTGGGCAAAAAATGCCTTGTTAATGCTAGAGGTCAGAGGAGAATGGGCCGACTGATTCAAGCCGATAGAAGAGCAACTTTGACTGAAATAACCACTCGTTACAACCGAGGTATTCAGCAAAGCATTTGTGAAGCCACAACACACACAACTTTGAGGCGGATGGGCTACAACAGCAGAAGACCCCACCGGGGACCACTCTTCTTCACTACAAATAGGAAAAAGAGGCGACAATTTGCAAGAGCTCACCAAAATTGGACCGTTGAAGACTGGAAAAATGTTGCCTGGTCTGATGAGTCTCGATTTCAGATGGTAGAGTCAGAATTTGGTATAAACAGAACAAGAACATGGATCCATCATGCCTTGTTCCCACTGTGCAGGCTGCTGGTGGTGGTGTAATGGTGTGGGCATGTTTTCTTGGCACACTTTAGGCCCCTTAGTGCCAATTGGGCATCGTTTAAATGTCACGGCCTACCTATGCATTGTTTCTGACCATGTCCATCCCTTCATGGCCACCATGCCCCCATTATAAAGTGCTTGCTTTAGAAAACAAACGACGGTCAAAATCATTTTCAGACTGAACAACGGTCATGTGATCAGATGAGGATTTTGTAATGTTTATTTTGTAGTTTTTAAAAACAAGCAGTAAAAAAAAAGCATACAATTTATATATTTATAACATCATGACTTCCAATAAATTGGGGTGAGGGAAAAGAAAGAGAAGAAACCCTCAGTTCACAGAGTGAGGAGCAACACACACGGCACGAGTGTCAGTACCGGAACACACTCGCATTCACACAAACTCACAGACTGAAACGTCATTTGATATCACAGGAAAAAAAAAATAATCACATAAAAAAACCCTCACTGAATGAATAGAGAGACAAAAAAAAAGTGAACACGTTAAACAATGGGAATGTTCCAGCTCAAAATCAAATTAAAAAGGACTAAAAGCAAAACAAACGCATTAAAAAAAAAAGGAAAAAAAAGACATGGTTACTCATCGAGTTCAAAACAGTAGTTATTAACACCTGAAGATTTCCTCTAAATGGACCAGTTTCCTCAAAAGACTTTTAAAATGAAAGGAAGTGCACGCTCATGTGAGGAAGTTAGCTGAAGAAGCATTCCCTTGTGTTTCCCTGGCGACGACGAGTCACAGGACAGAGGAAGAGGAGGGATGAAGCGTTCGAGGTTGATTTTAGTCCAGACAGCGTTTGTGGATCCAGCAAAGATCAGGAAGGGGGGAGAGAAACAAACAGAAGTTTGCAGAAGCCTGTACGAGGTCATAAACACAGAGATCTGGCTTCAGAGGACAGTCACACAGCTTTTCTGCCGGACACAGGAAGGGGGAGGAAGAGTAGAAGTCCTTTTCTGAGAGGAGAGCGAGAGGATGGAGGGAAGGACCCGGACGGATGAGCTCAGGAACCGTCGCCTCACTGCGCCTGGAGCGAGAACGGCACCACCGTCAGATCACACCTCAAACTTATATAGCATAACTGTACTCGTGTGAGTTTAATACATTTATATTCATATAAGACATTTCACATTAAGCTCATTGGAGGTTTTCAAAACAGATTTCATAGGGCCCTAAATAAGCTATCAAAAGCTTGAAAAAATGAGCAGTTATCGCTGTTCTCAAACGCTGGTGTCCGCTGAAACCACGCCCACAAGCGGGAAAGCTGTCGACGCTGATATTAGGTGAAACTGCGTTCGGGATGGGAGGATGAACGCTGAGGCGGGAGATAGTCGTTTCGGCCCCGTTCACCAGTAACAGCGGATTATCAGCGGTCTCTGAGGAAAGTTTATAAAACGATCCCGCGTAAAATGATCACTACAGAGGCGATCCTCAGCTCTTCATCAAGGTTGGCTCTACACAAAATTAATCCACACCTTCTCGATGTGATCGCTTTTAGGAAATTTAAATAAAGTCACCAATCTTTTTTGTGCATTTCCGTGTCAAAGGCATAGCTAGCTAGCAAACTGTAGGCTGTAGTAACTAATAGAACTGACAGTAACTCGCAATTGAAGAACTCTATTGTTAGGGGAGGGGCCAACCTCAGTGCATCATCAAATAGGGGCGTGTCTATGAGCTCAGGGGCTTCAGTGCGTCAGAGCCGTAAAATAGCAATGGTGAAAAACTGTTTAACGGTCTAACTCCGCATTTCAGTACTTCACAGTTCACAGTCTTTGTAATACGTTTTAGCAATACATTCATAATGCGTTTAGAATTATTTTAGAGAATTGACTTTAATACTTCCAATCTTAAGTAACTCTTTTTTCAATCAACTTTATTCAAAGCCAAATTCAATGATTAGTTTGTGAAGTCTGGTTGAAGTCGAGTAATTTCATCGGGTCAGAGGTCACTCGGCTGTTACCGGATGCCAGTGATTAGTTTATAAAGTTATATATATGGATATTTCTTACAGAAACGCATCACTTCGCTTCAGAGGACCTTTATCAACTCCCTGGTGCCATACTGATTACTTTTGATGGATGCGCTTTATGGAGCTTCAAAAACTCGAGGCACCTTCAACTCCCATTATGAAGCCGAGAAGAGCCAGGATGTTATTTAACACAAGCCTGATTGTGTTCGTCTACAAGATAAAGTCAAACATGAATCAATGAGATCAGATCTGTGTGTGTGGAGGAGGCAGTGCTGTACCTGCTGGCCCTGCGGTGTGGCCCCGGGCTGTCCGGGGGCCTGTCCCGTCTGCCCGTAATACGCCGCCTGCTGTCTGTAATACTCGGCCCACGCGGCGCTGTAGTCGGTCTGTCCCGCCGCCGCGGCTCCTGCGGCCTGAGCTCCTCCTCCTGCTGCGGCCGCGGGGGCAGCGCCTCCTCCTGCTGCGGCTGGACACACACACACATCAAAACACTGATCTGGAATGATGGGTAACACTATTTTAAAGAGTAAAAGTTACAGTGTAATCATATATTTAAGTACAGAGTAATATATTAATCAACATGTAAATACTAAAGTGTTAGAGTTAGGATTGGGGTTTGCTTTTGGTTAGTTAAACGGTAAACGTTCAGTAACTACATGCAACAAGGACACTCTAAAATAAAGTGTAAGCGAGTGATTGGCGTACCCATCTTTTTGTAGTACTCCTCCCAGGCCTTGGTGTAGTCAGGCTGGGCAGTGCCTGGGGCCGCTTGGCCCGGGTCAGCGGGAGCGGCGGGCTGGGCCGCGGGAGCCTGTCCTGGCATAGCGCCCCCTCCGGGCTGCTGGTAGTACTGTGCGTAATAAGCCGCCCACGCTGCGTTAGGATCTGTTGCTGCTTTACCTGAGAGAGGGAGATTTTTACATTAAACATTTAATATAATTGATCCATCCATCAAGTTGTCAGTTAAGTTTGGGGTCATCAGGTTTTTCTTTTTTAAACAATTTGCATATTTAGCTTTTATCTAAGTTAAACTAAACACCATTGAGAAACGGTGTCGTGGAAATAAAAAGTTTGATTGTTTTAAACCGGATAATCCAGATAATGCCTGGCATGTTAAAAAATATCTGTTCTTTCTATTAGTCAAATTCTGAAAATATATAAATTTCCACAAATTAAGCAGAAAGAGTTTAACGTTTATAATCAGAAATGTTTCTTGAGCATCAAATCATCATAATAGTGACTCATGATCATGTGACACTAAAGACTGGAGTAATGCTGAAATAAATTAAATTTAAAAATATAATCAAATAGAAAACAGTTATTTTAATTTGTAATATTTCACAGTATTATGCTTTCTATATTATTTATATAGAAGCAGTTTTGGTGAGGAGACAACTTTAATTTACAAAATCTAACCAACACCATCCTTATGAAAAGTTGTTTAAAAAAAAATCTATACATTTTGATATTTGCTGTAATGCTATAATAACTGAATTATAAAATCTGAGATCAAGATGTTTTTTGACTCTAGGCTCTGATGATCACACGAGACCTGTAGTGCACTTCTATAATGCTCTATCAAGACTGTAAGGTTGAAGGCATCAGTAGAGAAGGACTCACTGGGATCTTGCGGCTGCCACTGCTGGTACGCGTTTCCCCAACCCTGAGGATACTGGCCTCCAGGAGGACCTCCGCTGGAGAGACAGAGAAACACCTTTACATGTGCAAACAAACCCTGCCAAAATCAAATATCAAGCCTTTTCCTAAGGCTAAAGAGCCGATAAGGCAGTACTGACTGTTGTGGTCCCCCAGGGGGTCCGGGCTGGTACGGGTTTGGGTTGTAGGGGCCCATGGGTCCAGCGGGGCCTGGCCCGCCCGGTCCTGGACCAACAGGGCACAGAGGACCCTACAAAGAGAAGCACACCAGTGAAAACCAGCAAACAGTGCAGTCTGTAAGAGTGACAGCTAGTGGTCGATATGGGTACTGCAGTCCAAATTAAAAAGCGCAACTGACGATGAAAGCAAAGACGACATTAAATTGATGATTTGGTTTACCCGTGTTTTAATATGCTCTCGTTCATTGATTTACAGATTGAGGTTTAGGTTGGGTATATTCTGCAATCTGACCCAGTTTGTTCGCTCGCTGGATCACACGTTGTTGAAATACTATTGGGTGAACTGGCAGAGGGCGGAGTCACAGACCAAAACAAAAGCAGGTTTTCCAACACGAAACAAAAATAACTAGATGAAGTGTTTTTCAGAGAAACGAGTGTGTGAACTCCGCATGTTCCCAACATATTGTAAAGTGTTACCCATACGTTTTCAGATAAGGTTCATTAGTTTACATTAAATGTTGAAATTAATATTAACTAAGATCAATAAATACTGTAGAAGCAGTTCATGTTAACCAGTACATTAAAATCAAAGGCGGCATTTGTTAACACTGGTAATGGACTAAACCATCGTGAACAACAGTATTTATATGAACTAACATTACATAAGTGACGAGCCGGACATGAAGCGGGGTCTTGAATCAGCCTGAAGGGGTTATATTCGCTATACATCATCTCGCTTATATGGCTACCTACCAAATAAATCAATTTAAATCAATGATTTAAAGGGATACTCCATTTTTTTTGGAAATAGGCTCATTTAACTCCTCCCCCAGAGTTTAACAGTCGAGTTTTACCGTTTTCGAATGTATTTTCTGATATTTAGAAGAATCAGTAAACAGACAGTTTCTGGTCTCGTTGATGAAGCTTATGGTAAAGTGTAACCAACACATGGTATGTTTCTGTTTTAGTAGAGTGTAGAGCACACAGGCGGTTCTCGGCGTACCTCGATCTTGTCCTCGATCAGCTGTTTGGCGTGGTCGATCTGCTGAGGGGAGCCGCGGATGGTGAACAGTTTGAAGTTCGGGTCTCCGTTGGGCGGCGGCTGGCGTGAGATCTCCACAAAGGCGCCGGTCTGCTGGTTGATCGCCTTCACGTTCTCGCCACCTCGGCCAATCACGAGGCCGCATTTGTGTGCGGGGATTGAGAAGGTCATCTCTCCACCAGGCGGACCCCAGTTGCCTGGGCCGCGACCCCTGCCTCGCCCACCCGGGGGCATGCCTGTGCCAGGAGGACCCGGCGGACCCTGAGGGACACGACAAGATTAACTAGGGCACACCAGGAGGAAAACATGGACAGAATCGTGCTAAAGGCTAACGTATTACAATAAGGTTCATTAGTTACCAATAGAGCCCGACCGATAAAGGATTTTGAAGGCCGATACCGATAATATTTTTTGGTTTTAAAATCCGATATATCGGCCGATATTTTTTTATTCCAACAGGAACGGTGTAGAGCGCCCTCTGGTGGACAAACTATACAACTCCAACACTCATGACATGGTTCAAGCATGTTTCGGCCGTTTTTTAAAATTTTCTAAATATTAATTTATCGGCCATTATAACTGCCGATACCGATAGTTTGGAAAATGCCTAATATCGGCCGATATATCGGTCTGGCTCTAGTTACCAACCTTAGTTAACATGAACTAAGAATGGACAATACTTCTAATCCAAAAGGTTGTATTTGTTTACACATTCGAAATTCCAATTAAAATACAGATGCTCATCATTTGTTCAAGTAACATTAACAATGAGCCATACATGTAATACAGTATTTATTAATCGTGAGTTAACTATGACATTAATGCGATTAAATATTTTAATCTTTTGACAGCACTAATAAATCAATTTGAGAAGTAATTTAGTGAATAAGACCGGTTTCATAAGGCCCCACCAATGTAAGGCTTGTTAAAAATAAAAAAATAATGGGACAAAAAGAAATCAGGAGACATTTAGAATAGATAAAAATGTGTGATTAATCGTGAGTTAACAATGACATTAATGCGATTAATCGTGAGTTAACAATGACATTAATGCGATTAATCGAGAGTTAACTATGACATTAATGCGATTAATCACGAGTCAACTATGACATTAATGCGATTAATCGCGATTAAATATTTTAATCGTTTGACTGCACTAATTAATCAATTTGAGAAGTAATTTAGTGAATAAGACCGGTTTCATAAGGCCCCACCAATGTAAGGCTTGTTAAAATTAAAAAAAAATAAAGGGACAAAAAGAAATCAGGAGACATTTAGAATAGATAAAAATGTGTGATTAATCGTGAGTTAACAATGACATTAATGCAATTAATCGTGAGTTAACAATGACATTAATGTGATTAATCGCGAGTTAACAATGACATTAATGCGATTAATCGAGAGTTAACTATGACATTAATGCGATTAATCACGAGTCAACTATGACATTAATGCGATTAATCGCGATTAAATATTTTAATCGTTTGACTGCACTAATTAATCAATTTGAGAAGTAATTTAGTGAATAAGACCGGTTTCATAAGGCCCCACCAATGTAAGGCTTGTTAAAATTAAAAAAAATAATGGGACAAAAAGAAATCAGGAGACATTTAGAATAGATAAAAATGTGTGATTAATTGTGATTAATCGTGAGTTAACTATGACATTAATGCGATTAATCTCGAGTTAACTATGACATTAACGCGATTAATCGCGATTAAATATTTTAATCGTTTGACTGCACTAATTAATCAATTTGAGAAGTAATTTAGTGAATAAGACCGGTTTCATAAGACCCCACCATTGTAAGGCTTGTTAAAAATAAAAAAAAGGGACAAAAAGAAATCAGGAGACATTTAGAATAGATAAAAATGTGTGATTAATCGCGAGTTAACAATGACATTAATGCGATTAATCTCGAGTTAACTATGACATTAATGCGATTAATCTCGAGTCAACTATGACATTAATGCGATTAATCGAGAGTCAACTATGACATTAATGCGATTAATCGAGAGTCAACTATGACATTAATGCGATTAATCGAGAGTCAACTATGACATTAATGCGATTAATCGAGAGTCAACTATGACATTAATGCGATTAATCGAGAGTCAACTATGACATTAATGCGATTAATCGAGAGTCAACTATGACATTAATGCGATTAATCGAGAGTCAACTATGACATTAATGCGATTAATCGAGAGTCAACTATGACATTAATGTGATTAATCGAGAGTCAACTATGACATTAATGCGATTAATCGCGATTAAATATTTTAATTGTTTGACTGCACTAATTAATCAATTTGAGAAGTAATTTAGTGAAAAATTAAGACCCTGCCAATGTAAGGCGTGTTTACGCTGTGACACGAGCATGCTCACTCACCCCTCCTCCTTCCTCTCGTACTCTGATGCTCTGCAGAAGCTCGTTGATGATGCTGGCAGCGTGTTCGCAGCGGTCAGGAGGACCCATTACATGAGCGATCTTATCTGGACCAGTGCCGTCATCTACAGACCGGACACACACTGTTAAACACGGTGACGTCACAAAACACTGAGTGAGTCGAGAGTGTCCGAACAAACCTGGTTTAAACTGTATCCTCACACCGGCATCGTTCTGAATCTTCTTGATCATCTCTCCGCTTCGGCCAATCACAACGCCCACAGAGTGGCGAGGAACGGGCACCTGTCCAATCAGAATGAGACGCCGTCACTAGGGATGGGTACCGAAACCCGGTGTTAGACGGGCCCCGGGGCTAAACTATGAGAGGCCGCTGGATGATTAAGCTCGGATGTTATCGATTTCCAAAGTTAATAATATTCCTATATAGACGTTTTCTTGCCAGCCATTTCTATATGCAATTATATTAAACTTAGTCTGTGACGCATATTTGCAATCCAGAAAAGAGAATGAGGAAGAGAGAACGAGTGAGCGAAAGAGAGAAAGAAAAGAGCGACCAAGAGAGAACGAGCGAAAGAGAGAGAGATATAAAGAGCAAGAGAAATAGTGACGATAAGGGAGCGAACTAAACATTCAAACGTCTGTTTACACTGACGATCTAATTTTGACTTTCAATAATTAAAGATATTTGAGGTAAAGCTAGCCGCATCTCGTCTAGCGCTGATACCTTCCCTTCTTTTCTCCCTAAACCCCCCGTCAGAATCAGCACAAACCGTGATCGTTGTAAAATGAAGTTCCTACTGGTGCTAAATTGCAGGACGTGTTTGATCGTAAGAGCCATAAAAGCACACTAACCCGTGCGAGAGGCGGCTTTCTGTGAAGGCCCGCGACTAGACAAGCTCATTAGCTACTTTGGTGTCTGTGTGTGCATCTAAACACACGTCAATGAGCGGTTTGGAGGGTCACACTACCACAGTTTGAGACTTAAATACTCATAAATAGAGAATGTGTGTTATTAGATCAGCACTCGGTCTTAAAGTGACGGCAGCCTAATAAACATGCTGACGATTGCATCATTAATGTGAATCAAACAACAAAGCAAAGAGAAAATTAATCACAGCTCTTGAATGAATAACTTAAATCAGCATTAATCCATCTATGATAAACTATACAGTGTAATTTTACAGTTATTATATTTCTTTTGTAGGACATTCCTTACCTGAACAGTATGTTGACCCTCCTGAAATTAAAGCACTGATTATTGCATTTGTATATTTGTTTTATTGCATACTCATTTTATAATTTTTTTAACCATGTGTTAGTGTTTTTGTTCTTGCTTATTGTGTCCGACATTATAAAAACAAAAAAATGCCTGCACACTTCTGCATAACATGTTTTAGGCTATTCTTTTGTTAAAACATTGCGGTTTCTTTTGCTAAAATACATTTTTTTACATTTCAAAATATAAAGAAATGCTAATTGTTCTTAATTTTGCAATAAAAATGTACAAAACAAAGAACCGATAAGAATATAGTAGGGCTGAGCGATTAGTTGCATTTGCGATAATATCGCGATATGACGAAACACAATTTTTAAAACGCAAAAGCAGCGATTACACTCTGAGAGAAAAGCAGTCTGCGGATGTAGACTCAACTTGGCATGCTACACATATAGGGCCTTACGAAAAATAAACTTTCATAAAGTTCGGAAAGGTTTAAGTGAATTACAAGGACAATCGTAGGCTTTTTTGTTCCTATTTATTTACTAGCTTTTATATTTTGAAGCTATATTCGGTTATATAACCTATTTAAAATGAACGCTTTTTTAATAATTATTTTTAAAAATACTTATAAATTACAGTTTTTAAATCATTATTAATAATATTAATAAGGAAAAAAGTAGATGAGGTGCCTAAAGATTCCCATCCCTACTTTACAATGATTTATTGCTTGCCTTTGCCGAATAATAAAAATGATAAAGAACTTAAAAAGTAATCGCACATTAAATCGCAATATCGCATATAAAATCGCAATATTGGTTAAAAACAAAAAAGATTTGGATCTAGAAATTAGATCTAGATCTATTTAGATCTAGATTTAGAAAAGAACTAGATTATTTTCCAAAATCGTTCAGCCCTAGAATACAGTACAAAAGCAGTATCGTTTCTAGTACTACCGTTAAAACAATCTCCATCCCTAGCCGTCACAGCTTGTATGGCATCTAAATGCAAGTCATTTGAACTACTGAATGAGACGCACCTCCATTCCTCCGCCACCTCCTCCACCCATCCGAGAGCCGTACTCGTTTCTGTCGAAGCCGGGGTGATCCCGCTCACGCAGAATCTCCTGCACCATTTCACGCGCTTGCTAGAGAAATAGAGAAAGCCTGAGCGTCAAAACCTAGCGTGCCGTTAGAGGCACAACAGCCGAAGAGCTCGCAGAGGCCGCGAGGAGCGGAGGCACACCTGGACTTTGTAAGGATCTCCAATGATGCGCAGTGGTTTGTCCATGTTTGGCCCCTGAGACGCGTCCTGAATCAGGATCATCTTCACACCGGCTCGCTCCTGAAACACAAACAAATGTCAATGCCAGTACAAGAGTTGGGAGTAAATGGTCCAAAAAGAGAATTTATTGACAAACGCATGACACGGCCCTCTCTAATATGAGCTTAAATATTGCTTGCATAATTCTATTGAAAACATTTCAATCCAGTGCTTATGCGATATCCCAAAATGCACATAAAAATAGGTGGATGGAAACAGTCACACTCCCATTAATTCGGTTGGGTTGGTGAGATTTATCAAGATTAATTTGTGTGATCAAAAAATAGTTAAAACTAAAATATTACTACAACCTATAAATGCTTATTGTGTGTAGTCTTCAGTGTCTAATGATCCTTCTGAAATCAGTCTAATATGATGATTTACTGGTCAAGAAAAATTTCGGATCATCATCAATGTTGAAAACAGCTGCGATAATTCAAATTTGAGGACGTGAATATAAGCCTGGCTTAAATCGATAAATCACAAAGTGATCATGTCATGAGATCTTCATAAGATCTGGATTAAACCACTCACTCAGATTTATTTTGTGATCTTTTTCTGAAGGTTTAGAAGCAGAGTTTGGGCTGAATATAATAGAGGGACATATTTCAGTAAAATATGTTAATCTTTAGAAAACAAACAGAAGCCGTTTGGATTTGGAACGACATGAGAAAAATGTTCATTTACGGGTGAACCATCCCTTTAAAAATCACTAAAGCTTGGTTTTAAACTCTACCTGCAACTGTTTAATGGTCTCGCCTCCTTTGCCGATGATGAGACCAGCTTTCCCTGCCGGAATGATCATTTCCTGCATGTTGCCGCTCCCATTGGTCGACTCGTGGAAAGAGGGCGGAGTTCCGCGCCCCCGAGAGACGATGTCATCCAGTAGCATCTTGGCCTTCCTGCACGAGAGTTCAAAGGTTAAAACACCAGCACACAAATTCACACCATGGCTAGAAAACATGAATCAACCCAAACGTACTGGATGGCTTCAGGGCCGCCGGTGAGAGACACGCTCCTCTCCGGAAGACCACCGCTGTCTAAAAGACAAAACCAACAGGCTCCGTCACGTCTCACGTTCACACACAGATATCAGGAAAAACAAGAAAGGAGAGGAAAGTGAGCAGAGGTAGAACAGATGTGTCCGCTTGACTCCTTCGAACCCGTGTTTGACTCGCCTGGAGCAATTTGAACTTTACAGCCAGAATCCTGCTGGATCTTATTGATCTGCTCTCCACCGCGACCAATGACTACAAACAGACACACACATCATTTACTGACCGCAGCAAAAAAAAAAAAAAAAAAAAATTTTTTTATCAAACTTATTGAAAATAAAATTAACACAGACCTAAAATACAGATTACATTAATGTATAATACACAATATAATAAAACTAATTATACTAAGGGTGCTCTGATTGATTTATCGGCCAATAGCAGCTTAATATAGTTTGATCCGCGACGCATATTTTCTATGCGCAGCTAAAATTAAATTCACCGGTGTGTGAACAGGACTTACAACGTCCAAATCCGCTAGATCAGTGATTACGGTAAATACAGTAAATGTTGTTAAACTGCAGGGCGTGCTCAACGATGAACAAGAAAGAGTAGGAAAGTTATGAAAATAAGTTGCATGTGTAACAGCATTAAAGTGACAACAGCCTGTTAACCTGCCGCCATCTGCTTCAATGTTATTACACAAGACAAACAAGATGCAGTGCAGTTTTATAACTTTGTTCATAAAGACCATTTCACAGGAATTTTAAAATACATTAAGAATAGCAGGCTATTTAATTCAGAGATCAGTCCCAAAAATCCTGATCGGAGCACCCTTAATATATACAGAAAACAAACTTTTAAGTATATACGAGAGTACTATTACATATAAAATACTACATTTTATGTAATTCTGTGCATGTTTTGTAACTATTTTCATGATATTACACCTGTATAACAGTATAATGTACACTACTTTCATGAATAAACAGGGGTTGGACAATGAAACACTGGCTAATAGTGTCGTTTCATCAGTGGCGAGAGTCAGATCTCGGGCTGTGGACGACAGCAGTGTGTATTGCTCTCTGATGAGTCTACCTTCACTGTCCTGTACAGTGTGTTTCAGTGTGGAGAAGAACGGGGTGAAGCCGCAGTGAATGGCATCCCCGACTGAGCTTGATGGGCGTCACTGCCAAGGACTACCAAATCATTCTGCCTCTGGCAACCAGACCTAAGCTTGATCATCCGGCTCACAATTGACGTTTTCCTTGACAAGAATTGCCTTATAGATGTAGAAGTGTCTCTTTCCAACCAAAACCAACAGGACACTTCAACACGCACCTCAACTCGGCCTTGGTTGCAAACACAAGATAACTGACTGTAAAAAAGTTACAGGCACAGGAGATATGAGATCGAGAGATTTATCACAACATGATTGATTGTAGAGACGATTAGAGTATGAAGGTAGATTTGTGTCTTTATTATTCAACCAAAAAAAAGTTGCTTCAATCAAAAAAAATATTTTCAATTAAAAAAAAAAACCTTCACTTTAATGAAAAAAAACAAACTTTTCAATCAAAGAATATATTTGAAAAATATATTTGAGACTCAAAAAAATACATTTGAACACTGCTTTTTTTTGATTGAAAATGTTTTCTTTGATAGAAGTCCGTTTTTTTTTTTTTTTGTTTAAAGCAACCTTTTTAATTAAAGTAAGATTGTTTTTTGATTGGACCATATAATGGGTAGGACATTTGTGTCTTTATCATTCAATCAAAAAAGAAGTTGCTTCAAACAAACAAACAACAGAATCAATACAAAAGTCACTTCAATGAAAAGATAAACATTTTCAAATATAGAAAATCATTTTTGAATGCAAATAAAATATTTCAGACTCCAAAAATTGCATTTGAACATCTTTTGTTTTAATTGAAAATGTTCTCTTTGATTGAAGAAATCTTTTTTGTGTTTGGGCCATACATTTGTGTCTTAATCATTCAATTCCAAAAAAAGTTGTTTCAATAAAAAAAAATAAAAAAAAAAAAAATTTCAATCAAAGAAAAAACTGTTCAAAAGCAACAAAAAAAAAATTACCTCGTGAATAAAAAAAGTATTGAAGAGAATGTGTTTTTTCGTTGTTTTTGTTTTTTATTTGAAGTGAAAAAAATAGAAGTTCAAATTGTTTTGATTGAATCCTTTTTTTTTTTTTTGAAGTGCAAAAAGTTTTGAAGTTCCAATTTTTTTTGATTGAATCATTTTGACACAAACGTTCCGCAGTGGGCGGGTGCTTCTCTGTTGGTCAGACATGTTTGATTGACAAGTGTCTACACCAATGACATCTTTTTTGGATTCAAATACTTTTTTTCTTTGATTGAAAAGTTTTTTTTTCATTGAAGTGAAGGTTTTTTTAATTGAAAATATTTTTTTTGATTGAATAATAAAGACACAAATCTACCATTATATTAGAGCAGCATCAAAACTGTGCTTTCGTTCATTATATCCATGACATTTAAGAACATGAGTCGCAAACAGATAGCCTAGTGCTTTATAGAATAAGGCATAACTTGATCAGTAATGTAACGTTAAACAAATGAGTGTGCTGTGCATTTGTACCAGCAAACAGGCACCAATTTCGTTATTTGGTAAATTACAAAACCAATTGGAATAAATGCATAATATAACTAACTTTACCCCCTGATTTGTGACGCCGGATTCTGCCCTTTGCCATATTTACATTCTTGCACGAGGAAGCAAAGGCATTTTGAACTGTGTGCGGAGTTCACTTTAGGTGTAGAACGGCTGCGGTTTATTTATTTTGACAACTAAAGTTAAACATTCAATGGTTTACTTTTTAAGTTGCAAGCTTTTGAAAAGGGTCTAGAATTGAGGAGTTCATTGATTATATAAAATAATGATGACTAATCAATAATGGGGAAAACTATTCAGGGTTTTAAGAACTAAGTTTGAGAAATTAAACCTCATTGTAGTTTAGAGTGAGCTTTCCTATGAGGAATACAACATTAGTCATTCACTCAGTATTGATCAAATTTACTTCAAGTAAAACTACAAATTGTTTTCAGTTGTGCTGTAGCGACACTAAAACAGCCCAGTTCTTTATAGTCACTCTTATTTATACATAATCAGGACTGCCCCCTAATAGTTGACGAGAAAGCTTAGTCGACGAAATTTACATTAGTCAAACACACACAAAAAATAATCCACAGGAAGTGGTGAAGTCAGCAGTCCGCGTTGGGCAAATCGTTACCGATCATCCGTCGACCTCAAATATGGCTCATCAAACACGCAAGTAACAACTTTACACGGCCGCTTACTCTAACGTTAAACTTGATAAACGTACACTATTTTTAGGCACATTTCCAAGTGATCGTGCGGAGTGAGGAAGCTGAAGTATAGGGCACTTTACTGCACGACACAATCAATTTAATTTTCACCATTTTTAACACCATTTTTGGTCATACAGATAAGAGTAATGCATCATTTATAAACTCACAAGAAAACGAACAGGAAGCGCTTTCAGCGTCTCGAACTGCAGTGCGTCACAAATGAAGCAAAACTTGCGTACACTTGCCTCACAGACATGAGAAATACATCTACTGAAAGCCTGAAGCGTACTACTGCTCTCTGTAATCCGTACGCAAGGTGCACTTCTCTCCACAAGAGCCAGCATCTCTGTTCGCATTTTTTGCAGCCGACACTGACCTGGAAAACACTAGTTTCTTCATAAATAAAATGACTCCTTGCGGTTTCTGTTCGATTCTTAATCATTAGCGTTTGAGTGTGGGGTTGGCAATATTTTAAACCAGGATATATTTAAGTTATTAATTTAATATAAACGTGCAATTAGTCTAAAGGCATAAATTAACTACTACTAGTCGACTACAGACGTTCTGTGCCACCCGAGACTGCCTGCCCACTAGGGCTGTGTATCGTAGCAAAATGTTCGATACCGGTTCCTGAACGATACCTTTTTCGATACCAATTTTATGCAACCAGTTTTAACAATATAATATCACCTACATTTTTATTTTATTTTTCAGTTTGTTGACTTTTTCACACTCATATTTCGAGTATGTAAAAAAGCACCAATGCTAAAGTTTTCTATGTTTCCTAATCATTGAACAACATGTTTTCTTTACATCATTGAGCTCATTGTTTATGCCTTATCTTGTTTATACCTTAACTGAATGAAAATTAATTGAAATGCATTACACCGTCACCTCTGATAACAGATCATCACTCTAAATTGTAATTTAGAAACAAGCATTTTCTGCAAACGATATGTATTGTGAAAAAGGCTACAAAAATAAGTTAAATATAGGCTACTGGGAGGCGGGATTTATGCCTCGCGCTCAGCACACATGAAGCTTGCCGGAAAAGTAGCTTAATGATCATGGATGTGTCGGGAAACAACAGCAAGGATATATTTTAATTGTTATTTTAATTAATAAACAAGTGTTTAATAAGTGTGCTGGCAGCAAATATGATTATGGCTCACGTGCGACGAGTTACGTCTCTGGGTAGCCGCATAAAGTAGTGTTTTCCACCACAGCCAATCATGCTGCGTGCTTATTGTTTCACTGACTTTGACGAGATTAACCATTTAGGTACCGAAAAACAAGACATGTTTCGATACTCGGTAGTACCGAGGCAATTCGGCCAGTACCTAAAAAGTACCGAACTCGGTAACCAGCCCTACTGGCCACTCCTATGAAAGTATCGGGACTCTGTCAGGGACCCTAAAGTATTATCAGCATGATAATACACCGCTAGACTTGTATTTGTCCTTCCCAAGATAAAGTGATTCTGTATTGGCTGCTAAAGGCCCTACACCATACTAATAAACTACTGCCTAAAACCAGGCATTTCAGTTTCATTGACCAACCCCTGTGTGTATCTACATAAATAAATATACATGCAGCTAAATATAATATGACCCTGACAGCAATTCACCTAAGAAAGTACAGTATTGACCAATGCATGATGGGAAACAAACTTACTGAGCCCAACCATGCCGTCAGGTACTCTGTACTCTTCTGTGAGAGACGAGGGACGAACGCTACAGAGAGACAAAAAGCAACAGTCATGAAAAACACAAATGCAGTGCATTCTTATTAAACCACTTTCAGAAAAGATTTACGTGCTTAAACACACTCAGACGGACATCTTTAGTCGCTGCACCACATCTAGTGATACTACAAGATGCCACGTTATGCTAAAAATAGTATTTTAAAGAGCCCCTGAAAACACGTCCGATTCGAGTGAGTGGAACTTGAAACCGGCCCAGGCCTGAGAAGTTATTCTGGCCTTCAAACACACAGATCTGTTTATACGCTAGCGCTAGTAATCACTCTGTTGCGAGCGCACAAGCGGATGGTCTTACCTCTGCTGGGAAAGGGCAGCCAGCTGGGCTCCGATAGCTGTGGATGAGACAGGGATAAAATCATTGCTCTAAAAATACACACGCATTTGCTTTTGAGAGTGTGTAGAGAAAGTAAAGGAGCTCGTACACAAGGATGCAGGGTTGTCCCTGTCAGACGCCATCTTCTTACTTTCGGGTTGATCTGAGGGAAAAACACACAACAAAAAGGTCAAACACAAACTCACACGAGTGGGACGGACAGATCAAGTGTGTGCCTAGCGGCCACCGTACCTCCGTCCTCCAACGATCGCTTCTGTGACGCGAAGGGATAACTCTCCGATCCACCGTTATTGCTCATGGGGGTTCCCGTAACATCTCCACCGATCTTTGCAGCGATCTGGAAAACAAGTGGTGAAACTATATTAATACAGCAAAACCAGCATACTCAAATTAAGTTAATACACACAAACCAAAAGTACTATAAATCTTGTTTTTAGATAGCTTTTTTAAAATAAGCTGTTGTTTATTTTAAACATACACTATTGTTTTATTATATATTTTTTAAATGCATAGGCAAACAACGTTAAAAACAAAACAAACATGATTAATACAGCAATCAATCTGCACAGTGGTTAATGTAAACTACCGTAGTTTAGCATCTAAAACAATAGGCATACTAGTAAATCAACACATTGAGTAACACAACTTGTTTGTTTGTTAGCAAATGCTACCATGGTGCTAGAATGTTTTTTCCAGGGTATGAACCCAATAAAACCAATGTGTGGGTCCAAAAAACATTGTTAAACCATGGTGCTTTTAAGTTGATTTGATAATACGATGCTAATACGAGGTTTTAAACACTTACAATGGTAGTTGCTTAGACTATCGTGAACGAGCCATGATGGTACATGAATATGGTAACTGTGCCACGCTGTTTATCCGAGTACCTTAGCATTACCATGTGTTTCCGTTACTGAATCCTATTATTCGATAGCAAATGTAAAAAAAAGACCTCGTATACACTAGTTTAGCTCAGAATTATCCGCGATCGCAGCTCATGCTAACAGATAATTGTCGCGCACGCCGGCTCATGTGCGCGCGGCCCTGCGCGCGCTGCTGACCCACTAAACGCGGCCCGTTCGCTCCCGCACTGCGGATCACTCACCTGCCGTGCGCGTTGAACAGCGTCGGCGAACGCGTCTTTCTTAAGTACAACTGCTCCTAGAGCCGCTCCGGGCCCGGGCGGCGGCACCGCGCTGTATTCAGACATGCTGTCCGTGCGGAGGGGTGAAGTGTGCGGGATACGGCGGGGAGGTCTAGGCCGGGCGGAGGTGCGCAGACGCGGGAAGACAAGCGAGACAAACGCATGGGAGGGACAAAAGGCCTGTAGGTCTAAAAGAGCTCTCCTATAGGCGCTCGTGATGAGTGGCAGTTGCGACGGCCAATTAGAAAGCAGCTAGAGGCGGGTGAAGAGTTGTCGAACCAATGAGTGGCGTCGAAAAAAAAGACGTTTTTATGACCAAACGCGACAAACAGAGCTTACCGCTGTGTGAGGGAGCCAATCAGCGACCAGGAGCTTATGAAATAGGCCAATGAGGTTGAAGGAAACGTCGATTAACAATGATGGACGTTTAGATCAGCGTATAGCAGTTTAGCACCGGATAACCTTTAATTTTATGTGGCATTTTATGCGGTAGTGAAATGGAGTTTCCGGATAGCTGAGATGAGGTGATGTTTTAATGATGGTAAAGAGCGTAAATGAAGACACGGTACGATTTAGTTTAGTTTAATTTAATTTAACATACATTCTCTTGCATGCATTCAGATATAATTCAGTTTCCTTTCAAAGAAAACATACACGTCATGACAGTAAAAAAACAAAACAATCACCATACAATGTTCTTTGTTTTGTTTACATCGAAATAAAAACAGTAGTCCGTGTCTGAAAACACAAAATCACTGGAAATGAGAAGGCCTTAAACTAATGTTTTGGTTTTTTTTTGTTTCCATACTAACTTTGGGGAAATTTTGAGGAAATATTAAAACTAGATTTTATTGGAAGTGGAATTATTTTAGCTTATTAAACTAGCCAGTTGCCTCCAGTTTACTCGCTGCTGAATTAGGGGGAGGGGCATTCTCATTCTAGAGAGAACTTGATTGGCTACACCTGTGAGTGCAGGATGATGTCATCAATAATGTTGGTCCGTTTTCCCAGGGGAGAAAGACATCATGACATGTACAACTGCTGAAAGTTTTGAATACAGTAGCATATAGATTAAAAGAAAATAATAAACAAAAATCATATTTGAGACTTGAATGAAAGGTGTTTGATGGAAACCTGTGGGTGCAGACTCCAGGCAGGGATCTTTATTGTATTGTAACACATCCAAACAGTCTCTCGGACTGATATACATCTTCTGAAAGTGGTGATAAAGTACAGAGCACATTGACCAAGAAGTGACCCTAGAAGACAGTCTTTTGCTCTGTTCGATTTCTTGAAGACTCAAAAATCACAAAAATGAACACACATGCTCTCCCATCCGTGAGTCCATAAGGCTTTCTGCTCCAAATTGTAGGCCACAGTGCGTTATCCATTGGGAGTAACAGCTATTTAAAAAGATCTCCAGTTCATGTCAAGTATGTACTAAGCTGGTGATGGAAAAGTATGTACTTCTGTAGTAAGACAGAATTTTGTGAGCATTAACATCTAGCCAAATTTATTACCTTAAAATTACTTTCGTTAAAATCTAAAATATTCAAAAACTGTTGGCCTTGCATTCCTTGACACTTTTCTTCATCTGAAAGAGTCGAAAGAGAGCCATTACAAAAGTTATCTGGTAAAGGGTTGGGGAATATTAGCCGGAAAAAAAAAAAAAAAACATGCATGAATTCATGCGTCGAAGAAAAATGACTGAAAGAAGTGTGCATACTATTATAATCTTTGGCATACTATTTTGCAGGCCTTATTCACGAAACACAAGCACAATCAAGTTCAAGTTAACCAATAAAATGTGTTTAATGAATGATACCTTGTGTTTTGACACTATTTAGGGTGGATAGTTCGGAATCTTGGAATCAGTTAAACTTGAGTTCCGGAATCTTCTGTTGAGAATTCCAGAACTCTTATTATTGAGATGATGATGATTTTGGAACACACAAGGCTTTCAGCATTAAACTACTGGAGCACAGCTGATTCAACACGTGTTTCTGGAAACAGAGGCACTTTCAGTCTCACTGTGAGTCGAAAAGAAGGAAGTTAGTTTTCTGTTCATTCCAGTAGGGGGTTCAGTAGTGTTTGCACTGGGTTACACACACACATGCTCACACACACATACACACTAGGGGTGTAACAATATATTGCAATACAAAAAAAGGCAAAAATATGTATCGTGGATAGTTCAGCCAAAACAAAAATTACTGTTTTAGTGTCAGTGATACATTATATAAATATTAGGGCTGTCAAATGATTAATTGCGATTAATCGCATCCAAAATAAAAGTTTGTGTTTACATAATATGTGGGTGCACTGTGAATAATTATTTTATATAAATAAATCCACACACATGCTTGTATATATTTAAGAAATATTTTCATGTATATACTATATAGATTTATATATAATTTATATTATATATAAATATAAATATTTTAGATATAAATTATATTTTTTCTTAAATATACATGCATGTGTGTGTATTTATATTATATATATAAAATAATTATACACAGTGCACCCACATATATTATGTAAACACAAACTTTTATTTTGGATGCAATTAATCGTTTGACAGCCCTATATATATATAAATTGTAAATATCAATGAGGGAATATTTGTGTGTCCTGATAATGGCATATGTTTCTGTTACCAGTTAAAAGTGTCCGACATTATTTTAAATATATCTAGTCAGTGACAGAATATTAATCTAAAATAATTGTGTATTTTAAGCTTCACTATATTAAGTGTCACTATTGTCCTGTGCTTTTGGTTTCCAGCACTAAGACTAATTCATTTACACCCACAGTGTACTTTAAAATTTAGCATTTTAATAACAGTGCATTTTTTGTTAACTTTTTATGTATCACAATAATATCATATCGTGAGTTCAGTATCGTGATATGTATCGAATCGTGACATGAGGGCATCTTTACACCCCTAACACACACACACATGCTCACACACACTCACCCACACGCAAGTGTTCATTTTACTGCGTCCAGAGGAACGTACCCTGTAAACCTGAATATCAGGCTCCTGTTGAGCAACAAAATACATCATAAACCTCAGGAATTCAGGACTCTTGGATTCTGCATATTTCAGCGTTTTAAAATCAGTTCATCGTTCTTCCTCACATCCTCTGTTTTATTTTTTGAGAACATCACTCCGGTGGTCCCATATACTGTAGTAGGCATAAATAAACTCCGTCTCTGACCTTTCTTGTCCATCGTTCAACAAAAAAAGGATTCATTTGACTCTCTCTCTCTCAGGTTCCCACTCCCAGTACTTTCCTCATGTGCTCGTAGACGACGTAGGAGATGCTGACGGCCGGGATGACCTTGAGGAAGTTTGGAGCGATGCCTCGGTAGAGTCCCACCACGCCGTCCTGGGCCACGATATTTCTGAACAGGGTCAGCATGGACATCTGCGGAGCGCCTTTCACTGACGCTGAGAGAAGAAACATCTTCAGGATCAGGCGGATTTCAGTACCGATAATGCATTTCTGATATAGCACGTCAAAATTACTTAATATTTTAGTTACGAAATACACTCATAAAAAAGAAGAATATTGTATTCTCGTTATTTTGACTTTACTCTCAAAATATTACAACTTTATTCTCGTCATTTTAGATTTTTTTATTTTTTTACGTTGCGGTTCAGGGTTTCCGTGAGAAACATTACTTTATTCGCAAACGTTTTATGCGATATTCGGATATGTAGATTCGTGAGTAGTCTGTCCCTCACCCTGGGCCTGCATGCGTGTTCGGACGAGGGCGAGCGGGTAGGACGCCAGCTGTCCACAGGTGCTGGACACCGTCCCACAGCCCACCAGCACCAGGACCCCCGGGTCAGGCGAGCCCTCGGTGTGACGCTGTAGCCAAGCGTTCTTCAGCGTCTGCGAGAGGAGGACAGATGACGGACAGCCTTTATGAGAGAGTTATTCTGAACACACACACACATAGAGATACACAGACACACACAAACGCGCGCACACACGCACGTGCACAGTAGAGCCCGACCGATAAAGGATTTTGAAGGCCGATACCGATACAAAAATTTTTGTGTTTTAAAATCCGATATATCGGCCGATATTTTATTTATTTATTTATTTTTTAAACTGGACATGATAGTCACAAATTTTGTCATGCTTATTTGAGTTAAGAGAACTGATGGGGATGTTCTTTTAATTGTTATTCAAGCAATGTATGTATCGTGACCAACTCAACTAGTGTTGCCAACAGGGACTGTGTAGAGCGCCCTCTGGTGGACAAACTATACAACTCCAACACTCATGACATGGTTCAAGAATGTTTCGTCCGTTTTTATTTTATTTTTGAAATATTCATTTGTCGGCCATTATAACTGCCGATACCGATAGTTTGGAAAATGCCTAATATCGGCCGATAATATCGGTCTGCCGATATATCGGTCTGGCTCTAATCATGACTCATGAGTTCAGTATTTACTAGAGCCCGACCGATAAAGGATTTTGAAGGCCGATACCGATACAGATATTTTTGGGTTTTAAAATCCGATATTCCGATATATCGGCCGATATTTTATTTATTTATTTATTTTTTAAACTGGACATGATAGTCACAAATTTTGTCATGCTTATTTGAGTTTAGAGAACTGATGGGGATGTTCTTTTAATTGTTATTCAAGCAATGTATGTCTCGTGACCAACTCAACGAGTGTTGCCAACAGGAACGGTGTAGAGTGCCCTCTGGTGGACAAACTATACAACTCCAACACTCATGACATGGTTCAAGCGTGTTTCATCCGTTTTTATTTTATTTTTGAAATATTCATTTATCGGCCATTATAACTGCCGATACCAATAGTTTGGAAAATGCCTAATATCGGTCTGCCGATATATCGGTCTGGCTCTAGCGCACATAGACACACACAAGCAGACACGTGCACACATACACACAAAAACACATTCACACAGACACACACCTCGTAGACAGCGAGGTCTATGCCCGCGTACGGGATGATGCCCAGTATATTGGGCAGGTATCCTTTATAAAAGGCCAGAAGGCCCTCCTTCAGCAGGATCTGCTTGGCACAGTCCGCCGCGCTGGAGTACTGGCCTGTTTTACGGAGAGTGAGACGAGTCTTCAGCACCTGCAGAACCACAGAGAGAGAGAGTCGACACCAGAACCGGATCCTGATCAGGACGGGAAAACACTCCGATGTCTCAATCTATTCATAATAATGGCTAGTGCGGTGTCTATGACATACATGAGCCTACCAGCATCCGTTGCCATGATGTTTATAAAGACTTAAGAGGAAAAAATGATGCTTCAGTCGCATAACATCGGTTAATGGAAACAGCGTCATTTCACAATAGTTTTTTTAGCGACATTTAGAAAACATCGCAAAAGTTTTGTGTAAATCTGTAATGCGACTAGTGAGACCTTGACATACAGAGTGACCTTGATGTTTACTGTGTGCACTAACTAGCGGCCATGTGTGTGTGAGAGATAGAGAGAGAGAGAGGGTGTGAGTGTGTGTGTGAGAGCGAGGGTGAAGGGAGAAGTGACCAAAACCTGACAAAATCTCCAAAAACCTCCCATTAGGGACGTCCTCATTTGTAAATCTGGTGTAAATATTAAGTAATTAAAGGGTTTTTACACTCTTAGAAGAAATGGTTCTATTTGGAACCAGAAATGGTTCCATCCCCCGCTTCATATATGGAACTCCAGAATGGTTCTATATAGAACCATGTTTTTTAGTAAAAGGTTCTATTGGCCAAGTATAGAACCCCAGGATTCTATATAGAACCCAGAGGAACCCTTTTTTAAGAGTGTATAGAACCTTTTAGGGGTTCCAAATATGTAGCGCTGATAGAACCTTTTAAGGTTCTATATAGAACCTTTTCTTCTAAGAGTGTAGTGTGTGTGATGGGTAGGTTAATTAGCGTAAGGAGAACAAGTATACAGTTTGTACAGTATTAAAATCATTATGGAATTGTACCCATTTAGATGTAAGAAATCTAAGTAAACGTGCGTGTGTGTGTGTGTGTTTACCTCCATCGGGTATATGATAGTTTGAGCTGTAGCTCCAGCCAGTGATCCAGCGACGAATCTCTCCTGAACTTTCAGAGTTCCTACTTCTTTACCGCCTCTCATCAAGCACTTAATCTACAGACACACACACAGGCGGGCTGAGCTTCGACTGGCCGTCCACACAGCTGAGTGTAGAGCCAGAGCTGTACCTGTTCGTAGGCCAGGAACTTGATGGCCGTCTCGGGTGCGATCTTCAGCACGTTGATGCCGTTCCCCCTCCACAGCGCAGCGAGTCCTCCTTCCTTCACCATCGCCCGCAGCCCGCGCCACACGTTCCCCTTCTCCGAGCTCTGCCCGTGCACCTGCACAATCACACAGCTTTACAGGTGCAGTCTGTCAGAATGACAACTAGTGGTGGAAATAGGAACTGCAGGCCAATTCAAAATATCAGAGGTCGCCGTTAAGGACACGCAACAGGAACGAGCGCAATGGACAATGAAAATTAGCAACACAATATCAGACCAGCCTGGAAACACACACTTCAAAGTAAAACGAATGGCTGCAGAAGCGTTTTTCAGAGAAACAAGTATGCGAACTTAGCATGTTTCCTATTTTTATGCTTTAGAGTGAAAAGGTTACATACAGCACCTTTAAATGCTTCAGTCGAGCTAGATTAGAATAAAACAAAAGATAGTTGGGGACATTTCATTTAATATCCAACAATATTATTGCTCTGCCTGCATTGACACCATTATACGAGAACTGAGCTGGACGATGACATCATGGTTTTCTCCAGAGCGGCTATATATTTAAATGCACTAAATTAATAACTTTTCTACAGCAAAAATGAACCATCACTTAACTTACTAAAGCTGAACTGTGACACTGTTTTCTTCTAGAAACAAACTCTGTTGCATTATTTTCCAAAAGCTGCTTTGAAGCTCTATAAATAAAGGTGACTTGACTTGACAAAACATCCTGATATAATAACTGATGAACTGTTTAGTTTCAGTCATATGACCTCCAGGGGTCAGTGTGGTGCTGGATATAATATATTCACACAGCTCTAGGCTTTTATTAGCTTGTAGAGCTGCACGATTAATGGTTAAAGTACCTCTGTAGTCAATCATTTATCCTAAATTTTTCCCTTAAAATGCCTTTTTTATGGGATTTATTCTTGGAAAAAAAATTATTTGTGTCTTAAAATATCTTGAATGTAACTCGACACTCTTGCCTCATTTAGTATGGACGGTTCAATAAATATGCAATTGAGCCCCGCCTCCATTCACTCACTCAGCTCAGAGATCCACTGGTTGGCGATCACACGTTGATCTGATTGGTTACAAGGTAGTGTGTGACGTCAGAAACACCAGCGATTTCAAACCGTGTTATTACTGTCTTTGGTTCACTGCAGTTACTCAGCAATGCTATTAAAAACACCACATAGACACATAAACAACATTAAAAATGTGATTTTCACCACATGGAGACTTTAAAAGATCTTGATTCAAACACCCACATGATCTTATTCCAAAATGACAACGATCCTCCTGTGTCATGTATTAAGCAGCTTCACAAACAGTCTTTTCAACCACACAGTATCATTATTTCTGTGTTACAAACACTCATATACGTATATAATACGGATATAAACACTAATGTCTACGGTAGCAATCAAAATTTTGGAAGTAGCATGGCGCTTCAAATAACGATTGTCTCAATTACATTGTTACACCAGTAGGGGGCGACAAGTGAATGTAGTTGTCATTGAATCGGTCACTCGATAGATTTGTTCAAAAAAACGCTGTTTCATCCAGTAATGAAACGAGCGAGTCGTTGAATCGTTCATTCAAACCAATTTAAAAAAATGTATTTAACAGATTAATTTAACTTTTTATATAGACTGCGGCAATTTTATATTTTGTCATAACCTCTAGGAAATGACGTTATTTTGTTTAGTGGTCTGTTCAGAAAAGAAATCGTGATTCTCAATTTATCTATAATCGTGCAGCAACACTAGATTGTACTGCGGTAGCTACATCGCTAGCATTTCGAAATCAAACGTGAACCTCCAAATGGAAATCTGGCATGAAATCTGCAGATCTGTTCACTAGCCTGACGTTTTGTCTCACCTGCATAAAGACCTTGAGTCTGTCGAGCGGCGCCGTTCCTGTCCTGGACACTGATCCCGCCACAGCGCCGGCCATCAGCTGCCGCCACACGAACCCTGACTGCTTCTCCTTCTCCGAGAACTCATCCGGGACCGTCAAATGCTCTCCGATATCCAACATCTACACCAAACGCACAACCGCATTCATTTCACACCATGGAGTTAAAGAAAGAAAGAGGCTGGATGTATAGCCTGAGCTGTGTGCGATTAGCTTCGTACCACAGAGTGTTTCCAAAACTGAGCGATTTCCTCCATGTTGTGCAAAGGGTTAAACAGGAAGTGATCTCGCCACTCCATCCAGTCGATGGTCATGGAACGGTCTTTGTCCATGCTGAATGAACACATTTCAGAAGAATTGGGTGTCACAGAATCACTTAAAGGCAATTCAAGGCACTTTACATACATGCTAAGCACAAACGCGTGCACCTTTGCAGTATTTTGGCAGCCAGTTCCAACGAGACGTCCACGCCGAGACTCTGTAGCGACTGCTGGATCTCCTCAGCATCAACTTGACCTACAAAACACAAACGGGGATAGATACTAACATTGATGCAATAGCATAGCTGCTAACGATACTGTGAGGCTAAGCTAACAGGGATGTAAGTGTTAATGGTAATATCACAGCTGCAATAAGAAGATGATGTTTTAGGGTTTAAGAATGATTCAGAAATATAGATGCTAATGGTACATTGAGGGTATAGATGCTAACAATGATGGAGTAGCATAGCTGCTAATGATCCTGTGAGGCTATGCTAACAGTGCTAACAAGTGTTTAAAGTAATATCAAAGCTGCTAATACGAAATTGTTTTAAAGCTTAAGAATGATTCAGAAATATAGATGCTAATGGTAAATTTAGGGTAGGCTATAGATGCTAACAACGATGCAATAGCATAGCTGCTAATGATACTGTGAGGCTATGCTAACAGGCATGTAAGTGTTAACGGTAATATCACCGCTGCTAATACGAATCTGATGCTTTAAAGCTTAAGAATGATTCAAAAGTGCTAATGGTAAATGTAGGATATAGATGCTAACAATGATGCAATAGCATAACTGCTATTAAAACTATGAGGTTATGTATAACAGTAAAGTAATAGTGCTTAAGGTAATTTCATAGCTGGTAATGCTAATTTGACGTTATAGATCCTAAAGTATTGATTCAAATGCTAATATGAGGAAATAGATGCTAGCAATGAGATAAAAATCAGAGACGCTAATGCAAATATAAGATCGTAGGCGCTCACACTGGTGTAATGCTATACATTTTAAGACTATTGTGAGGTTATAGATGGAAATATAATCGTTTTATCTATAACTTGAACAAACTCAAATTAAGACATTAAAAAAATTATCTCGCATTTTCAGACAGATTCTGACCAGTGTTGTTGTTGTTAACTAAAACTATTAAAAATAAAGCTGAAATCAAATAAAATATAAATATTAAATGAAAACCCTAAACTTAAAAACTTAACCATATAATTAATTGATTTTTTTTTAGTTTTAAGCAATTTTAGTACTTTATTTTATTTCAGTAAGCTGCAAATGTTTTTGTCATTTTGATTACTAAATATATATATATATATATATAGTAATCAAAATGACAAAAGCAAACAATAAAATTACTAAAACTCAAATAAAAATACCAAATAATATAAAAAAAACAAATTAAAAATATTAATAAATATTATAATAATAGAATAAAAAATAATGCTAAAATAACAGAAATTCTGCCAGTGATGTGAAGCTAACAGAAACCAACCGTCATTGTTGCGGTCCAAGCTGCGAAACATGAGCTTGAGGCGCTTCTCATGTGAACGCAGATACTCCGTGAACTCTTCGAAATCCAGCTGACCGTCATCATTGATGTCTCCGGCTCGAACAACCTGCTGAATATATGGGCATACGGAGAGGGGAGAGAGAGACAGAGAGAGAGAAGGGGGGAAAGAGGGATGCCAGGAATCATTAGGAGAGGTGGGATGAGGGGTGCAAATGAAGAAGAAAAGCACATTAAAAAATTTGCAAAGCCACCAGCAATCAGTGCTCAAACGGTCAGTTTCTGCCATTAACCCTTAAACGCCGCACACCTCGGGGCTTTAATGCCGTCATTCGCTAACCTCTTCCTCATTCACTTTTTTAAAGTTAGACATTAACCTTCATAATATTCCTCAATCAATTCATTATTAAAAATAACAATTCAATTTTAAAAGAGTTCCTGTTTTCCCTAAATTTTGTCTAAAAATTGTATAGGGTCACTAACGACCCAAGGTGTACACAACAAGTTTCTGCACAACAAGAAGGCCTTGCCCACACCAACACATTTTTATTCCACAAGGTGGCACTGTCTGAAACACAATGACGAAGTGAAGTTTCACTCATAGTCACTGCAGGCAGAAAACAAAAGAATAGGAAGAATCATCAGCAAAACTTGAAATTGCTCAGTAATTTACTGCAGAGCAAGTGCCGAAAACAACTGGTGATGGATCTGGCGTAGAAGATGCGAGCGATCAACATGTTAATTTTGGAGATTTTAAGGATTCGCGAATATGAGCCAGATGCTGAATGTTATTGGAAATGTGCTCTGAGGACCGTGATGCTGTTATTAAACATCAGCTCAAACTGAACGCTTCCAGAGCTCCAAAAGATTACAAAACATCCTTTATTTTATTCTTCCGTAATTGTTACTCTAATATCGGGAGAGTTTTATTAATCGGGTTATTTATTATCGCAACAGGTGTGTTAAATATAGGCAAGGCAAGTTTATTTATATAGCAATTCAAAGTGCTTTACATTGAAGAAATTCAAATAATCAAAAGAAATAAGAATAATTAAAACAATATAGAGTCAAGCATTTAAGGGTTAATCGCTGAATCTGAACATAATTATCATATGAAAAACACGGAGAAAGCCAAGTGCAAAACAGCAGCCCGATAATGAGTTCTTAAAGAGACAGTTCACCCAAAAATCATTATTTACTCACTAGTGTTTTAGTAGTGTCATGTTGTGCTTGTTGTGGTTTGGATAAAAACAAGACAATATATAAATGTGTTTGCATTATGCATGATCACTTCTCAGAGTTTCCCAGGAGTGAATACGACTTGAAAGGGTGTTAATGTCCAATTTTGTATTTGTAATTTGTATTTATGATAAGTCCAATAGCATCCTAGACCGCACCATAGTGTCGGCCCAGATTCGGCCCCGATGGCAGCATAAATATTTCAGATGTGATTCTTTAGGGCTGCACGATATTAAAGGAAAATGCGATATGCGATAACTCATTAAATAATGTGATATGCGATACGATAATGCTTGAAGTGTGTAAAATAAGCTTAAATTATCTTTACAATATATTTAAAGTTAAATAAACTACATACGCATTTCACATTCTTCTTGTGACACTAAAACATCCCAACAACTTCTAAAAGTGATCAGCAGTGTGTTTTACTGTCGCATAAGAAGTGTTATTTTGACGCACGGGTTCGGGTTATCCTACATTAGGGTTATTTAACAATAGAAACTGAATAATCAAATGTAAAAATTAGGGCTGTGCAAAAATTAATTGCGATTAATCGCATCCAAAATAAAAGTCTGTGTTTACATAATATATTTGTGTGTGCTGTATATAATTATTTTGTATATATAAATACCTATGCATGCATGTATATATTTAAGAATTATTTGCGCTTAAATTCTGTATATATATATATATAAATACATAATCTATATTATATAAATATAAATATTTTATATATGAATAACACATTTTCTTAAATATATACATGCATGTGTGTGTATTTATATATACAAAATAATTATATACAGCACACACAAATATATTTTGTAAACACAGACTTTTATTTTGGATGCGATTAATCGCAATTAATTTTTGTACAGCCCTAGTAAAATAAAACACTGTTTAGTTTTCACCATATGAATTATACAGATTCTTATATTAAAGCTACCGAAGTTATTCAGCCGAGAGCTGTGAGTGTTTTTCTCAGTCTTTTGTTCATGACCGGAGTTATTGCAAGCCGTTATCGCGATATATACATGTGCGATATTTCGATATATTGTGCATCCCTAGATTCTATCCATAATGTCTGTCCTAGAGAGGATTAGAGAGGCATTTCGCTGCAGGTCTCGGCGTTCTGGGTTTTATAATCAGCTCAATTATGGAGAGGACATTGTGAACACACTGACTACATATTAATGAATCAGGATGCACAGGTTACTGTCGCTTTAAATCCACACTGGCACTCATTCCAGTGTTCATTACCACTATTCCCACAATCTCTGGTATCATATGTTATAGAGTAAACTGCCCTGTACGGGAACATCTGCCAGTAATTACACTGATTTCATGCCTCCTTTGTGTGTAGGCATCTACACAGTGTGTGTTGTTGTGTTTGTTTATGTGAGCCAGCAGTCATATGATATTTACTCTCACATGGATCGACTCCAAGACGCTGACCTTTAGCACACTCTACAGCCAACGTGTGTATTTCTGTGGGCATGCGTAATACTTTCGTCTCAATATACATTCATGCATAATGCAAATAAACACATGCATTGCACATGTCACATCCAAACCACAAGCACGACATAACACTACAAAATCCTCAACTTCAAGTCAAAAAAATCAATGACACAAAGATGTTCTTAGGCAAACAGATCAATAACCCACAGTAATCAATGTGCTGGACTATAAACTACAGGTTTAGAGTGTGTGTTGGTATATAAACAGCATGCCATGGAGAGATTAGATAACTCAGATTAATTTAACACGTGTGTGTGTGTGTGTCTGTTTTGATAACTTCTCATTGTTTTGTTCCCTAGGCCTTGGGTTTGACCTGCTAGCCTTACATTATAGCAACAAACAGTGGTTTGAGCAAATCACTAGACCAATAGTGACTGACTTGGCAAACCCCATTATTTACGCTCTTATTCTTAAGATCATGCACCGCTGTTGACGCTTGTCGCTTTACACTAGTCTGCTGGATTATTTCAGATGGCAGGTGATGTTGATGTAGTGCCAGCGGGTGATATTGCCCTTCCTCTGACCTTGCCTTGAGATCATTAACTATTAAACTCATAAACTGGTTCATTAGTGCTGCAGGACACGATAGTTCCTGACCCCGGCCTTGGAAACAAGAATCCTGCTTTTCAGTGTTACTATTAGCTACCACATGAAGCATTAAGAGTTTAACTAGCCTATGTTGGTAACTAGGTATCCGTATAATGGGTAATACTCTCGCTAATGACTCCAGCACATCTTTCTAATCTAAATTTAACATCAAAAGTAATAGTACACAATGTCCAGCACATGATTTAGGACGCAGCCTTTTATCTTTAGACCTAAGCTGGGAAGCCCCGCCCACTGTGCAATCTCATTGGTCCATTATTGAATATTTAGCATCAGATTTAATCTGATTGGCTGTGATTGTATCGCGTACTGCAGCATTTTCACTTTCAGTATTTACAGAAATTGCGTTTAGGATCACGTGACCTGCAGGAGGTGCACTGCAGATTATCATCTCCAAATCTGCTATTAAATCATAAACCTGTCTATTCATAGAGTTAACCTGCTCTATAAATAGGCTAACCTTCCGTTATGTCTCTGTGTGTGTGAATTGGGTTTCTTCCGTAATGTTACCTCCTCCACGGAGCTCGACGATACCCCGCGGGCGGCGAGCCCGATCCGCAGCTCGTTCACATCGATCCGGCCGTCCTTGTTCAGGTCCAGTTGCTCGAATAGCTCGGCCCAGAGGCGCTCGCGCTCGGGATCGGTCCCGCTGTCCTGGCAACGCGCCCTAGTCGTCCACATGATGACGATGTATCCGCACGGTAATGTAACGGTCACCCGTGGAAACGCATCGGTCAAAAAGACGGAAGACCTTCGCGTTCAGCGCGCGTCCAAACAAGGAGCTGTTGGCGAAATAAAACCCCTCGACTTTCGCAGATGGTGTGAACCAGCGGTGTGTGTGTGTGTGTGTGTGTGTCGCTACCAGAACCAGGAAGCTTTCAAAATCATGGATACACCACTTCCAAGAAATCCACGCGAAATCCACTTGTTTTATCCCATAAGCACCGCGATGTTTTAAAGCGAGCTGAAAGTACCGCGCATTAAAACATGATGTGTGTGTGTCACACTCGAGGACTGCAGTGAGTACTGCTGCCGCAACTCACCGATACAACAGCGGCTTCAGATTACACCCTCAGGAGGGGCTTCCTAATAGCATATGGGTGATATATGGACAACATATCCAACAGAGAAACAGTGTTAAATCTGGACTAATTATTAAATGCAGCGACTTCTTTCTGAGTCAATCATCGATGCAGATGAATGACGTATAGGCTAGTTGCGCGCGGAGGTGTTTGGATATCAGGAGCCAAAGTCTTTTTTTTTTTTAATGTGTTTTATATATCAAATGAATGTCCCAGTTACTTAAGGTTGTCATTTTCCTGGTAAAATAGAAATTTACATTCCATCACAGACATAAACAACATTAAAAACTTGATTTGAACCAAAAAGGGAGACTTTAAGGTTTTGGAGGAAGTGGGTGGTTTCAGAGGAACCACAGAGGACCATAGTCAAGCAAAGTAAGTGAAATGATTAAAGGCCCGTTCACACCAACAACAATAGCCTAACTATATTAGTGTATTGTTCTGTTTTTTTTTAAGCGCGCTTGTCTTTTTTTTATTGAGAAATAAATCCAAATACAAAACAATTTAGGCTATATAACAGGAATGCTTCACATGACAGAAATCACATATATTGAAACAAGTTCAAACAAATAAACAAGGATAACAAAAATAAAGGAGAAGAAGAAGAAAAAAATACAAATAAAAACTAAATAAATATACATAAAAAAGCTCAATATTTGAAGAGTTCAGATGCAAAAGCCTCTAAATGCCATTTGAAATGTTCTTCTTTAATGATGATTTTTATCAAACTTGTATATTTAACTTCAGTAATTTCACTTAAATAACAATTAATAGGTAATTATCATTGCCATTTAAGTGAAATCACTGAACTTAAATATACAAGCTTGATAAAAATGATCATTGTAGAAGAAAATTTCAAATGGCACTTAGAGGCTTTTGCATCTGAACTTTTTCTTTATTTTCCTATAGACACTTTTGTTCATATAATTTGGTAAACTATGGGGGCATTAATTACAATACGAAGAATTCATCCATAAAGTTTAAGCGCGCTTGTCTGCTATAAATGTTAAAGCCCGTAACAGCAGGGTGGATTCTGATTGGCTGTCAATCAGTTGGATAAAACAGTCCTGAAAGTGATTTCAACAATATTGTTTCTCTGTGCTTTTATCAATAAAGCTAACTCTGCTCTTTAATACTTGAACTATCTTAATATCGTAATCATCCTTGGTGTGAACGGGCTTTAAGAGTGGACAAACACATCTAATACGAAAAATAGCTGGTTTTGTGTGATTAGATGGTCCAAATTGGTTGTTCATGATTATAAGTCGGTCAACATGAGCTAAACGGCTACCAGTTTTTATCTGAGAGACCATATGGATCCCTCTGGTTAGACCCAGTAGACCTCCAGACAAAGCTACTGTGCTAAAAACCAGTTTGACCACCTTAAAGGGTGGATATTTTACACAAATATTCAGACTATTTACTCACCCTAATGTCTATGACTGTCTTCCATGGCACACAAACAAGAAGATATTTGTATAAAAGTTTTAAAAATGAACGGGGACGAATAATATCAAGATGAATTTGTCGTTTGATTGATTTGTGTGAGGAACAGCAATTTTTTTTTTTAACCAAACCATACCGTTTTTTTGGTTGCTGAAACTATGTATTTAGTTTGTTGTCAGTTTTCAGGTGTTCTGTCGATTTTTGCTGCCTTGTCGTAAAATGCTACCGTAGCGCGAATTGATCACAGAATGCCGATTAAAGTCGTATGAAATACAATTCTAAGTTATGAGTAGCTACTGTATACTACTGTTTTTATTTTTAAAACGGTGTGAAAAGTAAAAATTATCATAAAATATTCATCTTTGACTTGTCAAAGTACACCTTTTCTTATAGTAACTGAAACTTTCAGTTATTCCTTTTCAGCTGGCTGACCGTACAAATATTCATAAGCATTTTTTAAAGGGAAATTATACATTATAACAGGAAAATGTACCTTTTGTAAAAAAAAAAAAAAAAAAAAAAAAACGGTGAGTCTGCACATGCGCATTACCGGTAAGTAGCAAATCTCGATGGGTAGCATGAATTGTCAGAACACCGGCAGTGTCTGAAATGCTACATGAGAACAACAATAATGCTCATTTTAAATGCATTCACTATCACTTCAATAATAGAGTTGAGTGACTGGAAACAAGCTATTGCATGCAAACCCAGACAGGTGACACACACACACACACACAGAGAGAGAGAGAGAGAGAGATAACCCACTGCACACCTGTTCCTTCAGTCGCCTTTCCCGACACAAATACAGGTGATAAACACACACATATACACACTCGCTGTCAGCTGCTGTTCATATGGACGTCAACACGAAGCGCAGTCATTGTGTTGTGTTCTCACCCGACAGCTGTGTGTTATTCAGATGAACGTCTCTATATAAGATCAGGACGGCGCTAGGGACGCTTTTTTGAGATATTAACCTTAAATTTGGAACAAATCTTCTCCCTGTCCTGTAAACGCTTACACTGCTGTCTGTCAGGTGCCTCGCTCAGCTAGGGTGTAGTTTAGTAGGACATGTCATGAACTCTTCAGCCATGTCAAAACTTGTGTGATTGCTCACTGTGCCTTTGTATGTTTAAACCTGCTGATTTAATAAAGGAACTTGCATCAAAATGAGAGAGTGGTGTGCGATGAAAGCAAGCTGTCAATCACACTGAGAGCCGATCAGTGGACGCAAAATAAAGCAGTGAGGAAAATCCTCAGGGATTTTACACTCACATACTACTAATAAAGTGATGCTTAACAGTGGAAAAACTTGCTCTGGTTTATGAGATCAACACACAAAGAAGTGAAAGAAAGCTATAAAAATAGTTTATATGCTTATAAAATGACGAAGATTCAAGTGCTTGCCCATGACAAAAAATCACTGTCACAGGGCTAAATGTGTTCAAAATAATATATTATGAAAGCTCACAATCTTTTATTATTTTATTCTAAAAAAAATAATACATTTCTCAAGGATCATGGTGTGTTGTGCAGTATCAGTCAATGGGAAGTTGTGTTTTTATATGGCGTCATCTAGCGGCCGTACGGATATGACATCATTAGCCTGATATCTGTCGTGTTATTTAGTTTAAAAAAACCAAAAAGTTATTTCGATGGTCCAGGAGCTGATTGTGGTTGTCCGGGTGTCCCGCCTTTCCTCGCTGGGGTTTTCAGCACACTCAGTTTCTTATGAAGAGTCAAGCTGGCCTTCTGTGTGACTTCATGTTCAATCCTGTTCCTGATGGCCACATCCAAACCCTGCACAAACAATACATGCACACCCATTAAATCAATATTAATGGACACATACGGGGTTTGAAGGAGGACTGACCCATGTGTTTACCTTCTTCAGCTTCTGCTGTTGGACCACTTGTGCTTTTTTGGGTGCGATGATCCTTCCTGGAACAAATATAACACTGAATACACTCACATGTGGCTATTTCGGAAACAAATATTATATCTGTCATAGAATGCTATTGTAAAAGTAGTGATAATATACTAGAATGCGGACCCGAATTCAGCAATGGTGATTTCACGCAGAAACAAAGTGCGCATGCGCGTCTGTACATTAGCAAATGCGTTCACTTAGCATCCTGCTAATACGGAGTTTTAATACGAAGAACAACGGCTCCTCAAAAACACACAATGTTTACCTCCTTTCTTGAGTCCTTTCGGCTTTTGTATGTGCTTTTTCGCTCCGACCCGCTGCGCTTTAAATTTCTGTTTGCCTTGCGCCATTTCTACAGTCTGATGGCAACCGGAAAGCAGAAAGACTCAAGACACGGAATAGAATAAAAGTCTTTAAAAACCGCTAGAGTGAAATCTAAAATAAAAGTCTCTTCTGAACGACAGAGAGTGTGTTTTTGTGTGTAACAATCATTATCAATTAAATGTACGTTAATAATTAATTTATTTTAAACAACACAGTATATGTATCCATTAAATGAATTAGAAATTAATATATACATATATATATATATATATATCATTTATTTTATTTAATGTGTGTGTACTGTTACATGCCGTTTCACACTCGGATTTTAAAACTTAATAAATATATTTAATATATATTTAATCATTTTCTGTAAATGTCTTGACAGCATGATAAAAAAAAAACTCAAAATAGCATTCATATATTATATTACTTTCAGTTCATTATTCACATTGGAAGAGAACATTGCATAATGGACGTTTTCCCATGCAAAATGTGCGAACTGATTAAAATGGCTAACTATTAACATTTGATCATGTGATCTGGAAACCCGGCCTGTAAGTAATGCACAAAATCAGTGTTGATGTTCACCGTGGCTTTATTAATGATAAAAAGTGCCACATTTTAAAAGGTCAAGCATTCCACAACAGTTCCCCCATCAGCGTATTTCTTGGGGTTCGCCGCATCAGCAGCAGCGAGGGCCCGAAACACACACGGATTAGGCACTTCTACCCCACAGATGGACCGTTCGAGCCAGAAGTCGTCTTCGACACCAAATAAAGGTTAGGCACTTTTGAACCGGACAGCACAGGTGTTAAATAAGATAATACATGGATCCTCTCCAACACAAAGCTCACAGCAAAACAACACATGATTCGGGAAAACACATTCACATTCTCCGTTCATTCCAACCAATCACAGGCCTCCGTTTAAATATAATAGATCACCAGCGAGCCACTTTAAACCTGTGGATGCTGGGGAAGTCAAGTTTGCAAGGACACATACTTATATTGAAATCATTCTTCATTATTATCTTTGTTTTATAATTCATGTTAAATTACTTTCAATAATTAAGCATTATTAGGTATTTTGGTCCAAAATCTTGACGAGTCTTTGTACCTAAACCTGTTTAACAGAGAAATGCTAGTTGGGGAGTGTGAAGACACACCATCATTTAAATAATGAGATAAACATGGACAAGAATCCTTGACCTTTAACCCTCCAGAGTTTTAATACTTCAACTGAGTGACCCTGAACATGAAAACCAAGAGCAGGAGCAAAACCATAATCATGTTGATGGAAAACCCAATGACAAGTCAGAAAGATGTGTTTTAAAACCCTAGTTGTCCAATCGGCCGTCGTCGCCTGAAAGCTTAACTTGAAAAAAAAACAACACAGAAAAACATGATTGATCGATCAACAACAAAATCAATTAAAATAAATAACCATTGGTTGATTCATCCGACAGTGATTAAATAATTCAGCAATATTCACAACGATAGGAATCGGATTGCACATGAATGGACAGTTGCACTGTAGTGGTGGTGCTGAAGGAGGCACTGAGGACAAACAAAACACAGATTACCCACAATCCCCAGCTGCGATTGGTCAACCACACAAGCTTGTCCTGATTTGGTCTCCACAAAAAAAACAAAGTGTCGGTCCCTCCCGGGCACGTCCCGTCAGTACAGATGCTGAGCCTCGAGGCAGCGGCGGGACACGAGTGTTGTCACAAAACAAACTAGAGCTCCAGTCCTGAGTCTGTGTTCACCCACTGACCTCACTTCCTGCTCAGGGGCGGGGCAGGTCACTGTGACGGAGAGGCCTGATTGGCCAGGACGAGCGGTCCGTCATCACCTTTTCTGCTCCCAGATCTCCGACATGTTTAAGTCCAAACACTCGAGAGAGCGCAGAGCCTGAACGTTCTCCGAGTAAAATGCCACGTCCACCATCACCAGCCTGAGAGAGTGAGAGAGAGAGAGAGAGAGAGAGAGAGAGGGGGAGTGAGAGAGGAGCGAGAGAGAGGGAGAGATTTATTTTGTAGCAAAAAATATACTTTTAAAAAATATAAATATAATGAAATAACATACACACATATATATGAAAAATATATAAATTATATATAAAATAAAAAGGAAATAAGTTTTTTTTACATATATTAATTATAAAAATATATGTAAATAATATTATATTTTTTTTATTTAGATATAAAATACAGAACTACTACTGTGTGTGTGTGTACATATATATATATATATATATATATATATATATATGTTATTTCATTATATTTTATATGTTATTTATTCATATATTTATTATATACATATATATATATATTCATTAAATATGTATATTTTATTCATTATACATATATTAATTATAAAAATATATGTAAATAATATTTATATATTTTTTTATTTAGATATAAAATACAGAACTACTACTGTGTGTGTGTGTGTGTGTGTATATATATATATATGTATTTCATTATAGTTTATATATTATTTATTCATATATTTATTATATATTTATATTCATTATATATATATATATATATATATATTATAAATATATATGTATATATTTATTCATTAAATATGTATATTTATTCATTATATTTTCACTCACACACACACACACATATATATATATAAAATAAAAAGGAAATATATTAATTATAAATATATACGTAAATTATATTTATATTTTTTTTATTTAGATATAAAATACAGAACTACTACTGTGTGTGTGTGTAAATAATGTATATAATATTAGAAATATAAGATGGCATGTTTAAAGGAGCTGTGTTTAAAAAATGTATTTCAAATAATCATAAAATGGCCCTGATATGTCACTAGACATTAAGAAATCATGTTCATTTCAAATACTTATATCACTGACAACAGCAGTCCGGCCAGCATATTGTCATTTAAAAAGTGAAGTTGCAGCCCTCAACTGATGTTGATGTTGTTATGTTGTGTTTTGGTCTGATGCTCCACCCTCCACACATCTACCAATCACAGAGTCAGTAGTGTTGCGACATTCGGGTTGCCAGCTCTGCTCTAGTTACCACAGCTGCAGATACAAACGTGTGGGATAAAAAAAATGCTGAATCCTGCAGCCTATCTGACAACCTTGAGTCAGGGGGGAGGGGATACACCGCTCTACAGTAATTCTAAAGTGATTGCAGTACCAGTTTTGACCACAATCTTCCATACGGCTCCTTCAACTCACCGCCGCAGCCCAACACTCACCCGTTCTGCGGCCCGCCGTCGTTGCTGACGCCCAGCCGCGCGAGCTGCCTCCTCAGGTGCAGATTAAAGCGGGCGTTGATCCGGAGGAACAGCATCTGCACACAAACACACGGTGAACACCAGCGTCTGCAGTGTGACGCTCAAACACTCGCGCGCGCGCCTCACCTGCGTCTGCTCCTCCGGCAACAGCTCATGAATGGCCTCGTGCATCTTGGCCATCTGCTTACACACGTTACGCAAACACGCCGACGGCATGGGCGCCTTCACCTCGTACTGCAGAGGACACAGTACTTAGTTACGGTACTTAGTTACTTTTTATGAAAAGTAATACGTTACATTACTTTTGCGTTACTTTTCCTCACCTGGGCTGAGCTTGCTTATTCGTTTTTTAATAACAACAACAACGGTAATATTTTTGGCAAATGTTACGGTCCTTTCACACCAAAAGTGCTTTCACATAAACCTCACAGCTGCTGATATTATATTATATTTGTTTTATATTATATTCTGGGTTACAGAACAACAGGATACTGGATAAGGAAGTTTAACTCTCTTATTTCTAAATCTAATCTACAGTCAGTTTCCCGACACGGCTGACATCACTCACCTTAGACAGAGCCTTCTCGAACATGCTGTCCATAATGGCCACTAGTTTGGCAGAGATCTCTGCGATGTGGTCGTTATAGTCCTGAAGAGAGAGTGAAAGCAGCTGTTAGCATCACACGCTAGCATGTGCGGTGTGTGTGTGTGTGTGTGTGTACCTTGGTGATGTGGTCGAAGTGGCGTAGTATGCTGTACTGTTTGGGCTGCAGTCTGGTCTCGAAGTGTGCTCGGATCACAGGGATGAAGACAACCACCAGCTGAAGACAGCGAGACGCCAGAGCTGAGGACACACACACACACACACACACATGACTTGAAATCTTTTGCTTTAAGTCCACTGATATCAGCAGGTACATGTGCAGTCTTGAAAATCAAACTGACTTTAAGACCTTTTTTAAGTAAAATTGATTCAGTTTGTCCATCAGAATACAAATATCACCCCCTCCTCATTACAGCTGAGCCATGACAGTGTGTGAGTGTGTAGTGCGTGTTCAGTGTGTGTGTGTGTGAGAGGTTACCAAGGTTTCTGGTGGTGATGGTCTTCAGCCCCACGACCTGCAGCGCTCCGGCCCCGAGCACCAGCTGGCAGCACCGCGAGTTGAAGTGCTGTCGCCATGGAAACAAAACACAACCTGTCAGTCAAGTGATGTCACACTGCAGTCAGAAGTAGGTGAAGGTCACACACACACCTTGAGCAGGTCGGTAAGGCGCGTGAGGATGTCAGTGGTGATGGAGGGAATGTCATTCACACACTGGCAATACTCCAGAAACATCCGGATCAGCAGCAGCACCGTCCTATCACAGGCCACAAGGTCAAAGGTTAAAGGTCACAAAGGAAAACTCGCCGCCGGAGAAATGAAGTCCTGGAAACCACTCACCCGACCACAGCGTATTTCTGCCCGTCGACACACAGGAACTCACTGGGCTTCCGGTCCTCCGACGCTGAGGACACGAAACACACGGCTCAAACGGCAACAATAAACAATAAACGATGACAATAAACGGCAACAATAAACAATAAACGGCAAAAATAAACGGCAACAATACACGGCAACAATAATCAATAAACGGCAACAATAAACGGCAACAATAAACAATAAACGGCAACAATAAACGGCAATAATAAACGGCGACAATAAACGGTGACAATAAACGGCAATCATAAACGGCGACAATGAACAATAAACGGCAACAATAAACAATAAATGGCAACAATAAACGGCGACAATAAATGGTGACAATAAACGGCAGCAATAAATGGTGACAATAAACGGCAATAATAAACGGCAGCAATAAATGGCGACAATGAACAATAAACGGCAACAATACACAGCAACAATAAACATTAAACGGCAACAATAAACGGCAATAATAAACGGCAATAGTAAACGGTAACAATACGGCAACAATAAACGGCAACTATAAATGCAACAATAAACGGCAACAATAAATGGTAATAATAAACAGCAACAGTAAACAGTAACAATAAACGGCAGTAATAAATGGCAACAATTAACGGCAATAGTAAACGGTAACAATACGCCAACAATAAACAGCAACAATAAACGGCAATAATAAACGGCAATAATAAACGGCAACAGTAAACGGCAACAGTAAACGGCAATAATAAACAGCAACAGTAAACGGTAAAAATACGGCAACAATAAACGGCAACTATAAACAGCAACAATAAACGGCAGCAATAAACGGCAACAGTAAACGGCAATAATAAACAGCAACAGTAAACGGTAACAATACAGCAACAATAAACGGAAACTATAAACAGCAACCATAAACGGCAACAATAAACGGCAAAAGTAAACGGCAATAATAAACAGCAACAGTAAACGGTAAAAATACGGCAACAATAAACGGCAACTATAAACAGCAACAATAAACGGCAGCAATAAACAGCAACAGTAAACGGTAAAAATACGGCAACAATAAACGGCAACTATAAACAGCAACAATAAACGGCAAACAATAAACAGCAACAGTAAACGGTAAAAATACGGCAACAATAAACGGCAACTATAAACAGCAACAATAAACGGCAGCAATAAACGGCAACAGTAAACGGTAAAAATACGGCAACAATAAACGGCAACTATAAACAGCAACAATAAACGGCAAACAATAAACAGCAACAGTAAACGGTAAAAATACGGCAACAATAAACGGCAACTATAAACAGCAACAATAAACGGCAGCAATAAACGGCAACAGTAAACGGTAACAATACGGCAACAATAAACGGCAACTATAAACAGCAACAATAAACGGCAGTAATAAACGGCAATAATAAACAACAAATGTAGAAAAATTATCTCTGAAAATATATGATAAATTGCAATAAGAAATCCTATAAAAACACCTATTGTATGGTAAAATAACATATTAATACTGTAAAAAAAAAAAAAGTTGAATAATTGAAAAGGTGTATAATTCAGGTGTATAAAAGGTGAATTATTCATTAATAGGGAAATCCATACAAACATGGAAGGAAAAAAGTCACAACTCAGAACACACATTTGCCAAACTGAGATGTGTATAATAAAGTGCAGTAAAGGACGCAGTTAACCGGAGTCACACTATTATACAGTAGGATAAAAACATTTATTAAACTCATCAACAGTGTGCGCGGTCTCCTACCCGTGTGTTTGCGCTCAGGCAGACTGATGCGTCCGTCAGCGATGGAGTCCACCAGATCCTGGAACTCCACAGGGACCTCGGCCTGCTTCCAGCGCTCGTTATCCAGCAGCAGACTGCACACACACACACACACACACACACACAGCTCTTCAAACTCCACAATAATACGCTCTCGTTTGAAACGCATCTTTTCCTCACTCTCCAAAGTGGATACGTTTGAAAGTGTGTTTAGTGTGGACGGTCAAAGAGGGGGTCTCTAAAAACAATGATGCAAGTTTAGTCATAGACTAACTGTCTAATGTGGTTGTCTAATAGGCGTTAATAATATATAGCTTTAGCTAATAATAATTTGTAATGTCTCCGGATGGATGTAGCCGTAGTGTGTGTTGGGCAGCTGTACCTGAGCTTGGTCTTGCGCTCCTCGTGGAAGCGCTGCACGAAGCGGTTGGCCTGGCTCTGTAGCGCCCCCCTCAGGCTCACGCTGCGCCGGACACACTCCGCCTCAGTGTCCTGGACGAACGACTCCACCGCCCGACTCAAACGCACGAACTCCGCCGAGCTCAAACGCTCCAGAGACCCGTCCTGCGGGAACAGACCATCATCCTCATCCCACCAAAATTCATTTAATAATTAAAAATTATAAAATTGAGTCCGTAGGACGGACTTTTGTCGCACTTGAACCACAAACACACACAAAAAAGTAATGGATTCGAGTAGTTTTGTGATTGAAATTTCACAAAGTAACAAATCCTTCGTTTGTGGGTCATTTTGACCCAGTTAGGAATGAATGAATGCGAGGAACGCATAGAAAAACCTAAAAATGCTCAAAATTCAAACTGAACATGCTAAAACATTACCAAAAAAATATTTTATGTGTATCTGAATGCATACTAAGTGACTTTAGGACCCAGCGGAACAGCTCCATCTAGTGGATAGAGTTCAATAGAGAATAGTGAAATATCATGTTATACATGTTTGTTTTCCTCAATGTAAGGTATTCTGACTTTGCATTTACGTTGAAAGAATGTGAGGAATGTGCTTAAATGACTATTTATTTATGATTTATTGATCAAATCTATCCATTTAAAAGGTAAATCAAATAAAAAATAACAAAAAAGTTGCATTAAAAATATAGAACAAATATTATAAGTATAACGTTAGCGCTTCGGGTCATTCAGACCCGCGAGGGAAAGGTGTGAGGGAAGTGTGGTGTGTGTGTTTACCTTGGCTCGGGTCATGAGCACTTTGACGCAGCGGTCGTGACTGACGTCTGACGCCGTGTACAGCAGCTCCTGAACGTTATTGGCCACTCGACCCAACTCCAGATCGGACGGCATGACGTCCTCACTCCTGCCGGAGACAACACACACATTACTGATGCTGTCCTGCTTCATGAGGGACAACACACACATTGTTTGGACTGTTTTCCGCAGATGGCTCCTGTCTGTATACGCGAAGTGAACTGTATTGTATTTATCTTCTTATTAAACGGTCTGTACACTTACAAATTTCTCAATGCTTCGTTTTGCATGTATGGACCCTCATTATGTTACCGTGTTAGTGTGGGGCAATTTTGAGCCTTGTTAGTGGTATAAACTAGCGATTTCTTTTTACTTAACCCTCAGGTGCTCTTCGTTTCGGAGTCACACTTGTTATCTTCCCGGTCAAAAGTGACCGGACATCTAAAAATTAAATTTCCTCCATCCCAGTAGAACCAATGCAATTTATTTTTGTTCTATAATATTTATTCTTTGTAATTTAGTATTTTGAGACAATTTGATTGAATTTATTAATATTTATGCAATATTTATGGTCTATTTTTGCCATGGAAAAATATATATATTTTTTTATATATATATATATTAATTTTTTTGTAAAATATTAATGCAGTATTTTAGTTTAATATAGAGTCTAGGCCTTCAGAAAAAAAATATTTTTTGAAGAAAATTAGCACCATCTGGTTACAGTATAGTGAAAAAGCGTAGAATCATGGTGTAACCACTAGATGGCATGTACAGCTCTCTATGGAGAGGCATGTGAATTCCCCAGATGTTTATGAACACATTTTTTTGTGTGGATTTGAATATATAGTTGAAACAATCTCAAAAATGATTTTGTATTAAAAAAATGTAAAAAAAAAAAAAAAAAAAATTTGTGAATTTTGTCAATTTCCCATTCATTTACTATGGGGGTCATTTTTGACCGAAGACTATTTTTTATAAGACCACTTAGCGTGCTCAGATCATGACCTCAATATTTTTGTGTGTTCACATACATAATGCCATAAAAGTAACTAAATTTCGTAATATTCTGATGAAGCTGTGATTTTTAGAAATTCAAAACAGAAAATTTTTCGCTCCGAAATGACCGAAGAGCACCTGCCCCCATATACTAGTGTATACACTAAACAGTTTTAGAGATAAAACTCTTTACATTCGATTACCATGAAAACAAATCTCAGAGAACGGTTGACAGGTACCAATTTGTTAGACCAAAGGTTCATTTTGCGCCGGAGTTCTCCTTAAAGTATTGGCGGTGTAAATGAGACAGACAGTGTGAGCAGCGAGTGAGTGACTCACAGAGCAGCAGCGCCCCCTGCGGGCAGGGAGGAAGTAGTGTTGTAGTTGTGCTCCCTGCTGGAGGAGGATTCTGTGGTGGCGGAGGCCGAGTCGCTCCCGCAGGTGTCGGTGCGCGTCTGTGCTCTCGCTTGCGCGTCGTTGAGCGCGTCGCTGATGAAGAGCCCCTCGTGAGTGAGATACGCGAGCTCCGCCTCCCCGGAGTGATGAGCTCCCGACTCCTCCTCGTCCTCCTGGGAATGATCAGCCGCGGGGGTGACGTCCGCTATCCGACTCCTCTGGCTGCTGTCCAGCACCTCCAGCACCACGTTACGGATGACGCCGAGCGTAGCCTGAAACAAATACGCGTGAGTTTGCACTGCAGAGGACGAGTGCGCTACTGAGCGTGCAGTGTTTGACTGGGGAATGGAGGCTACACTCTTAGAAGAAAAGGTTCTATATGGAACCTTTAAAGGTTCTATCAGCGCTACGTATTTGGAACTCCAAAATGGTACTATATAGAACCATTTTTTTGGTAAAAGGTTCTATACACTCTGGGTTCTATATAGAACCCTGGGGTTCCATACTTGGGCAATAGAACCTTTTACCAAAAAAAATGGTTCTATATAGAACCATTTTGGAGTTCCATGTATGAAGCGGGGGATGGAACCATTTCTGGTTCAAAATAGAACCATTTCTTCTAAGGGTGTATAGTTCAAGTTCGGCCTCCAGCATCTACATGTTTATCTCAAAGGGAACGCTGCTTTTTAAAGGGCTGGTTGATCATGATTTCACTTTTCTAGCTTTTAGTTAGTGTGTAATGTTGCTGTTAGAGCATAAACCACATCTGCAAAGAAGATATTGGCTTTTAAAGAAATCACTACAACAAACGTCTGGTAGGGACTACACGAGCATCCTCCAGGGTTAGTGACATCACCAACCCTAATATTTACATAAACCCCGCCTCTGGGAACATTATCATGACAGATTATGCTAATTTTGAGCTAAAACTTCACAACTTATTTTACATCTTATAAAAAGGGCATTGTGGGAGTCCTTTAACATGTATTATTACTGGTGTTGTTTTTAACATGAACTGATCCTGCAAGGCCTCGTTGACGTCTGCCAAAAGGAGGAGTGGAACTACTCAATTCTGATGAAATTCTGAATTATTATTATTATGTGTTGTGTGCGAGATCATGTCCAGACGACACGTTCTGTCAGGTGTTGAGCTGATTTACCTTGATCCTCTTGATGAACAGGATGAAGTGTTCAAATATATCCAGCAGCAGATCAAACCACTGATTAAATGTCATCAAGCGCATCTGCTCATGAAATCTGCATCACACACACACACACAGTCAGCTGTGGTAAACAGTGCTGTGATGTGATATACTGAGGGGACGTGAACTCACTTGACGGTGTCTGCATCAATCTCACTGATCTGCGACACAGACTTCTCAACACACTGCAGGAAAAGACAGAAATCATTCAGAGAAACATTCGCTTTTCTGTTAAAGTTCCCCATTATGCCAGTCTGAGGACTCATTCAGGTTTACATGCAATCACAGTCTGTTGTGATTGGTCTACTCTGCTCTGATTGGTCAGATGGTCCAGTCTGTTGTGATTGGTCTACTCTGCTCTGATTGGTCAGACCCAGTCTGTTGTGATTGGTCAACTCTGCTCTGATTGGTCAGATGGTCCAGTCTGTTGTGATTGGTCAACTCTGCTCTGATTGGTCAGATGGTCCAGTCTGTTGTGATTGGTCAACTCTGCTCTGATTGGTCAGATGGCCCAGTCTGTTGTGATTGGTCAGATGGCCCAGTCTGTTGTGATTGGTCAACTCTGCTCTGATTGGTCAGATGGCCCAGTCTGTTGTGATTGGTCAACTCTGCTCTGATTGGTCAGATGGTCCAGTCTGTTGTGATTGGTCAACTCTGCTCTGATTGGTCAGATGGCCCAGTCTGTTGTGATTGGTCAACTCTGCTCTGATTGGTCAGATGGTCCAGTCTGTTGTGATTGGTCAACTCTGCTCTGATTGGTCAGATGGCCCAGTCTGTTGTGATTGGTCTACTCTGCTCTGATTGGTCAGATGGTCCAGTCTGTTGTGATTGGTCTACTCTGCTCTGATTGGTCAGACCCAGTCTGTTGTGATTGGTCAACTCTGCTCTGATTGGTCAGATGGTCCAGTCTGTTGTGATTGGTCAACTCTGCTCTGATTGGTCAGATGGTCCAGTCTGTTGTGATTGGTCAGCTCTGCTCTGATTGGTCAGATGGCCCAGTCTGTTGTGATTGGTCAGATGGCCCAGTCTGTTGTGATTGGTCAACTCTGCTCTGATTGGTCAGATGGCCCAGTCTGTTGTGATTGGTCAACTCTGCTCTGATTTGTCAGATGGTCCAGTCTGTTGTGATTGGTCAACTCTGCTCTGATTGGTCAGATGGCCCAGTCTGTTGTGATTGGTCAACTCTGCTCTGATTGGTCAGATGGTCCAGTCTGTTGTGATTGGTCAACTCTGCTCTGATTGGTCAGATGGCCCAGTTTGTTGTGATTGGTCAACTCTGCTCTGATTGGTCAGATGGCCCAGTCTGTTGTGATTGGTCAACTCTGCTCTGATTGGTCAGATGGTCCAGTCTGTTGTGATTGGTCAACTCTGCTCTGATTGGTCAGATGGCCCAGTCTGTTGTGATTGGTCTACTCTGCTCTGATTGGTCAGACCCAGTCTGTTGTGATTGGTCTACTCTGCTCTGATTGGTCAGATGGCCCAGTCTGTTGTGATTGGTCAACTCTGCTCTGATTGGTCAGATGGCCCAGTCTGTTATGATTGGTCAACTCTGCTCTGATTGGTCAGATGACTCAGTCTGTTGTGATTGGTCTACTCTGCTCTGATTGGTCAGATGGCCCAGTCTGTTGTGATTGGTCAACTCTGCTCTGATTGGTCAGATGGCCCAGTCTGTTGTGATTGGTCAACTCTGCTCTGATTGGTCAGATGGCCCAGTCTGTTGTAATTGGTCTACTCTGCTCTGATTGGTCAGATGGTCCAGTCTGTTGTGATTGGTCAACTCTGCTCTGATTGGTCAGATGGCCCAGTCTGTTGTGATTGGTCAACTCTGCTCTGATTGGTCAGATGACCCAGTCTGTTGTGATTGGTCTACTCTGCTCTGATTGTTCAGACCCAGTCTGTAGTGTAGACCTCACCTGCCGTACGACGTTCTTGGCAGCACGGACCATCTCGTCACTGTAAATGTCCAGGAAATCGAGCTTCCTCTGTCTCAACAGGCCAAAGACCAGAGACTGCAAACGATCCTGCAATAAACACACAAACTCAGATGTGGAACCACAACACAAGCCAATCAAAACACCCCTGATCATACATGCTGCTGAGATTTTCAATTAAAAATGATTTGATTTCCAATTAAAATAAATCAGACGTCATCATCTCTGCTTTCGTTCTTTCATTATTGAAATCAAATGCAATCAGCGGTTTGGTTGACTCGTCGGCGTGGGATTTAGAGCGACATAACCAACCTTTCCTGACGCTGCCGGCTGCTCTGTGACCTGTGTGAGAAATCCCACACTGTAAACCTCAAACCAACCTTGACCCACATCCAACACAAGCATGAGCTGTCATGTGACCTGGTTTACTGGGCTGCCCTTGTTTCACACCTGGAAACTGGAAACCGCCGCTGTGGTCAGCTTGTGGGAAAGTGACGGCGCCACAACAATGACATTTACTGGAGAGTTCAGTTTCGCATTTGAAATGACATAATTTGTGAAACACTTCAGCACCAATCCCAACATGCCTGGGTTTGCTTATGACAAAAAGACTGAAAGAATCCCTATTCTATTTAATACACTACTGTTCAAAAGTTTGAGGTCAGTAACATTTTTAAGTTAATACTTATATTCAGCGAGAATGCTTTAAATTAATCAAAAGTGCCAGTTAAGATATAATTTCACAAAAGATTGTATAAAAACACTTCAATTCATCATAGATCCTAAATAAATTGCAATATTATTTGACAATATTACTGTTTTTGCAAATTAATGCAGCCTGAATACTTAAACAGAAGATGAACAGTTTGAAGCTGCAGTTTAGTTTCGATAAATGTTGTTTTTTAACTCAAGAGGAAGTTTTGTGCTTTGGGAGATAAGGTAAGTTGCCATAGCACAGTTATTTCAGGAAATAAAGCAACATTTGATTCCTCATGAAATGAGGAAGGTCTGACCTTCTCCATGACCTGAATGTCCTCTTCAAAGGGTCGATTGAGGTCGCTTTGAGCGTATGTGGAGAAATCAGCCACCATCATCTTATCGATCAACCGCTCCATCTCGCAGAGCTGAGAACCCAAATGCCTGCGGAAAGAGACACAAATAACAGGACATACGCTCAAACCAAGAATATTTGATACTTGATATGCTTTTACTAGTGTGTGCAGGACACTATAGACCATTTCACAAGATGTAAACAACACTGGTCCAGAAACACTTCCTGTTTCAGTTTGTAACTGTTTTCTTTATTTCACATGTAAAGAAAACATCTTAAAGATGTTTGTTTAACTTTTTGATTCAGTTTTAAATGTTCTGTTGGTTGTATTTTATCCCAGCTTTTATGTAGTGTTAAAAAACTGAAACAGGAAGTGCGATCCCCCTGTGAAATGGTCTATAGTACATTTCTGTGAGTGAGGACAGCAAAATAAACTAAACTGTGACATTATATACCCAAAAATGATTCACACAGTGACTACCAGTAACAGGGTGGGCGATATGACCAAAATTGTGTTTCACGATATGACTAATTTTATTTCACGGTAACGATATATTTCACGATATAGTTATTTATATAGTTATATACCTTGTTATATACCTATATCACCTTGTTTTATTTTTATTTTATTTGGTAAATTATTTATTTGGTAAATAAATATCTCCCGATATCAACTTTTAGATGAACTTCCCACAACAGATTGACCTAAAATGATTCAGACACTTTGAGCTGACCGTGTTTTGCTAATTGCTACATTCGCATTGCCTGGTCAGTGTTTGAGCTGAACTGGTATTATCTAATAGGGTAGTTCAATTCAACAGCTGACAGATATTCAACATGATCATGTGTGAGAGTCGGACAGAAGGACGGACAAAACCTGAGAAACATCCACTGATCTGAGAACTCTAAATTCTGCTCATATTTTATTACCATTTTCTAGCGAATAAACTGTGATAATGTGAGCAATGTTGAATAAGCGACTTATAAACATCCTGATCTCTCTGCTGTTTCTTGTCCGCATGTTTCCTAGTAAACGTGTGTGTGTGTGCGCACCTGAAGCTGTGTATTCCCTGCAGTTCCTGCTGCAGAACTTCCTTGGTGGTTGCGATGAGCTCGAGCGCGCCGACGAACTCTGAGGTGGAGAGGAGTAACTGCACCGTGGGCTGCGTCTGGTGCACCGCGGCCATCAGCTTCAGCTTATTGTGCAGTTTGGCGCAGTTGTTGCGTGTGAGAGCGTCCCGCAGCGCTCGCAGCGGCCCGCGGCACATCACGCGGTCGATGGCGGAGGTGCGAGCGCGGAGCTTAGCCACGGAGTCGGCCGTCTCTCGCAGCCGGTCCTGGAGCTCGTGCTGAGACGACATGGCGTGGAAAAAGGCCTCGGAGCGAAGAGAGATCTGCCGAGCGATGCTCACCTCCACCACGTCCAGATAGTGACTCAACTGCACACACACACACACAGTCAGCGCATTAATCCCCCGGTTCACAGACAACGCTTAAGATAGACCCAGAGCTGTTTTAACTGAAAGCAACTTGCACTGAGAGATCTTAAAGCTTGTCTTAAGATGCACAACTGCAATGTTTTGTCTAAGGCATGTTTATAAAAGCTGCTTAACTGAACTATAAGGCCTAATCCTGGTTTAATCTAAACCTTGTCTGTGACACTGGGCCTTACTTCATATCTATATTTGCTCTCTTTTGTTTTTATTTACTTAATTGTCTATGGTGTTTATTTAATTATTTTACTGTTTACTAGTCTTAAACGTTCAGGTTTGGTTGGAAAAAATAGAAGAAATATTTACTTAATTAAGCAATCCCCAAATTGTTAATATTTATATAAGAAATATTTATATTAAAATTTGACATTTAAAATGAATGTAAATGAGCATTAAATATTAAGTTATTTAATGAAAGTTATGTTTAATTAATATTAACTAAAGCAAAAAAAACTTTAAATAAATATTTATGATTTTTATGATTTTAAAATAAATATATACTTAATGTAAATTAGTATTTTGGCTTAATTAATATTAACTAAAGCAAAAAAAACTTAAAATAAATATTTATGATTTTTATGATTTTAAAATAAATATATACTTAATGTAAATTATTATTTTGGCTTAATTAATATTAACTAAAGCAAAAAAAAACTTAAAATAAATATTTATGATTTTTATGATTTTAAAATAAATATATACTTAATGTAAATTAGTATTTTGGCTTAATTAATATTAACTAAAGCAACAAAAAAAAACTTAAAATAAATATTTATGATTTTTATGATTTTAAAATAAATATATACTTAATGTAAATTAGTATTTTGGCTTTAGATGTGGTTAAAAAAAAGGGTACGGAGAAATGTATGTATATATTTATTGGTAGCAGCGTACTAGGACTAAAACCATTATAAAAAACATTTTTAATCAAAATAAATGGTAACTGAAATAAGATATTTTTAAAGCTAAAAATATATATGGACATATTTATAGAAAGAAAATTAAATTAAATAAAAAAATATAATAACTAATACAAACGAAAACATCAGGACACAACAAAATTACTCAAATTAAAATGGAAAATAAAAAACTAAATGAAAATATTTACAAAACTATAGTATTATCTAATGCTGATTTGTTTTGCTGATAATGACAGACAGGCACCTTTTCCTGCAGTAACCGTGACGACGCCACATCTCGGCTGTTCTTGCCCCCGGCGACGCTGAAGTGAGACCACGGCAACACGGCATTAAAGGTGGCCGGATCGTTCAGGACAAACTCGGGCTTCATGAAGATCTGGGCGAGAGAGAGCGAGAGAGAGAGATGAAATTAACCGGCAAGGAAACTCTTGCCTTTTTAAATCCTCGGATGGGGAAAGGTCATTTAAAAAAAAAAAAAAAAACTTCTCCCAGAAAAGATGAACAACAACATTTTAAACTTGGATTTAAGACAATAAAATAAAGGACAAGGTAAAATCTCATTGTGGATGTCACAATACTGGAGTAACTGTGAAATATTATTACAATTTAAAACATGTGAATATATAGTACAGTGTAATTTATTCCTGTGATCAAAGCTGAATTACTCCAGTCTTCAGTGTCACATGACCCTTCAGAAATCATGAATAATATGAGGATTTGATGCTCAAGACACATTCATGATTATGATCATATCATGTGTGTGGAAACCGTGATCAAGTCTTCAGTCCTCACCTTGGGCACCTGATCCAGCTCAGCTCTGGCTTTATCTGCAACACAAACACACACATGAAAACATCAGCTCCAATACAGTGTGTGTTTGGCACGACTCCTTTATTTACAACACGGATTCAGTTTCAAAGCAAATTTTTCTCCACACAATGAACTTCGAGCACATGTTAAAGTCCAAATCAATGGCATCATGCACGCTCCCAGCTGAGGAACACGGCCTTATCAAGCAAAACCGTCAGTCGTTTTCTAAAAATAAATAACAATGTATATACTTTTTAACCACAGTTGTTCGTCTTATTTTGGTCTGCGATGCGCCAGCCATTACATCATCACGTGGGAAAGGTCACGCTGGACGTAGGCGGCCAACTGACACAAAGACCTAAATGCCATTCAACATATAATAAACAGGGTATCTGCACATTTTTTAACAGCAAATTTAATGACTTTTAAGACCTTTTTAAGTCATCTAAAAGGCTAATTTAAGACTTTACCACGACAAAAAAAAAGGAAAATAATCAGCACGACAATTTAATAATTTTGGCAGCCATTTTTGTTTTAGTCTTCAGATGAAAATTCTTATTGGTCTTAGTCACATTTTAGTCAGTAATTTTGTCATTCATAGTTTTAATCTAGTTTTAGTAGACAAAGTCATTGCATTTTTTGTCAACTTTTAGATCCTCCGTCTCCACGCTTGTAAACAATTCCATACAAAAATGGTGCAAACTGAGCGCACTTGAGATAAATTTGCACAAAACTAAGGAACTAGTGATTATTAGAAACAAAAGTGAACTTTCTGAACAACCCGTGAAACTCAGTGGATACCAGGTAGAAATAGTAAATAGTTTCAAATACCTGGGAACATTCATAGATAGTAACTTGAGTTTTGCTGGAAATGTGGATTATGCATTTAAAAAAGCAATGCAGAGATTGCATCTTCTTCGGAGGCTAAAACACTGGTGTGAGTAAAAATATTTTATAAGAATTTCGTAGAAAGCATTATGTCTTTTAATATGACTATGTGGTATGGAGTCCTGACTGTTAAATCCAAGCAGAAATTGTCTGGGGTGGTTAACATAGCTAGCGCAATCGTAGATAAAACACAAAGACAATTGAATGAGATATATTAATTGAAAGTTAAAGAGAAGGCAAGGGTCATTATTGAGGATTTATCTCACCCCTTACACTCTAGTTTTCAGTTGCTTCCATCAAGGAGAAGGTTTAGACAACCTAGGGCAAGTAAAAATGTGTACCAGACATCATTTGTGCCAACTGCCATTCGATTTTTAAATGCTGGGAAGACATAAATACGAGTAGGGGTGGATACATGTAAGCTTAAGTATAGCTGCATGGTAATGTTACTGTTTTTAATTTATGTATTTTTTTTTTTTTCTTATGTTTTTGTGTTGGTGTCCTTGTGTGTGATGTATAGTGAAGCCAAAGACAAATTTCCACTTGTGGACAATAAAGGAACTAAAACTAAACAATGGGGCGGTACTTCCGCCTACGTCCTTCCTGACCTTTCCCACCTTTCATTGTGTGGAGAAAAATCCTGAAAAGTTTTCCTCAAAAAACTTTCTTTTCCACTGAAGAAAGAAAGACATGAACATCTTGGATGGCTTTGGGGTGAGTAAACGATCAGGACATTTTCATTTCGAGTGAAGCGTACCGTGATTATTGGTGATGGTGGGCACCGCCAGGTCGTCTTTGCTCTGGCAGACGTTCTTGCAGCGCTCGTGAATCTTCTCCCTCTGAGAGACACAAACACACCGTGAGAAACCTGCTCTACCTTCCCAAACAGATCTGGCGTTCTCGACCACGACCCGGCTGACGGATAAAAACAGACGGCGTTCCTCGGAAGGAAATGCGGTGGAAAACAAGACGGAAAACCACAGAGAAAAACAAGCTGCCATCGCCTGGAGCCCATGACAGAAAACACACACTGAAGACACATTTATCTGCTTTAAAGGGTTAGTTCACCCAAAAATGAAAATTAAGTCATTAATTACTCACCCCCATGCTGTACCAACCCCGTAAGACCTTCGTTCGTCTTCGGAACACAAATGAAGATATTTTTGATTAAATTTGAGAGCTGTATAACTACCACATTGGCTCCTAAGGGACTGCCTCTTGACGGCCCAGAAAGTCAATGAAGAAAATGTTTAAATATCCCAAGTGACTACCGTGGCTCAACTATATGTTTATCAAGCGACGCGAATACTTTTTGTGCGAAAAAACAAACAAAAATAACGAGTTTATTCGACTATTCCTTTTCTTCCTTGTAGGCCAGAAACGAGATCACACCAGCTTACACTACTTCAGATCGCAAATCTCGCGCATGCGTCGTGGAAATCTAAGGAAGTCTCGTTCTGGCCTACAAGGAAGAAAAGAAATAGTCGAATAAACTCGTTATTTTTGTTTGTTTTTTCGCACAAAAAGTATTCGCGTCGCTTGATAAACATATAGTTGAGCCACGGTAGTCACTTGGGATATTTAAACATTTTCTTCATTGACTTTCTGGGCCGTCAAGAGGCAGTCCTTTAGGAGCCAATGTGGTAGTTATACAGCTCTCAAATTTAATCAAAAATATCTTCATTTGTGTTCCGAAGACGAACGAAGGTCTTACGGGGTTGGTACAGCATGGGGGTGAGTAATTAATGACTTAATTTTCATTTTTGGGTGAACTAACCCTTTAAGAGCCTCAAAGTCTATTAATACACCGCGAGTTAATTAATACACAACGACACACACACCTCCAGTCCTAAACTAGACAACCGTTCAGGCATTTTCTCGTCATCTAATAGTCGTTTGTTATATTTTTGCTTAATTTCAAGCTTAATTTTTAAAGTCCTCCTGTGGTGAAAATCCAGCTTTTAAAGTAGTTTATGTGTTTTTAATATGCTTTAAGACAAACCATGTTCAAACTCATGAGTCGACATCCACATAGAGTTACATTCAAGCTATTTTAAGGCAAGAAGAATTTTTTTTTTCAAGGAAAAAACTTTTAAACATCTCATTTTAGTGATCAAAGATGGGACACAGTGATTGACTCCAGGGGACTTTAACAATAAAAGCACGTATTCGAGCATTAGCTGACAGTCACATGATGGGGCAGTTATGTTTTTTCCTTTTCCTTCTCTCTCTCTCTCTCTCTCTCAATACAATTGAGCTTTATTGACATGAGTATTGGCCATTACATAAGCAAAGAACAAATAATCAATAAAGCCAATAAATCAATCAGTAAACAAATACATTTATAGAAACAAGAAATAACGAGAAATAAGATTTGAACCTACATTCAGACAAGGTCAGAATATTTCTGAGTATAGTCATTTCGTCTCTCTCTCTCTCCCTCTGAATAATTGAGATGCGTCACCTGAGCCGTCTCCTGCAGGTAGGAGCTGAAGTGTTCTCGGGTGATGTTGGGCAAGTAGAAGGAAGGCATGACCTCGGTCTCGGTGAAGTCCAGGCCCCACGTCTTGGTGAAGAAGTCGGACTCTCTCTTGGTCAGCCTGGGGTCGTTCAGGGCCGCGGGGAGGTTCACTTTAGAGTTATACACGGTCCAGCGGTGCTGGTCGGCCACTACAGACGGCCCGTCACAGAGCCCACGGCCTTCGCCTGCACACAGGACCACTTCATATTACACTTACACCAAATAACGGCTCTTTAGCGGCAGTTTCATGAAGAACACGGAATCTTTGCATTCCACAAAAGGTTCTTTAGAACATCACATGATTCAAATCAAGAAAAATTGGTTCTTTTTTAGAACTGTTCAGAGAAAGGCTCTTCTGGAAACATTCTATGGCATCACTGGAAAAAAAATCTCATTGTTACTTGCCATTTCTCTGGGAAATTTACAATCAATTTCTGAGTGAAAATGGTTTCTTCATACAGTAATTCAAAGGAATTCAACTATTCCGCTTATATTACGGTTTCCACACCTCAAGACGTTGTTTAGGTGTTGCATTTCAAGACATTTGTCAGGTTTTTGTTCTTGAAACGCTCTTGAGTGTAGGGCTAATCTCATCCCAAGCCTTCGTTGCGAATACTAAAACATAATTTTAGAGCTCGTAGTGGACACTTCAGCCACTGATAGCAGTCTAATGCAGTTAGAGAGAGAGAGAGATTAAGCGTGTGTGAATTACCTGAGCAGCGTCTCTACTAATAGCGAAACTTTAAGTTAATCTGCTTCAAGAACAGCGCCGTTATTATCTAGAGTAGCTAGAGAGAAATTTATCTAATGTAACGTTTAACCTTCAAATGGTCTTCGTTTCCTGTTTACAATTGATTGAGTAATTAATTGTACAAAAAATATACATTTTTAATCAAACAAATAATATCTTTTTTTTTTTGTTTACTTCTCATCTATTCAGAATCATTAATGCAGTGTTTTTGGAGATAGAAATTATTTTTGTATCCATATACCACACAATTCCTCAACTACACCATTAGCTTTAGCATTAGCATTATTTTTTTATGATACATTGCATTTATGCTCTATTAATAGGCCTTCATTTCTGTGTAAAAATTTTCAGATTTATGCCGGATTTTTTTTTTTTTTCACACATGAACAAAATATATTTCGTTTTTTTTTAACATTTCCCATTCATTTCAATGTGGTCGTATTGACCCCGAAGGCCAGAAGTGTAAACATTTTTTTACATACCTTCAGAACAACCATATCAAGCCCAGTTTTTTGTGCGTGTATAGATAGATAATGTATGGAAAGTCAAAAAAACTTATTCCACTGAGATGAAGGGAACCTTTAGACGATTGAGGTCTTATAGAGTGTGTGTCCGTACTGTACTTGTATGAGTTTGAGAGGGAGAAAGATGTGCTTTCCGTACATTATAAAACACAACTTTGAGTAAAAAAAACCTGGTAATAATCTGTCATTTTTATGCTTTGCTTAATATATCAGTGTCGTTGTGGGTTTTGTTTCTTTTGCTGTTGTCAGACCTTGGAAATAACTAAAATCATTTGGTGATTATGTGAAACTATAATTTGATCAAGACCTGGAACTACTTTAGCCGTGCTGTGCGTTTCCCTGAAAATACTTGCACACCTTAAAACGTTCGTCAACCCATTAGAATCGAGCATTCAACGGCACCTGTAGTTTACAAAGATAATAAAGTACTGACGATAACAGTGAACATAGCACAAGCACTATCAAAATCCTCATGTCAGGATGGAGGCAGTCTACAAAAGCCCCAAATTTCATAAACACCCATTTTTATCATGTAAGCTGGCGTTCCCGGGTCTCACCGGTGGGCTCCTTGGGGCAGACGTCCGGGAGGGAGCGCGGGGTTCGGTAGTGTCTGGGGGCCATCGAAGGGTCCCGGGGCTTCCGGAAGAGCCCGTCGCTGGGGCCGGCGCCTCTCCCTCCTCCCCCGCTGGACTGAGGTATCGGATTGGAGGACATCACTGCGGATCCCTCACATAAGAGGCAGACTGAAAGAAGAACAAGAGAACAGCATCAGCATCCTGTCACGGCACAGGAAACAGCCGGCCTTCAGGGGAAACCCACGTCTGATTGGTTAAAGTGCTTGAGAAACACAAATAACCATTCAGATTCATTGTATTCAAATATAAAGCCAAATCAGCTCAACGGTCTATAACAAGGCAGACCGAGATTCAACTTTCAACAATATAATATAAAAATTCTTAGATCTTAGATATAAAAATATTAGATACAACTCCATAAAAGATCTTTTAAAGGGACAGTTCACCCATGATTTACTAAAGTCATTCTAGGTTTTAGCTTTCTACTTTTATGAACTTCAAAACAGAAATTATGAAGCTTGAAAGAGCCAGGGCATTGTTAAATATAGACAACACTGGTCCAGAAACACTTCCTGTTTCAGTTTGTAACTGTTTCCTTTATTTCACATGTAAAGAAAACATCTTAAAGATGTTTGTTTAGCTTTTTGATTCAGTTTTATATTTTCTGTTGGCTGTATTTTATCCCAGCTTTTATGTAGTGTTAAAAAACTGAAACAGGAATTGCTTCGGGACCAGTGTTGTTTACATCTTGTGAAATGGTCTATATTATAACTACAATTATATTCATCTGTGCGAAGAGTATCATATACATCTAAGATGACTTTAGTAAATCATGGGCTTTTGGGTGAACTATCCCTTTAAATGAACTAGAGCCAGACCGATATATCGGCAGTTATAATGGCCGATAAATGAATATTTCAAAAATAAAATAAAAACGGACGAATCACGCTTCAACCATGTCATGAGTGTTGTCAAAAAGTCCAGGTAAAAGGATAGCAAGCTGACATTGTAATTATAAGGTAGCTTATAACTATAAGGCAATGTAGGGACTAATTATTATTTTATTTATCAGAACTTTAACATATTTTGATGTTCCTCTGTCCTGTTGAGACAATAGAAACAAGTTTCTTTTTAAAATGCATTATCATATTATTTTAGTTAAAACTCATAAATAACTACAAATAACTAATGTTAGGGAAATCTGTCAATATTTTGTTGTGCGTTTCTGAAATAATAATAATAATAATATCGGCCGATATATCGGATTTTAAAACCAACAAATATTTGCATCGGTATCGGCCTTCGAAATCCTTTATCGGTTTGGCTCTAAAATGAACTAGTGCTTAAAAAAAAACACACTGTGTATAAAAATAAGTGAGTAAGAGTGAAAAACACAAAGAGGAAACTGACTTCACACACATCCTGCAGCTGTGTGTGCAGCCACCTATTTCATTTTTACTCATGGCTGCATGTTTAATCTGATGTTGGGGCGCATCTCACGCCCGAGTGAGCGGAGAGAGAGGGAACGGCAGGCCGAGTGTGTGTGTGCTAGAGAGGATGAGATCTGCACAACAGCCGATGAGAAGCACGACACACACCAGCCGGCTGTCTAGTCATCAGAGCGAGAAGCGAAAGTGCTGCGGTTTGACTTCAGCAAACTCCACACACACTCAGCACAACTTCACCCAAAACCAGTCACTTATTGCAGACATATTCGACTCAATACAAAACTACACTTTATGTAAAGAAAAACCATTAAGAAAGAGCAACGTTTGTTTCTAAATCCTCATTAGTGGTAAGAGAAACCCTCCCCAAAAAAAGCTAAATAAATAAATTTGACTGGTCATATTTCTTAGATAGTTTCATAATATGCAACTAGTATATTATATTAATTTTTGAGTTAACTGTTGCATGGATATGTTCAGCAGATTAATGCTAAATCAAAAATAATACAAAACTACAGGCCTACTATATGTAAAGAAAAATATTTTTTATGAGAACGGAGCACAATTTGCTCCAACGTTTTGCCGTACATGTTTGCATGCATAAATTGTCACATTTGACTTATTTATTGAACATTTCACAATACATATTTCAAATCAGCTTCAAAGAAAACACATTTTAACGTTTCAATTTAAACGAAAAGGGAGTTATCCCATACGATCAGTGTTGGGTAAGTTACTCTAAAAAATAAATTACTAGCTAATACAGTTTAGACAACTGTACTAATTACTCTCTCAACAAAGTATGGCATCACTTATTATTAATTACTTTCTCAATCCTATTTAAACCGCGACCAGTTGAACGATACAAGGATAGACATGAAACTGCACTTTTAATTCTTTCAAATAAACAATATATAATTGAATAAATTATTCTTGAAATGACCAAAGTGGTCATTTAAACATACATTTAACATTACGTTTTAGTGTTACGTCCACTATTGTTTTATATAGAGTTGTTCTATATTGTTATAGTATATTATATTGTATTGCTATTATTATATATCTATATTGGTCTATGCAGTTCTATCAGAAGTAACTGTAACTTTATTTGAGGAAAAAGTACTCCCTTACTTTACTTTTTAAGGGAAAGCCAAGGTAATTAAAATACAATATACACGTATTTTAAAGTGCATGACATATTGAAAAAAATTTTTATTAACGAATAAGATCAGCACCTGTAATTTGATCAAATCACATCAGACAGATCAATCATTAACTCACAATGAAGCTACATTTCAACAGCCTATATTTCAATAACTAACGTTACACACATTTATTATATTATTATGAGAAATTATAGATGTGTATTGACCTAGAAACGTATGACTGACGGCTCAACAGTTTATTATCTTCGATTTAACGTCAAGTTGAGACACAACGTATGCATATTACAATATTAATTATCATTAAAACATAATTATCATTAATAATACCTGATGAAATTACCCGTGTGAGGAGCAAAACAAATCACATAAGCGCTTATATCAATTTAACTGACACACGTATGAATAAATCAGCATTTTAAGGGAATATGTGCGTAATTTTTACTGCTTTTTACAGTAAATACAGTATTTTTGTAAGTTGTTATTGTGTGTTAACGTTACACGTAATGACCCGCTGCTAGCCTGAGCGCTAATCATTATAAACACCCGCTCCGGCGCCATTGAAGCCCCACACACTCACTCATAAACACTGCCGTGTGTGTGTGTGCGGTGCGAGTACCTGTTATATGAAATAAAGCAGCTCCTGGCGATCATAATATCATCAGATCCCGGTAACATCCTCACAGATGTGAGGCTCATATCACACAACTCAGCGGTCCGCCGGTCACCGGCCCATGATGCACTGCGCGCGCAACGCCGCAGACACTTCCGGTTTACAAGTCGTTTTGTCAACGCGTACACGAATCATACAATCATTCATTACTTCTGTAAAAGGAGTTTATCCCCAAACTTTTGCCATAAATGTGTGATTTTAGAGTTAAAGTCTTTTGCTTTGACGTTTATAGTTATTTTTTACAATTACTTGCAAAACGTTACATTTAAAAAACAACATTTTTTTCAACAAAGATTGATTTATTTATGACTTTATACTGATAATTTAATTCTTTTAAAAGCAAAATTGCTTATAAAAATCTTGAATGGTAGGAATTTCATGCGTTGTAACCCTCGTGTAGTATAATTTTATTTTATATAATATCCTGTTTATTGTCTTTTTGCTTGTAAATGTTGTGTTCTTTGGTGTAAAATATATATTTTTATAATTTATAATTTCTTTTCATAAATTTCTTTGCTCTTTTTTCATTGTTTTATTCTGTCATTCATTCATTATTATTCTTTGTGTTTGTTCCTTTATTCAGCTTTCTTTCTCTATTATTTCTTGTCTGGACATCTTATAATTTTGGAAAGTGGAAAAGTGCTCTGGGTTTTATTGAAATATGAGCTATTACCTTTATTCTTCAAGAATGATACAAAAACATTTCTGAGAAAATGCAACAACAACAACAACAGGTTTAATATATATACATTATAACATAATATAATAACCTCATTTCAAACCCGCCGTCGATGAAAGTCATTGGCATTTTTCAAGGCGATGACATTTTTAACAGCAAGCACAAATGAAAGGAAAGCAATTCAGAACATTTCAGAAAACAGGTTTACACACCCACTAAAGTGTATTCATAACATTCAGATTCATAACCGCTCCTCTTGTAAGGAACATTAAAGTCAGCAGGAAACAAGAGTTCAAGTCTTTTCTTTTCTTCCTTCCTTGCTATTGGTGGATCTGATGTGATTGACAGGTTGCCCCGCCCTCATGGCAGTAAACACATCATCAGAGGAAAAAAATGTGCAAAAATTAATTCAATTTTTTTAATTTAATTAATTATTAATTAATAATAAATATCGCAAGATAAGAGATAAGGGTAACACTTTACAATAAGGTTCATTAGTTAACTACATTAATTAGCATGATCTAATAATGATCACCACTTATAAAGCATTTATTAATCTTTGTTAATGTTAATTTCAGCTCCATTAAAATCTTGTGAACTTTAGTTAATGGACTGTGAACTAACATGAACAAACAATGAACAGCTCGATTTTTTTAACAAAGATTAACCAAAACAGTAACACATGTTTTGTTCATGGTTAGATCATGTTCGTTAATATATTAGCAAATGAACCTTATTGTACAGTGTTACCGAAATAAGAATGGTTTATTTTGATTTCATGCTGACTTTAATGCTAGTTTTGGCAGAACAGCTCAAGCACTACTAATGCTATACTAGTACTGAAATAATAAAAATGTGATGCGTTGAGTGTAATCGTATACGCCTCTGATTGGCCATTATGTTCACGCGTTCATCGGATATGTCTGTATAAGATAGACAGACAGACAAATAGATAGATAGATAGATAGATAAATATATAGATAGATAGATAAATAGATAGATAGATAGATAGACAGACAGACACATAGATAGATAGAGAGATAAATATATAGATAGATAGATAGATAGATAGATAGATAGACACATAGATAGATAGATAGATAGATAGATAGATAGATAGATAGATAGATAGATAGATAGATAGATAGATAGATAGATAGATAGATAGATAGATAGATAGATAGATAGATAGATAGATAGATAGACAGATAGACAGACAGACAGACACATAGACAGATAGATCGATAGATAGATAGACAGACAGACAGACACATAGACAGATAGATAGATAGACAGATAGATAGATAGATAGATAGATAGATAGATAGATAGATAGATAGACATACACACAGATAGACAGACACATATTTAGACAGACAGACAGACAGACAGTGTAATCATATACGAGTGTAATCGTATACGCCTCTGATTGGCCATTGTGTTCACGCGTTCATCGGATACGTCTGTGATTGGCTACGATGATCAGCGCACAATCAGCGGAGCGGTCCTGCTTTCAAACGCTCCCGTGTGTATCCGTGTCAGCCATAGGAGAAGAGCGTTTTTGAAGCGCTGATCATCGCAGCCAATCACAGACATATCCGATGAGCGCGTGAACACAATGGGCCAATCAGAGGCGTTTACGCTTCCAACGTCACATTTTTAAAATTTCAGTACCGATTTGATACCGAAGTCGGTACTTTTGACAACACTTTTTAACTGAAAACTACTGGCAGTGCAGAGAACAGATGACTTTGAGTGTTTGGCACGTACGAGTCTTAAAAACACACACACACACAGGTGCACTCAGTCCAGCGGCCCCTGAAAGATGAGTCTCGCGACCTTGCCCTCGCGCGCGAGAGGCCTCATGCAGAACGGACACGCGGGGTAAAAGCCGTGCGCCCCGTGCGGCACCATCAGTTTGCTCCAGAAGGCCGCGGTCCGCTCTGAACACACGTGTCCGCAGGGGTTCAAGGCGTGCGTCGGGGGCGCCCCGTCCAGGTAGAAGCCCGACTCGCGGCCCAGTTTGAGCGGCACGTACAGACCTCGCGTTCGGCACAGCGGACACTCTCTCTCGCCCGCCCGCGGCGGCTCCCGCTCCGCCTCCTCTCTCGCCTCAGACTCGTCGTCCTCCTCCTCGGTCGAGCCCTCGTTCGGGACCCGCCGGCGCCCCCTCCAGGCGTGGTACCCGTGCACGTGTCCGCAGTGCAGGTAGGCCCAGGGCTGGTCGTCGCGGGCCGGGCCGATGAAGGAGCGATCGGAGCTGGGGAAGGCGAGCGTGCGCAGGCCCACGGGACACTGAGGCCGAGCCGCGTTCAGCTCCCGCCGGAGCTCCTCCAGGTGTTTGAGCGTCGGCGTGCGGGACAGGCCTTCAGCCGAACGCCACAGGAGCGTCGCGCCGCACAGGTCGATCAACGTGCCGTCCGTCAACTCCTGAGACTCGTCTTCAACCTACAGAGAGAACGAATTAGTCATGTGACCTTTGTTTATACAGGGCTTCTAACATTATAGACTGCCGCGTTACAGTGATAATAGGAAATTAAAGTAATACAGACAGTTTTGGCTTCACAGCAGCTCTAGAATAAAGTTATTATCCGGCTAAAGTTGGTTTTGATCGATTCACTTAGTTATTAACTTAGGGGTGTAACGATACCTTCATGTCACGATTCGATACATATCACGATACGATAT
>NW_024121100.1:1988235-1995735 GCF_016745375.1 Pimephales promelas | reverse complement strand
AACGTTTAAAGTCATATAAAGCGGTGCTGGTGTCAGCGTGTACCTTGGCGGTCTGCGGACTGCATGTGCTGTGGACGGTGCTGGGCTTCACTCCATTGGCTTTGGGTCTCTTTAACAGAGCGAAGCGGCTTCTCCTTCTGCCCCGGTCTCCGTTCGGCAGAGAGCCGTTGTAGCTGTGAGGTAAACACAATCTGATTCAATCATTCACTGATTCATTCATTCGCTCAAGTCATTCACCGATTCATTCATTCGCTCACTTCATTCACCGATTCATTCACTCACTTCATTCACCGATTCATTAATTCGCTCACTTCATTCACCGATTCATTAATTCGCTTACTTCATTCACCGATTCATTCATTCACTCACTCACTTCATTCACCGATTCATTCATTCACTCACTCACTTCATTCACCGATTCATTCATTCACTCACTTCATTCACCGATTCATTCATTCACTCACTTCATTCACCGATTCATTCATTCGCTCACTTCATTCACAGATTCATTCATTCGCTCACTTCATTCACAGATTCATTAATTCGCTCACTTCATTCACCGATTCATTCATTCACTCACTTCATTCACCGATTCATTCATTCACTCACTTCATTCACCGATTCATTCATTCACTCACTTCATTCACTGATTCATTCATTCACTCACTTCATTCACTGATTCATTCATTCGCTCACTTCAATCACTGATTCATTAATTCGCTCACTTCATTCACTGATTCATTCATTCGCTCACTTCAATCACTGATTCATTAATTCGCTCACTTCAATCACTGATTCATTAATTCGCTTACTTCATTCACCGATTCATTCATTCACTGATTCATTAATTCGCTTACTTCATTCACTGATTCATTCATTCGCTCACTTCATTCACTGATTCATTAATTCGCTTACTTTATTCACCGATACATTCATTCGCTCACTTCATTCACTGATTCATTCATTCACTCACTTTATTCACTGATTCATTCATTCATTCACTCACTTCATTCACTGATTCGTTCATTTATTCACTCTCATCGACTACTGTTCAAATGTTTGGGGTCAATTTTTTTTATAAAACTAATACTTTTCCATCAAGGATGCATTGAATTGATCAAAAGTGACAGTACAGACATTTATAATGTTACAAAAGATTCTATTTCAAATGAATGCTGTTCATTTGAACTTTTTATCAAGGAATCATCAAAAATAAAATGTATCATGATTTCTTTAAAAATGTAATTCAATATGTCAACATTGATCAACACAGAAACATTTCTTGAGCATCAAATCATATTAGAGTGACTCGCATTAGTAAGACTTGCTTAAGCATGAGTGCAAACCTTACCCGAGGATGACAAGCTCTCCGTATTTGACGGGTTTAGACGAGCTCAGCGGCTCCTGCTCGGGGGACAACATCGCTCTCTCTTCTGCTCAAACACTTCCTCTCAAATGTGTTCTGCCTTTCGTGATCTTTCTTCCTCAGAGGTCCACCATCACAGCCTCACCAGAAGACCTCTGCAAACACATGAAAACACACGTTACGTTATTAATCTGCGGGAATGAGTAAGCAACAGATGCCTGTGTTTGGTAACTGTTTACTTCGATGCACATCTAAAGCCTTGAATGTTAGCGATGCAAGTCTTATCTGCACCTGTAGGGAGGCGCCACTGAGACAATAGTGCTACAAACTGAGCAAAAAAAATTATTATGACTTATCAAAAGAGAATATAAACAAAAAAGTCCAATAACAAACAACACACAAGTAAAAGCAAAGAGGTCTTCAAAATATGAATCAGGAGATCCTCCACGAAGACCTGTGAGATGGTTTCACTTCCTCTCAGCGCGAGCTGGCATCAGTGTTGTTTTTCTCCGTCAGGGTCAAGCGGTCACGAGAGTCAGTCATGTTGACACGCGATAAAAACCACAAACATAAAAATAGCAGGAGACAGACATCGCCTTTCTGACACAAAAAAACATCAACACAAATTGCTGCGTGGATAAAAACACACGCACACACACACACACACATCAACAAACAAACACCAGGGTTAACATAACTAAACCAGCAATACATGTTTAAACCAACACACACACACACACACAAGCACAAACCAACAATCAAGCACAAGTGCAATGAAAGAAACAAAAACAAAACAAAAATAAATGTGCGAGGCAACAAACACACATCTGCACGACTCAACAAAGTGCAAAGCAAGAAATTATTAAACAACAAAACAATTAAAAATGTAAAGCACGAATTAACCAGCAAACACAAAACATACAAACATAAATTAAAATGTAACATAGCACAAATTAACCAAACGATAGGTGAACGTAAAAATGTACCGCAGCAAACGTACACATCGACCAACGAAGAAACACAACTGCAAATCAACAAACAAACCAACAAGCATAAACACAACTACAAAACAACAAACATAAATACGAAAAAAAAAACAACACAAATCAAGGACAAATCAACAAACAAACAAACAAATGCAAACACAAGAACTAAACAACAGACGAACATAAACACAAAATCAACAGACAGATACTGAGTATTAGAGTAGTGCAACTGTGCGATTCATTTTTTCAGCAACTTCATAACTAACTGCATAACTAACAGCATAACTGACTTCATAACTAACTGCATAACTAACTGCATAACTAACAGCATAACTAACTGCATAACTAACTGCATAACTGACTTCACTAACTTCATATCTAACAGCATAACTGACTTCATAACTAACCCACATGTGTCAGTGCAGACCTCCAGCCTCCTGTGCTCATCTCTCCTGCAGGACTGAGTGGAGGAGCAGAGACTCCGACACACTGATATCTGATCCAGCACTTCACCAGCGACTGACAGACACACTCCGACGTCGTGTGAATAAACTCCTCACCTCATTCTCACACACACTCACTCTCACACAAATTCATGCACACACACATACACTCCCCCCCCCCCTCTCTTTCTTTCTCTCTCTCTCTCACTCACACACACACACAAACTCACACTCACTCACTCACACACTGCCTTTAGAGCTCACCGTATGTTCTTAAGAAATATATCTGGCTTTGCGTGTGTGCATGTGTGTGTTTGTGATTGTGTGTGTGTGTGTGTGAGAGAGAGAGAGAGAGTGTGTGTGACGTGAGTGTGTCCCTGTATCCATGCCAGACATTTGCTCAGAATACAGGAGAAATTTGCACTCTTGCCAGCCGGTAACAACACCGTGCAGTATTTCCACGGCAACACAGTACACACACTCCTGATGTAGGGCACACACCTCTCTGGGCACAGTGCACACACTTCTGATGTAGGGCACACACTGACACACACCTCTCTGGGCACGTGCTATTTGAAGTATGCATGTTTGCTAATGAGGAACTGTGATTTATGACCCATTTATGAGCATCCAAACACACACACACACACACACACACACGTGTACAAGTTTAGCTGAGACTTCTGGTCCGGTGTTGCGTTTGGGTTAAGGATAAAGATAGCTAGGCAGTTGCTAAGGAGGGTTGCTAGGGTATAATGTTATTGTGCACCAGGTGAAACTCTTCAGATCACTTATAAAAACAATAACAAGTAATGATAGAGAGACATTCATAAGGCCGGGACTTGAATATTTATCAACTTTTAAGAAACATTTTGTATTTTCATAGCCTAATAAAACCTACTGGAAAAAAATAGGCTAGTTTAAACCAACGGATAAAAAAGTTTATTTTTATCTATTCAACATTAACTTACAGTCGTCGAGGACATCTCTTTCTTCCCTCAGGTAGATCGCGTTTTCTTCAGCTTCTGTCGCGCAAAACAATCGGCCTCATGAATATTAATCAGTTGTCTCCATTGGCCAAAGTCAAAATGCGGGCAATGTTGGCCCCGCCCATTTCCGAATCAGTGACTTGACTTCTGCTTGGTCTTCATTTCAAAGTCCCTCATAGTCAATCATTGTGTCTCTTAAAACTCACCAAAATGACAAATTTAAACGTTTTTTGCCTTAATGCTTTAAAATATCTTAACTGTAACTCTACACTCTTGCCTAATTTAGAATGTGAGTTTCGATGAATATGCAAATGAGCCACACCTCAACTCACTGAGATCCACTCGTTGGCGATCACACGTTGATCTGATTGGTTAAAAGGTAGTGTGTGACGTCAGAAACACCAGCGATTTCAGAGACTGTCTTTGGTTCACTGCATTTTTAAGCAGAAAATACTTTCTATGAATTGACACATGGTGTGTCTTAAAGCATATTAAAAAGACCACATAGACACATAAACAACATTAAAAGTGTGATTTTCACCACAGGGAGAATTTAAACCTTTGTTTTACGCCTACGGCCATAATTTTTTACCTCACAAAGCAAAATTAACTTAAAGTCACGATGCAATCAAAATTGACAATTCTCATTTAAAACGGAATATAGCTGTATCGATTATAAATCATTTATCTGCGCATATATATTTTTAAAATTCACCTTTCTCGTAATCTTTCATCAAAGTACCTTCTCTGATGACGAGGGCGGGGCAACCTGTCACTCACATCAGATCCACCAAATAGCAAACCACAACCATCCAATCAATTCATCACAAAAGCAAGCCCCGCCCACATTTTTTCTTGTTTGTTAAGCGTTTCACTCGGATACACGTCACGATGGTGAAGAAAAGACTATCACAAATTCTCTTTCATGCGGACTAATACATGCAGCTCTTGCTCAAAGAGAGAGAGAATTAAGTAAAAGCCAATTTTAAAGTATGATTGACAAAAACCCAGCTGTCACTGGAGGCGGACCCCTTTCAAAACATCACCTCAGCACCCGAGGAGGGCAGATTACATATTAGTACATAAATGGTGCATTTGTGGCTGTATTTTGTGCCATTTTTCTGAGAGTGTGGTCTAATGGAGCTCTGAAGATCAGTGTGTGAGAGGGAAGGTGTGTATGTCGACACAGAGCTTCATTCACTTTGGACACACACACCCATCCCGACGCACGAGTCAAACGCTGACTTCACCGTCACACAACAGAGGGTCTTTATGACACACGACCTCCACGCTGATGCTGACACACACTCTGCGCTGCTTTACACAGCCTGATTCACTGTGTGTGTGAGTGTTTAACGGCAGTGTTTTAGCAGCGCAACGCTCTGTTTTGATAATGACCTCAAACTTATAAGCCTTCATGTACAATGCAAAGTTAAAGTTGTGTTAAGGATCTAATGCAAATATCACTAGAAGAAAAGCTTCTCTATAGAACTGTAAAGTCTAAATTTATACCTTTAATGGGTCATTTTATGGACTTAGTTTTAATTAAAATAGGGGTTATTAAAATGTAAAATAGAAACATGATTAAAATAGGGGTTGTGTGCTTTAGTTGATTTTGTTTGTGTGTTTGTTTTTAGTATTATCAAATCATGTTTTAATTAATATATTATATGTTATAGAATGCTTTAGTGAACGTTTTTGTTTTATGAAGTATAAGGTGTCTGTGTGAGAATTGAATTTGGTTGCTTCTATTGATCTAATTTTCAGAGAACGATTAATAAAGTCTATCTATCTATCTATCTATCTATCTATCTATCTATCTATCTATCTATCTATCTATCTATCTATCTATCTATCTATCTATCTATCTAGTTATTTCATAAAGTAATTATGTAACGTACTTTATCAGAAATAACTCATTAACCATGAAAGTAAATAATTTAAAGTAATAATTTAAAGTATTTCTGGCATAAATGGTTATTTAGAATTGAGTCTAGAACCCTAAGGTTCTAAATAGAACTTCAATGATCTGTTTCAACAGGATCTAAAATCATACGTTATTTTTCTCGCCAAATCGGCTCTTCATTACACAACACCGTTTTATCAATGTTGTACAATAGAGCAAGCATCATAGCACACACTTATAGAAGGTTTGACGTTTGTCCCTGCTCTTTCCACACACTCATTGCAGTGTGTGTATCAGTAGTGATTCTCAGAGCGGTTGAGACCCAGAGCAGTGTTTCGGCTTCACACACACACACCCCGACACTCGCAATCGTGAAAACATTGGGTCAGCTAGAGCTGAAGACAGAAGGAGAACAAAGACAGTGAAGGGATGAAGTGTGTGTGTGTGTGTGTGTGTGTGTGTGTTTCAGTTTACTTCATTTAGTTCAAATGTTAATTATGCATTAAGTTTGCACAAAATTACAAAATGCTGACAAGAACTTAATTACAATTTTTTTCAATGAAATAAAGTGTGGAAATTTGCACTATTCAACAAAACGGTAAACAAACAAGCGGTAATGTAATGTTCAAGCTGTTTTCATTATTCAGAGAGAGTGACTTTCTTTTAATGGAACAGCCTTACAATGTTAAACGTTATGGATGCATTTTTGTAATATTGCTTGTGTTTTTTAGTGTGTGAAAAAGTTCACTAAATGAAAATAAAAACTGTAAATGATTTAACAATAAAACTTTTCTATTGTTTACATATGAGATTTTCTACATCTATTTATTTGTCTGTTTCAAAATACCTTTTCACTTCTTTTTTGTGACAAAGACTAATATTTTGATATCATGCACAAAATTATTTGGTACGGGTGTTTACAAAACTTTGGTAATGCTAATTGTATCGTAGCCTGAGATGTTAAACTGAGATATATCACGACAGATGATCAATCCATCAATCAACGACAACCGAAGCAGAGCACAATATAGATGAATGCATACTAATAAATGATATTTGATCTAGCCTAGAAATAGTCCTGTATATGTGATTCATATTTTAATCTACAGATATGAAGAGAGAAGGTAAAGCAGGCATTTGAAGTAAAGATGAGCATTTAACTCTGTGAAACATTTTTTTTCTCCTTTTGAATCATAACAAAGTAAAGCAGACACGGAGTAATTTGAATATTTATATAACTAGTAGGATTATTTTAGTTTAGTTAATTTCTGCGGAGGTAGTTAAATTGACCACAGCTTCTTGCAAACGTTTGCACATTAAAGTGCTTTAAGTTCTGTTCACTAAAGGTAACACAGCTTACCTCTAATTAGACTTTTAGTGAGCCTTCTCAGATGTGCGCCACACTACACACACTCCAGCTGGACTGGCTCGGGTAATGTCGGACACAGATGACAACAGTCGGGATTATGCTAAATGAAATCATGTAAAGTCCCCAGCAGTCTCAGTGCACTGACAGATCTCCAGAATCACTCGCTTCTGTCTCTACAGAGAGAGCGAGAGAGAGAGAGGGAGAGAGAGAGAGATATGACGTCACAGAGAGCCTCGCCAGGAATTATGGGTAATGCAGTCCAGCCATTGATAATGATCTAACCTTTGGAACTAACCCATTATTTTTTGGATTTGTAGTTTTATCACCACAGAAAAGTGTTGTTAGTGACTTACACAATATAGGGAGCATAGCGTTGTATTACTTATACTATGTTATTTAGAAATTGTATAACTTCAACATTCATAAAGTAGCCTATCAAGT
>NW_024121100.1:1780735-1983235 GCF_016745375.1 Pimephales promelas | reverse complement strand
GGGTTTTGACAGATCCAGTCCCCATTCACTTTCATTGTATAGAGGAAAACAGCATTTGTGTTCTCTGCAACATTACCTTTTAGGTAACGTTAAAGGTTCACACACGAATCTTTACTTTCCACCTTTGTCCATACATGTAATTTGCATGTTTTTTGCACAAACGGCTTCCTCTTTACTTCCTGGTTGTGCTTTATCCACAGAGAAACAGAAATCTGAGCAGTTCTTTCGGGGAGTCTCGGTGTACGTCACCGCAAAAAGATGAGCAACAAAAACTGGTAATGACTCAGAAAACGTCGTTTTGTTTGTGCTTGCGTGTTGTTTTTTCTCACGACCCTGTCTTGTGTGTGATAGGCCGTGCCGTTCTGTGGCGGCATCCGGGGGGGAATGCGACCGGGGAAGAAAATCACCATCATGGGCGTCGTGAGCGCTGATCCAGACAGGTAGCTCACGTCAAAAACACACACTTGCACCTTGTACACATGCAGGGACGCTTATCTGTATAACTCAAGTGATCAAAGTCTGTTTTCCAGCGTAAGTAGGAATGAGTTTGCACAGAAAACCTGATAAAATCACAATGTCTAGACGTTTGAATTTTCTTGAGTGCGTGATCTTGTTTTGGTTGTTTCACCGTCTCTTCTCTCTCTCTCGGACAGTTTCGACATCAGCCTGACGTGCGGGTGTGAAGACGTGGCTCTGGATATGTGTGTACGATTCGAAGACCGGGAGATTTTGCGAAACGCCTGTGTCTCTGATAGCTGGGGTGAGGAGGAGAGGTCAATGCCGTATTTTCCCTTCATCGCAGAGCAACCTTTCAGGGTCAGTATCACAATCACTATCATCTGAAGTTTACTTAAAATAACTGTGCGCGAAACAAAACGGTGTTGTTGAGTCACAAGTCCTGCATTACTATCTTTCTGAGTCTGTGTTTTGTTTTGTTTGTTTGTTCAGGTCGAGATCATCTGCGAGCACCCGCGCTTCCTTGTGCTCGTGGACGGCCATCAGCTGTTTGACTTCTACCATCGCGTGACGCCGCTGACGTCCATCGACACCATACAGATCAGCGGCAGTGTGACCATCACCAAGCTGAACTGAAGTGAAAGCGCAGGGAAGACCGTCTGTGATACTGAAGGACACTCCAGAATCTGTCGAGCTGATGAATTGAACTTCAAACCTCTTTTTTGAGCTGTGAGGAGGCTTTTCTTTTCATGAGCATCATAATTATTATGCTGAAGTCAACATGAAACGGCACTTTACAATAGTACAATAATGATAATTCATAGAAGTATATTTAATTGTTAGTTTAGCTTACGTTAGCTAACATGAGCCTGAAGTGTGTTTTTCCAGAAAAACTGTGCTGCTGGTGAACACTTTTAAAGGTGCAGTAATCGATTTCAGAGAAACATTGTTGATACTTAAAATACAAATTTGATGCGAAGCAAAATAATGCTTTGCAAAGATGACGAATGACAACATAAAGTACACAAGAGAATATACAAGCGAGAGTTTGTTGTTAGATGCCACCGGCTCACTCTCCTCCATCATGAGTGGACACGCCCCCAACTGCTGATTGGTTCACTCTCTCTCCTTCATCATAAGTGGACATGCCCCCTACTGCTGATTGGCTCACTCTCCATCACGAGGTGACACGCCCCCACTGCTGATTGGCTCACTCTCCATCACAAGGGGACACGCCCGCAATGCTGATTGGCTCACTCTCCATCACGAGTGGACACGCCCCCTAATGCTGATTGGCTCACTCTCTCACCCCCATTATGAGAGGACACGCCCCCTACTGCTGATTGGCTCTCTCTCCTCCCCCATCATGAGTGGATACGCCCCTACTGTTGATTGGCCACTCTCTCCTCCATTATGAGTGGACACGCCCCCTACTGCTGATTGGCTCATCATGAGTGGATACGCCCCTACTGCTGATTGGCCCACTCTCTCCTCCATTATGAGTGGACACTCCCACTGCTGATTGGCCCACTCTCTCCTCCATTATGAGTGGACACGCCCCCTACTGCTGATTGGCTCTCTCTCCTCCCCCATCATGAGTGGATACGCCCCTACTGCTGATTGGCCCACTCTCTCCTCCATTATGAGTGGACACGCCCCCTACTGCTGATTGGCTACAAGTGTGTCGTGCTGCTCGGTCCAATCCACTTTCGACAGCATTTCTCAGAAATCACTTACTGCGCCTTTGAGGCTTTTCAGAGGAAGAGCAAACAATTTAATTAAAGATAATGAATGCAAAATATAAAAAATACCAATAAGTCAAGCACAATAAGAGCAAGAGTATGAATTCAGAAAGTAAAAGGAGTTCTGGTTTTATGTTGGCTTTACAGCGTTAAAATAGAGATGCCATAATTCTTATATTAGCACACTTTAGAAATGAATGAATGAATGAGTCGAGATGTTGATGCACAACTAACAAGCTTCATTGGAGAACCTGTTATGAAAAGCTATAAATGAACGTACTGCCTAAATGTAACAGTGCTAATGCTCCAGCTAATGTTCTCAGGTGTGAAACCTAAAGAGATTATTTATTTATTTCCTGAATACGTCTTTATAAACTAAAAGGGGTGACGTATGTTTTACAGTAATAGTGATCATTCCATTGTTGTTCCGTTTACAAGCACTGCATTTTATGTTTAGTTAAAGAGACGCGACAACGCGATGACGTGAAGTTCATTCAGGTGCTTTCGTTACTTGAGACTGGAAGAATAAATCCAGAGATGAATTATTGCATTCCAGTGCTGTTGAATGGCTGTTATGTATTTATGGTCACTGAGCACACGGTTACACAAATAAAAGTCTTCTAATGAATGATATTGTGTTGTGAGTGATGTTTGTAGCAAGGACACTATTGACCAGTACTGTAGATCATTTGAATAAACCAAAGGTGTGTAGAGGGAAAGTTATAGCTATACTGAGGTACAGAAAGAGATTTAAAACATGTGACTGGAGTATCACAGTCCTATTACACAAACATTTCTCTTCCTGTCTGGATAGTTTTAATGTAGATGTTTACAGCTCATGCAATATGAGACTCGTGTCGTCTTTCTGCATATTGTGCAGTTAAACTCTTGTCTTTGGTTTTCCTGTTGCCGTTCTTATCTCTATTCTGCTTCCTGGTGATTCTATTATAGTAGAGTTGTCTTTTTAATTGTTTTCCTTTCAGTAGATACTAGATAGAAATGTGCTTATTTAATTTATTTAAACCTACTATGTTTATATGAAATTATATGATATGTGTTTTGAATTGTATTATTGTATTGAATTATTATTATGTCACACTTAGGTCCATGAACATATTTAATAATAAGTTATAAATAAGTTAATAATAATAAATTTAACTTAAATAGCACCTTTCCCAAGCTTATAGAGAAAAACAAATCATGCAGAGTGTAAAATAATTATAAAAAAGTAGTAGTAATAATAATATTTATAAAAAATTTAAATCAATAATAAAATAATAGTAATATTATTTAATATTAGTAATAGTAGTAATAGTACATTACAATAAATATTAACCATTTATTGAAATATAACTTTATTATAGTAAATATTTTAGATGAGATTCAAATAAACAACAGTACAGTAGAAAAAACGTTATTTACTGAATAAAAACGAAATATTTTCCAAATAATATTTTACACATATTAATAACATATATTTTTTCACAGTATAAATTTGGTTTTTGGCAAAACAGTGCATTTCCTAAAATAAATAAATAAATAATAAAAAAAGACTTAAAAATAAAAGAAAAGTTAATGTAACTAGAAACTAAATATCTTAAAATAAAATAAATAGATTAAAATAAATATTAAAAAAGATTAAAAGTCAAATGTGCTGAAATGCATGATATAAATAAATAAATACAAACAAATAACAATAAAAAAGTTTAAAAAAAACAGCCAACAATAAACAAATAAACAATACATATTACAGTGACTAACTTAATATATAGAAACTATTATTTCCAAATGATATTTAACACATAATATTAATTTGTCACAGTATAAATTTGGTCTTATACATAGAAATAATATATATTGCTGACTTTTACATGTTAGTAATTCAGTTCTGGGTTTAGTTTAAATCTCCCAAATCAGCTTCATCCAATCAACATGAGAGTCCAGAAGTGCCACACCATAGCCCCTGGTGCATGCTGGGTAATCCTCGGGAAAAGAGCAGGATACACTCTCACACACACACACACATACACACAGTCTGACAGAGAGAGCTCGAGCCAGTTGTGTGTGTATGTAAGAGCTACAGATGCTCGCCGTGAGGATGGACGCATCACTCCGGACTCCTGAGGTAAGAAGATGACTGACAGCTGCGCGAGAGCTAGCCGTTAGCATCTAGGCTAATGCTAGTGTTAGCCTGCTAGCATCGCCGTTGTTAATCAATGGGTTCTGATGCTACATTGAGTTTGCATGCTAACTGATTAAGTTTGCGCTTCTAAATCACCTAGAGAACAATAACAGGACTGTTATGGCAACTTTTTCATTGTTTAGAAAAAAGCAGCTTGTTTTAACAGCGAAAAACAACTCAGTTTATGCTGTCAGGTATAATTTCACTACTGTGATCAGGCTAATGGCTAACTGCTAGCCGGAATGTAAACATCACCAAAACGATTCGATTCTGTCCAAAAGACTAAATGTCAGTTTTATTCGGATTTAATTCGTAAATAAGCCATCCATCTGGCTTTTTTACGTTTGTTATTATGGAGAGTTGTATCATTTTATGTCATGTAGGCCTGCTGTTTCTTGACAGCTGTGATATTTAAATCAGCTAAATTATACGAAATAACTGATTTAATAACTGTACTCTTAAAGTGTGTCTTACGTACTTTGAAAACTGTCATATAACAGCAAAAATGTAATCAAACGTTGCTTTTGTACCTCAGAAGAGTTACAGTACTGCAATACAGTCATCATATGAGTAATGTGAATGTATGATTATAGATATTTATAGATGTAATGCCCTTTAAATGGATTTATCTTTAGGAAATAGTGTGCTTTTTTGTCAATCTGATCAAATGAATGATGATGTCCTTCATCCCATGTTAATTTTTATTCTTTCAATTCACTATAAACAGAAGAGTAAATGATTCAATTGGAAATCTGATGGTACGTTTTGTGTGTGTTTGTGCTAGAATAGAGAAACCTTTAAATGGCATTTGGGTAGCTAAAGTAGTGGTTTGGCAAAGATCATGTCATTGTTTGAGCCGTCTTTCAGCAAACAACACATTCCCACTACAATAGAGCGTTTAAAAGCCCTGCTTTATTTGGCTTGTGCTTTTTCTCTACTTTGTAAATAATTGCATTCAGTGACTGAATTCTTTTGGTTTGTTTATTCACGAGTCACGACTCTCTGAATTGATCCGGTTTCCCTGTTGCTCCACTACGTCTCCTAGTATTAGCACTTAATCAGTGTCTAATTTGAAGACAAACTGTCTAGTTTTACTCTGGTTGATTTGATTTGAGTTAGACAACAAGATCCGGTGTCTGTAAAGGCACTTTTCTGGCGAGCGCTGCCATCAGGAAGCGATTGTTCAGTGGGATTGCAGTGGTTATCAGTACTTTAAATAGACATATTTAACACTAGTCTTATTCATATCAAGCTTAAGAAGATTTATTGATGGCTGTCTCAAAAGCTCTGCATGATTTAAGGTATTAAAGCACATTAAAGCAAGGTATTATTCACTCACTAGAATGTAATATTGTGTTAAAATCACACTTTTTGACACGCAGTAGTGAAGTGTTTCTTGTCTTTGCAGACGCAGTGATTAGACGCAGGACGGGGCTGATGTAGAAAGCGAGGCTCGTGTTAGTTCAGGAGGAGTGTGTGCAGAAACTCCTGCTGTTTTAAACATGCAGCGTTAAAGAAGGCGCCGACTTTCTTTGTGTGTCAGAAATCATTTCCAAATGACTCTTTCCATTTCAAATTACGTGTAATTACAGTTTTAGACTAATCCTGTGGGCATCCTGACACTTTGACGATATTAATAGCGTTCCAACAGTTTTTCCAACACGATTTTGGAGCAATTATTTTGTTTGTTATATATCAATATGACTATAAAATAATAATATAACTTTTTGCTATGATTACTGTTACTATTAAATAAAAATATTAAACAAAACAAGAACCATTACTAATATTATGTATCGCTGTAAAAATTAAAAAATGAGTTAGAAAAATATTACAATAGTTATATTTCACTGTACAACTGAAAAAGTACAATACTAGTATTATTGCTGTCTTCATTTATTCATATTAAAATGTTTAAAATAAATCAAGCTTTTATTTTGGTGGAAAAAAACTTAAAGCGTCTCTTTTGTTGATAACAAGTATGGGAAGATGGCTGGCGTATATTGCGTTCCCAAATCCACATGAAGATGAATATTGATGTGATTATTAAATTACAAAGGCTACGATTTAATTAAACACAAACACTACATGTTACAGAATGAATTTGGGCTGTGAAACAATTAATTGCATCCAAAATAAAAGTTTGTGTTTACATAATATAGCCTATGTGTGTGTACTGTGTATAATTATTCTATAGATATAAACACACACACATGCATATATATTTAAAAAATATTTGCATGTATATACTGTATATATATTTATATACAATTTATATATATAATTTTTTTCTTAGATGTATACATACGTGTGTGTATACTGTACGCAGTACACACACATATATATATATATATATAAACAAACCCAAACTTTTATTTTAGATGCAATTAATCGTATAACTGTGTTCATTTACTCAAGGAGCTCATAATCCCGTGTTTAGGAGCCGCTGATTTTGAGACTTGAAACACTGGATCATGAGCTGCTCGTGTGTAAATGAACACAGTGCTGCGCTTCACTCTGAAACATGCTGCGCATTGGTGTTACATTGTATGTGTGTGTGTAAATGAATGGACAATAGAGACACCAGAATAACGTTCATGATGATTCTGAAGCTGAAAATGCAGAATTATTTTAGATGAATAGTCTTGCGCTCTGTCACTGGCTAGATATATTTAAAATAATGTAAAAAGTCACTTTTAACTGGTAACATCAGACATTTGGCATTACCAGGACCCACAAATATTCCCTCATTGCATTCAACATATACTGTATTGCAATATATTGTGACACAATATATTGTTACATCCCTAGTAAATTAGATTTGTACGTATTTTTCCATTTCATTTGCCAAGAAAACTCTCTCAAACAATCACACATCTAGATCTAGTTGTTGCCAAAATCTTGCTTTGTGTCTCATTGGAAAATACTGGTCTGTAAGATTACAATTTGTACTTGTTTTGCCACAGTCCTATTCATGATGCTAATCTAGCGTACATTGCTTTGCTAATCTGCTGCAGGCGTGAGCTCTTGGCCGTGTGTTTCTGCTCAGGTCCCCATGGAGCCTGACGTGATACGCATGTACTCCTCCTCCCCACCCCCGATGGAGGACGGCGTCGAGGACGAGGACGATGAATTCAGTGACTTCACCGGCGTCCCGAACAGCACCAGCTTCTCGGAGTTCGAAACGCCCACCTTGTTCAACCAGAACCGGGCTTTAAACGCCACCTCGCCGCCGGAGCTACTGAGCAACGGGAGAATCGTGGGACTGTCGTCGCAAACCGCAAAGGCTAATGGCGTAGCGCCTAGCCAGACTGGCACGCCCAATGGCAGAACGGTTAGTGTGGAGGAACTTAAAAAGTTGACTGAGCATCAAGCTCACATCACGTCCCTGGAGTTTGCAACCGGATCTCGGACTGATAGCGTTGACTGCAACGGCACCGCTGAAGTGCTAACAAACGGATTTGCAACGTTAAATCAAGGAGAAAGCCCACCTACGCCACGCAAAAACAATGAAAGTCCAGATGATTTTGCAGATTTCGCTGCTTTTTCAAATGCCGAACACAACCAGCCTTCAAACACAGACTGGGAACATTCAAATCAACCGGCGCAGAATGACATTAGCGACGGTGTTGTTGAAGCGCGAGGAGCTAGTAAAGCAGACGACAGCAGGGATTCGAGAAACACAGGGTTTGGAGTCCCTTTGGAAAACTCGGAAGGTCTCAGCAACGGGAGCTTGAGTTTCCATGAAGGGTCGGATTTAGATCGAAAGGATCTAGAAGTTGATGCTACTGAAGCTGTTAGCACAGCGCAACCGCTAGCCGTTAACGGTGTAGCCGATGATGGCTGCGTTTCGCCCGACTCTGAGGAAAGATGTAGTGCTGAACAATCAGATGAGAAAGGCTCAGAGAACGAAGAAACGGAGACGGAAACAGAGACTTCCTTCGGTCGGCCGCTATCGACAGACGCGCTCGAGGAATTCGGCGACTTTAGCACGACGGGATCCGTACCTTCGCCTCCGCTTCAGGAGGACACTGCCACTCCGGCTGATCACAGCCAACTCGCCGAGGACGACGACGATGAGGATTTCGGAGATTTCGGGGACTTTGGCGACGCTAGCTCATTTAGCGCGACTGGATTTGCTGATTTCGACCAGCAGGGGGCCACAACGCTAGTCGCTCAGGCTGAAACGGACCCCACAATGGATGGTGAAGAAGATGAATTTGGCGATTTTGACACATCAAAAGAACCTTGTAAAACGGATTTGGCTGGCGAGGAAGCAACTGCGTTTCCTGGAAGTGACAGTTTTGCGGATTTCAGCTCCGCGACAGTGGAAAATGCCGCTGATATAGGAGGATGGCAGGCTTTCTCTGAGCCGGATCAGAGCCAGAATGAAGAGGAATCGTGGGCATCATTCGGGCAGGAACAGGATTCAGTGTGTTCTGAAAAAACTGGAGACGAATGGCAAGGGAGTCAGACGCTTACGGCGCCCCCTAGTGTTGCGGAGGAGCGCAAAAGTTGTACAACGGTAAGTCTGATTATCTAAAATATTGGTTGGTTGATTTATCTTTCCTGTTTTTCATTCTGTTCCTCAAATTGTTGTCCTAAACGGTGAAAGGTGTTGAAAACTGGCTGGAAAGTGATACCAGATTCAGGAATGTACCTGGACCGGATGGTTTACTCTTTCTACATGGCTGATTAAGCATTCGTTAATTTCACTGTACAAGTTAGTCATTAAGTCGAAACTAAATGCATGTTAAAAATAGGAAAAACACTTTATTTTAAAATAAATCAGTTTGCTCTCTCTAAGCGTAAAGATCAATAACATTGGGTAATATATTACATTTTTAATTGCACTGGGCTATTATCATTTTCTGTAATGCATGTGCACTATCATTCAGAAGTTTGGGGTCAAAGGAATATTGGGACACTGTTTTCTATGTGAAGATTTGTTAAAATATGATTTATTCCTGTGATCAAAGATATACTATTTCAGCATAATTACTCCAGTCTTCAGTGTCACATGATCCTTCAGATCAATCACTCTAATATGAGGATTTGATGCTCAGGAAATATGCATTATTATTATCAATGTTGAAAATAGTTGTGCTGTTCAATTATTTTGTGAAAATGTGATTGGCATCACAAAGATAGAAAGCGGAAAAAACAGCATTTACTTGAAATATAATTTTTGGTAACATTATACATGTTTTTCCTGAATAAAAATGAAAAATGTATTAAAAATAAATATAAAAATCTTATCAACCCCAAACTTTTGAACAGCTGTGTATGTTAATAATCAACGTTTCTCTCACCTCATCCACTATCTTTGATTTAGTTGATAAATATTTTGAATCAATTTTCAATAATCAATGTTGGATTTTGTTCAATTGGCCGTTGTTTTCCATGAAGACTGCGCTGTTCAGCCGCTTGGAGAAGATTTTCCAGGCCAGTTTCGAGCTGGTTGTCGCTCCTCGGGTGGAGGAGGACGTGTCCACGCTAAACAGCTTCCTCAAACCCCCTGACGTGTCAGCACAGGAGCACAGCGACGGAGGACAGGCCAGCGGGTGAGCAGCCACGAGTGTGTTAGCTGAGGGCTGAACGTTGTAATGAAGTCCTCATTGTTGTGCTGTGGTGTGTCTCCTCCTGTGGGTTTTGCAGGGCGTTGCGGGACGTGTGGCAGCAGCTTCAGGACGTTAACAATGCTTATGGTCTCCGGTACCAGTGGGGCGGCTCTCACACCAATAAAGCCCTGCTCTGCTCTCTCGGCATCGACACCAGAAATATTGTGAGTCGCATTGGGAAAATATTTTTTTTTGTATTTAAATATTAGCAAAATATGAATTATATTTGAATTCTTAAAGCTGCAATAGGGAGTTTTGAAAAAATGTTGACTTAGCCTGAAAATTTAAACAAGCACAACTTACAGGTCCCACCCCCTTGCTCTCTGCTGCGCTACAGCCCTCCCCCACAGTGGAGCCATCGACCGGAAGTTGAAGCCTCGCGGGAGCTGCCATCTTGTAGCAGAACTTCACTTGCGTTAGCATTCCCATTGACTCCCATTCATTTTGGCGTCACTTTGACAGCGAATAACTTTACATCTGAGGCGTTTGAAGACCCCATTTTTCCTTTATTTATTTCTAAAGAAAAACGACAATGTATAAAATGCTCCACTACTTTGTAGCTTATGTTATGGCCCTGTAGAAGCAGACTTTGTAAAAGTAGGCTAACGATTGCGTCATACCCACGCAACTCTATGTCGCACAGTAGAGAGATTACCGTATGGACAGGAGAAGAAGCTCACGCGCAGTCGGGGAAACGTGGAGGCAAAATGACAAAATAATTAAAGAATACCTACCAAAATTTTCTCCTTCTCCTAACTCATGGACAGCTCCTACTCACACTCTCCACCTCTGCGAATTTCGGAAGGGAATGATTCAGATTTCACATGCCACATCCACTACAAGACAGACGGGTTTGCTCTCGTCACATCTACGTAGTCAAGCTGTGTTTGAGTCTGCGCGTCAGGGACGGAAGTGCTAAAAAAAATTGCCAAAAACGGGCTTCAGTCGTCTCAATGGAGTTCCAATGAGATCGCTCTGTCCATTTCCTATACTGTCTATGAGCGGAGCCTGTCGTGAACGCACAGGCTAGTAAGCTGGGACACCAATGACGGCGGACAATATGTTATATGGCACATTCACTTATAGGGACGAAACATCAACAAAATGCTTTACATTGACTATTAAAGGCCTGTCCATACTTTGATTACAAACTTGGTCCTCAAGTCATTACGTATTTGCAATACATGTAATGGAAATTTATAACGTTGCACCTTTCTATAAGTTATAAATGGCTAGTAAGATAACGTAACTTATGTAATATAATTCAAGATAAGGTTTGCTAGTAGGCCTGTATTTGTGACGAGTTCAGTAGTTTTTGGAAAAAGGAGCCGGGAAATGGTGTTCTGACGATTCATGCTACCCATCGAGATTTGCTACTTATGCGCATGTGCAAACTCAGTTTTTTTTTTTTTTTACAAAAGGTACATTTTCCTGTTATAATGTATAATTTCCCTTTAAAAAATGCTTACTAATATATGAATATTTGTACGGTCAGCCAGCTGAAAACGAATAACTGAAAGTTTCAGTAAAGGTGTACGTTACTTTGACAAGTCAAAGATGGATATTTTATGATAATTTTTACTTTTCACACCGTTTTAAAAATAAAAACAGTTGTCTACAGTATATAGTAGCTACTCATAACTTAGAATTGTATTATAATTGTATTTCATACGACTTTAATCGGCATTCTGTGATCAATTCGCGCTACGGTAGCATTTTACGGTAGCAACGTTCTACAAGCTAAATAAACAAATACAGAATTCAAGTATAAGCCAGCAGCCCCTCACGGACAACACACAAAACAGCACATACAAATCACAACATAAAATCAGACCTGTTCAGCTCTCCACCGACGTCGCGATCCTCCTTGATCCGCTCCTCCGTGAGAGATGCGAGACAGTCCGCTGTGTCTAACAGGTGTCGGTCATTACCACTCACGGCACCGGCCTCGCGCCACTCTCATGTCCCTGTCCCTCGGCCCCAATGTTATATCGCCACAATATTATTTCAGCAGCAACGTGACGAGCCAGTGAATTAACAGGTTTCAGTTGTTGCTTTGCACAGTGCGTGACATTTTATTACATGTAATGCGGCTTAAGTTTTGACACTGAGTCAATGGGCTCTGTCTAATACTTTCTTTTTCGCTTGTTTATCGTCATCATTTTCTTCCTTTTACCCTTCTTTGTTTTATGAGCAGGTTCCGCTCGAGAAATTGGCACTTTAGGTTGTTTTTCCGCCATTAGCACAGCAATCACCGAGTTTGGTTTGAATGACGGCGCGCCGCTGTAAAGAGCGCTCTTTCGTGATCAGCGCGTACACGAGAGCGTGATTGACACTGCTAAGACACGCCTCCTGGCACTGATTGGTTGTTTTTGACCGTGAGCGTTGTATTTCTGCAAATGGCAATAGGACCACTGGGAGGAGCCAGAGGAGCTTGATTTATTTATTATAGCTTGATTTAGATGATAGATCATCTATCTCATAGTCTACTGTCAGGACATAAAGACAGTTTTAACAAATATGTAAAAAAAAAATATTTGTTTACAAGTTACCTACCTACTGCAGATTTAAGTCAATACTTGATGTTAGTGGACAAAAGTACTATATAGTCTCCTTTGCCCACAAGAAGGCGCAAGCGAGCGCAGTAAGCAAAAATAAACCAAATCAAAACTGAAACTGGCGGGACATTTCCCAAACACACTCATCCAATCACAACACATTATATGCGGAAAATAATGTGTTTTGAACTTTGAAGGATGAAAACCTGTTCTAGTAGACCCTAAAAACTAAATCAAGACTATAATAAATGGCCTCTTTAACTTCTCCTCGTCTGTGTTTGTCTCTTTCTCCTCAGCTCTTCACGGGCCATAAAAAGCAGCCTGTGATTGTGCCAATGTACGCTGCCAGTCTGGTGAGTGGAGCCCAGCTGCAGCCCAGTGTGTGTGTGATGCTGGTTTATTTTAATCATCCTCCTGAGTGTGTTTAATCAATCATTCAATTCACATTTATTTGTATAGCGCTTTTCACAATACACATCGTTTTTAAGCAGCTTTACAGAAAAATCATGTGTCCACATTACAATTCAGAGAGAGATCTGTTATCAGAGGAAGCATTTCAGAAATGTACGTGTGTGTGTGTGTGTGCAGGGGATGCTGGAGCCCACGAAAGAGCCGGTGAAGCCTGTCTCCGCCGCTGAGATGATCGCCTCGATAGCACAATCTCCCTCCGTCGTCTCAGAGCTGAATACCTGTCCTCCAGACGCCGCGCAGGTGAGCGTCGCCACGACCTTCATCTGATCAGACGCTTCACTCAGAAACGGGAGTATCGCGGGATATCGCTCAGCTGTATTTAGCTTATCCAACTTTACCCGCATACATAATACTCAGATAAAGCGATATATACTGGATTGCAAATCCCAAATTACATTATGGTTCCAAAATATACCGATATTAGAGGTCGACCGATATGGTTTTTTTCACGCCGATACTGATCTTTTGAAATCCGGGTCGGTCGATTAATGCTGCCGATTTATTTTGGCCGATATTTGCTTGGTTTTTAACCTCTATTTGAAAGATACAATGTAAAAGAAATGATAATTACTTAACATAGACAAACTTTCTCAACAAAAACATTTTATCCTCTCAAAAAACATTGTATTTTTGGTTTGTTTTGTTTGTTGACGGACAAAGACAAATGGACAACCTAATTATCACAAAAAAGGAGAAAAAAAACGTTAAATTATTTAATTTTTTATATATAAGATTTATTATATTTTATTTTACTTATAACAATAATGTATTTCACTAGTAAATTCACTAGTAAATATTACATATATATAGAAAATAGGATATCAGTCTGGCGAGTAAACAAAAAAAATGACTAGCCAATGGCGATTGTATTGCCAAGCTGTGCGGGGAACTCTTTACTTGGGGTGTGCATAAGACTGACATGACACATTCATAATCATAATCAATATGAAGGAGGGTTTTGGCATGTTTGTGTCATTAAGTTTCATTCGCTCAATTATGACATTGTTTGAGATATCTTTGTTATGACACCTTGACATAAACCAATACATCATAACCTGTCATGATTATTTTTCTTGACCTCAACTGCAGTGGTACAAATCTAATTTGTCATTAAAATAAAATAAAAAAAAATTGACTAATTTTGTCAAAACCAGCCACATGACAGTTTAATGTAATGTTAACCAATAAAGCTAAGTGGTTTCTTGAGTTTGATCATTAATCTGCTATGTCATGTTTATGACAGGTTGTGTTGTTGTAGTAATGTCAAGTTGTCATGACAAAGAAACTGACGGGTTATGATGAATTGGTTTGTCAATAAACAATGTCATATTTGCATTAAAAATGCCATTATTGAGCGAATTACAGTTAATGACAGTTGACATGCATAAAACCTCCTTCATATTCATGAGTCATGACATATGTCCTGTCAGTCTTATGCACACCCCTTCAAGTAAAGTGTTACCAGATTTATTATTATTTTTCCATTTCTTTTGTGATGAACCATCCAAAACCAGAAGCTAGCGCAATTTATAGCATCCCTTTCTTGATTTATTATTTGATCAAACTTAGTTACACAAAGTAGGATTAAAAAAGCGATATTTCTAAGGGTAATACACCAATCAGTAAATGAAGTAATCACACCGTTATTATGTTGTCTTCTCCCTCCAGGAGTCTCTTCCTCCCGTTCAGTTTGACTGGAGCAGCAGTGGCCTTACAAACCCTCTGGACGGTAACAGAATCTCTGGTTTCTCTCACTAACACCTCAGTTCTCCTCGAGTCGTACACTGACCATCTCGCTTTTCGCTAGCAGAAACCAGCACTAATCTGGTCATGTGGACTTCAACACTAATCCCGATCTGAGCTTATGTCAACTTCTCTCTCTGTCTGTCCGTAACCCCTCTCCTCTCTTTCACCATCCCTCGTTCTCTCTGAAGCGAGTGGAGGCTCGTCTCTGCTCAACCTCGATTTTTTCGGCCCCGTGGACGAGTCGCCCTCCGGCCCGGCCACCTCCATACCAGGTTTGCTGTTTAACACTAGCGCTGTGTGTGTGTGTGTGTGTTCATGATCTCGGCTCTATTTCCATCCATATCTTTAACCGTCCTTTCAAACGACCGTTGAGCCAGACCGATTTATCGGCAGGCCGATATTATTTCATAAATTCATGAAATAATAGAGTGCCCTCTGGTGGACAAACTATACAACTCCAACACTCATGACATGGTTCAAGCGTGTTTCGTCCGTTTTTATTTTATTTTTGAAATATTCATTTATCAGCCATTATAACTGCCGATACCGATAGTTTGGAAAATGCCTAATATCGGCCGATAATATCGGTCTGCCGATATATCGGTCTGGCTCTAATCATGACTCATGAGTTCAGTATTTACTATATAAAGCTCGACCGATAAAGGATTTTGAAGGCCGATACCGATACAAATATTTTTTGGTTTTAAAATCCGATATATCGGCCGATAATTTTTTTTATTTTTTATTTCAGAAACGCGCAACAAAACATTAACAGATTTCCCTAACATTAGTTATTTGTAGTTATTTATGAGTTTTAACTAAAATAATATGATAATGCATTTTAAAAAGAAACTTGTTTCTTTTATTGTCACAACAGAACAGAGGAACATCTAAATATATTAAAGTTCTGATAAATAAAATAATAATTAGTCCCTACATTGCCTTATAAGCTACCTGCAACCTGGATCAGAGGGTTGCAGGATGTGCGGCGCGTTATACACGAGTGTTGCCAACAGGAACGGGTGTAGAGCGCCCTCTGGTGGACAAACTTTACAACTCCAACTCTCATGACATAGTTGAAGCGTGTTTCGTCCATTTTTATTTTATTTTTGAAATATTAATTTATCGGCCATTATAACTGCCGATACCGATAGTTTGGAAAATGCCTAATATCGGCCGATAATATCGGTCTGCCGATAAATTGGTCTGACTCTAGTATTTACGCTAAACCTGTGCAGATCTGGTTTACATGAACTTCCCCAGCAAAGTGAGTAAACTTAATAAGTAATTATTTTACCTGGATTTACCGTGTTGGTGGGTGTTCATTTTCGACCGCTGATGCGTACGTATGGTGGCGTATCACACGAGTGTTCTGACATGCATGTGATGTGTGCAGGCGTGGACCCGGAGCTGTACGAGTTGACCCAAGCCAAGCTGGACGTCAGCGGGGGCGGCAGGAGAGTCGTGGATGCGTTCGCTCGCCTCATGTCCACCGTCGAGAAGAACAGCACCTCCACCAGGTCAGTTCACACTCCTGCTGCTCGGACACACACACACACGAGTTTACACTGATGCTGGATATCTGTATCTCATTATTTGATCACGTTTTTACACAAAATTGAAACAATTGCATCCGTTTGAAACCTGTTGCATATTGCAAGCTGTTTATTTTATGTGCAGCACTAGGTTTGTTATTTCATTTAGTGGTTGTCGTAGAGTTTTTAATTCTTAGAGATATGGTTATTTTGCATTTAATCCTCCTTTGTGTAGCAATGTTTTAACTTTTGGGGGTCTGATCACATATAGGGTTAGTTCACCCCAAAATGTAACACCCTCACGTCATCCGAAACTGTAATACATTCGTTCATCTTCAGGACACAAATCTTTTTAATGAAATCTGAGTTGTCTGTCCCTGCATTGGAGAAATGTAACTAACACTTTCAAGCCCCAGAAGTAGGGATGGCTCGATACCACAATTTTGGCTTCGGTACGATACCAGAACATGATACCTCGGTATCGATACTAAATCGATACCACAGTCGGAAAAAAAAAAGTCTCAATTTAAGTGAATTGAAACAATTTGCTTCAAACTCTCCACTATGTGCAAAAGAAAAGCATCAAAAAAACAAACGTATCAATGTAAAAAAAATACATAAATTCAATCAAGGAACATATAACATTCAGATTTTGAAAAAACAAACAAACTGAAATTACACAATTAAAATAGGTTCATTACCTATAATAGATTAACATATAATAATAATAATAATAATAATCGAATAATGAAATTACATGTAAGCCAGCTGCCATGCATCAATAGAAAATTATCAACATTTATAGCATATATTCATCTTGGTTTGGTTACTGTTTAGGTTCATATTATATAATACATTGCATAAAGTAATGTTAAAATGCTAAACATGTATTAGTATATAACATTTTTAGGTCTTATATTACTGATTAATCTAGATTGATAAATGCTATATTATTAGGCCAGGGTACCAAATGAATGTTGACAAATGTAGCTCTCTCTCTCTATCTCTCTCTGCCACAGTGGCAGTAATATGCCATTCGTTTTACTATCACTTGTATTCTTTATTCATTCAAATTAAATTAATATGTTTGTTTGTTTTAAAGTGCAAAAATTACGAGACGTAAACTGAATTGGTTCTAGCGTGTCATTTGATCTCTCGTGTTTACCGTATCATATTTAATTGATAAGCTCTTATGGATGTGCGCTGTTCAGTGTTCAATAAAAGTCTAAATTAAATCAGTTGAATGATGAACTCACCCGTCGATCTCTGAACTCTTTGAACAAGTCTGGATGAGCAACTGACGAGCGCTTCGGCGCGTTATTTACACGTTATTTAAAGCAACGTTTGCAGATTGGTGCATTGAGGTCTGTTTCTTTAGGCCGTGTGTCCACCAAAGCATTTTTCCACGCGCCTGGCGTATGTTTTCAATGGGAGCGCCGCGTTTTTCAAACGCCGTGAGCGTACCGAGGCGCAGAGCGTTCTTTTTCACGCTGAAGCGCCGAGCGCCCAGCGTTTTTACTGGTCGCTGGGAGTTGAAAAATGTTCAACTTTGGATAAAACGCAGCGCTCTTCACTGTCACATTTAACCCAGCCGTCCAATCATCACAGTGGAGGAGGGGCGGGACCAAACCACACCAACCAACTGTCACAACATTCAAACTGCTGCATATATTCCGTATCATAGCAACGAAACGTCTCAACAGAAAAACCGCTGCGCTGCCAAAGCGCTCTCAAGCACCCAAAAGCACGGCGTCTTCAGCAGAGCGTCTAGCGTTTTCATCTGGATAAAAACGCTTTAGTGGACACACGGCCTTACTATTCTCATTACTTTAGTAGGCAAAGTAATGCCTTATTTCACTCAAACTGCTCTCTCTATTTGATTTCGGGCACGAAGAAATTCGAATGAGCTTCGTTTGATCCAGCGTGTTTCCTCGTCGTCAGCGTTTGCCGCTTTCGCGTGACCCGCGTCAGTTTCGGTAGCGCACTGCCGCCTAGTGGAGAACTTCGAAACAGCAGCGCGTCAAATACCGAATTTAATAAAAATTATGATATTGTACCGTTTGAAAAATATTAATATTTCCGGTCTGATGTGTGTGATCTCTCTCAGCAGAAAGCCTGTGCAGAAGGAGGAGAATCTGAGCGCTGAGGCTCGGCGTGTGATCGCAGGCCTGCCGGATCTGTCGTTCATGCAGGCGAAAGTCCTCATGTTCCCCTCCACGCTGACTCCTCTCCCACCCGACTGATGATGCGTTCTTCTCTCCGCCTCTCTTTCTCTGTGTATCGCTCTCCAGTTACACCACACCGACAGTCACATGATTTTAATTTCATCCTTTTGACTCCTATCTCTTTTGTGTCATTTCCCCCCCGGGCCTTTTTAAGTTTAAACACATCATGTTGCGTTAAGAGAGAGTGTGTGAGATAATCGGCTAATCACTGATCGCTTTAGAGAAAAGACTAGATTAATTTATTTGTAGAATGACAGTAGGAAGAGATCTGTATATAATGAGGGATGAGAGTTTCCTCTTGATTATCCTTAATGTGTGTGTGTGTGTGAGAGAGAGGCACTTGTTTTTGGTTTGTTTTAATGAAACACTGGTTTAAAAGTCCTTCAGTGGCACAAGATTTGTACTTAGATATATAAATGCGTAGTTATATAGACTTGAAATCAAACCGTCTGCAAAATTTCCTTTTGATTTCGCGCAACAAAGAACTTTTTTTAATCGTTTGACTACTACATTACAATCAATATTGGTATTACTTGTAGGTTTTAGTTTTTTGATTTCGCACACGCATTAGTGAACACAAAATAAGTTTTTTTTTCTTTCTTTAATTAATTTGCTTTTCTCACTGACACACTGAAGACTATAGGAACGACGGCTTTTCTTCGATGTTTTGCTGCTCGTACTCGGTTCTTATTTTGTTGTTTGTTACTTTTTAATGTAAGTTGAAACCACTGGCTTTGGACTGTAATGTAGTGAAGGAATCGTTGAATGAATGATTATCTTGAATATATATATATATAGATATATATAGCTGTATTGAGAATAAGGGACCAATATCTGCTGTAACGTTTTGCTAATTTTCCTGTTATCATGCTGTATCTGTTTTTTATTTAAACTCTTTTGGAGGACGTCTGCCGTCACAGTGGTCCTGTACGCCAGGAGTGCATGATGGGAAATGTTCACCAGAAATCATCTGTAAAGAGTTTCCCATCTTTTGTCTTTTTTTTTTTCTCCCAGTTCGTTGTGTGTGTGTGTCATTGTTTATTCTGTCTCCTGGAGGATTTTGCACATTGTAAAGACATACGGAAGAACTGCTTACATAGTTAACTGTGGCTTCGGACTGTGTACAGTCAAACTATGGATCATGTAAAAATTGTTATGGGAAAATTCCTATGGAAAACTCATACAGATGAATGATATCTCTAAAGAGCCTGTACCGAGGTCAATCGCGCATGCCTGGGTTCTTTGAAAAAACAAACAAACTAGTGTGTAAATTTTCTTTAAGTGTACACAAGAAATTAAAATAATTTAAGAGAAAATTGTTTCCGACTTTTAATTCATGTCTGTATTTAATTGGTTTACTTTGGAAGGACGACCTCGACGCAATTTTATTTTGTAATTTCTTTTATTTAAAATCTTTAAATACTAAAATAGTGTAATATCAAATTTCCACAAGAAAAAGAGTAATAAAATATTACTTAATAATATTACAAAATGGCTGCAATATATTACATCACATTGCTACTGTATCAAAATAAATATGAATATACGCTACCGGTCAAAAAATATTTTTTATGTATTTAAAAGAAGTCTCTTCTGCTCACCAAGGCTGCAATTATTTGATAAAAAATACAAAAAACAAAAACAAAAAAAACCCCAATAATATTGTAAAATATTATTATAATTTAAAACAGTGGTTTTCTATGTGAATATATAGTGAAGTGTAATTTATTCCTGTGATCAAAGCTGAATTACTCCAGTCTTCAGTGTCACATGATCCTACTGAAATTATTATAATACGATGCTCAAGAAACATTTATGATTATTATCCATGTTGAAAACAGTTTTTTACATTTTTATTTCAGGATTCTTTGATGAATAGAAAGTTCAAAAGAACAGAATTGATCTGAAATGGAAAGCTTTTGTAACATTAAATCACTACCATTCAAAAGTTTGGGGTCAGTAAGAATTTATTTTTTTATTTTTGGGGGAAAGAAATTAGAAAATACTTTTATTCATCAAGGATGAGTTAAATTTATCAAAAGTTACAGTAATGGCATTTATAATGTTAGAAAAGATTAGATTTTAAATAAATGCTGTTCTTTTGAACTTTCTATTCATCATAGAATTTTGGGGGGGGAAATAGTAAACGACTGTTTTCAACATTGAAAATAATAATTTGTTTTTTGAGCATAAAATCAGCATATAAGGATCATGTGACACTGAAAACTGATTTGTGATTAGCAACAGTAATGATGTTGATTTTAAAATATATTAAAATAGAAAATAGTCATTTTAAATTGTCATAATATTTCATAATATGTCATTTTTTTTCATTAAATAAAGCAGCCTTGGTGAGCAGAAGAGACTTCATTTAAAAACATAAAAAATCGTACTGATCTAAAACTTTTAACCGGTAATGTATACGTAACCCTGTTTGCTGTACGTATCATAATACAGACAAAACAGCCTTAATATTTCCTGATGCAAGTATAAAATGCACGTCAAATTATGACCCGACCAAAACCTCCATGACGTGATCCAGTTCGTTCAGATCAAATTTGGACGGAAGAGCCGATTGGCTCGTCCCGCCGTTTCCGTAACCGGCGAGGGTCTTAACGAGGTCCTCCGTTACCATGGAAACGCTCAGGGACGAACTGTCGAACAGGAAGTTGTCTATTTCCGTGAACAGGAAATCGTCCAATGACAAGTCAGCGAGGTATGAGGGGGCGTGGCTAGATGTGAATAGGGCGGAGTCAGAGTCCACAATGCTGTGCATTTCAGAAAGATCCGGATCTGGATCTCTCGGTTCTCCGGAATTACCCGAGTCTGCGCCACTGTTAAAGTCCGGCCCGTCCTGGTCTGACGTAGAAAATAAAGCGGTTATTCCCACTGTGGGACACAGAGCTTCGATCTCAGCCAGCGCGGTGCTGAAACTGTCCTTCGTCACAGGAGCCGAGGGAGTCTGCGGTGTGGACACACACTCCTCTCCTCTCAGCTCGTCCTGGATGTGCCGGAGTGTGTTGGTGATGAGCACCCTGCGGGCCAGGTCCGGCTCCCCGTGCCCCGGCCGGGTGTGCAGCTTCAGTAAGGAGAGGTTGAGCACCGTCTGCCGCTGGAACCAGTAGCCGGTGGAGGACGCCTCCATCTTCATCACACCATCCTCTTCCTCCGGCTCCAGCTTACGCTTCAGGCCTTTACCCAACATGAAGCGTTGATCTAAGAGAGAAACACAGTTCAAAAGTGCATCATTGATATTTGTATACTCATATTTTAATTAATATACATTTATGATATACAGTAGTTAACATTTTAAGTGGATCAAAAAAGTTAAAAGTTATACAAAATTTATGTACAACTTTGATGAAAGCTTTTGATCCGCTTGTAGAAATGTTATACTGTAGTTAAACATTTTTTATTTATTTAAATTTAAATTGATTTATTTTATTTAAATTATATTTATTTCTGTTTCAAATCTGTAGTTGGATTATACTTAAAGAAACATTTTATAAAATTAACTGAATTGATTTATTAATACATTTAATGAACAAAATTAAATAAAATGCCAATATTTACTAAAACTAATAACATTTTTGTTTAGAATTTTTTTTATAGTAAAATATTTTGAATGTTATAAAATGCCAATATTCACTAATATGTAATTTTTTGTTTTAAATATTTTCTAAAGTAAAATATTTCAAATATCTGGTTTGTTTAAAAAGCAACACAAATACATTTTGTGTTAGTTATTTAACATTTTGATATTAATATCTTAATACATATATAATACATACATATATAATACTTAATACATATATAAAATACCAATATTTCCTAAAATGTGATTTTTTTTTAATGTTTTCTATAGTAAAATATTGGTTTTATGTAAAAAGCAACACAAATGTAATAACATTTAATAATTTTTAGTTATTACATATTTTAATATTAATATATTCATACATTTAATTAATAAAATTGAATGTATGAAAATGCCAATATGTATTAAAAATATATATTTTATTTACCAAGAAAATGAAAAAGTTAATGTAATAAAATTAAATGTTAAATATATTTATATATCTTGATTATTAAATTGAATGAATAAAATGATATAATGTAATATAATGACAGTATTTATTTAAAAATGTATATTGTATTTTATTAAAATGTTTTCTATAGTAACATTGAAATAAATAAAAAAATATATAATTAAATTAAATGAATAAAATAAATATATTAATTATAGCTTAATTGTTAAATTTAGTGTAGCTATTACAATGACCGTATTTATTTATTTTATTATAACATATTTTAAACATTTCTTATAGTAACATTTAAACTATTTTAATCAATTATTTGTTCAAATACAGTTGGTAATTATACATATTCGAATATTATCATTTTGCTCAATGAACACGGTTTGTTTGGTCACAAATCATAGTTCCTGTTTCTTAGATGAAAACAAAGGAGAAAAATAAGATCGCTCTTTACAGAGTCGCCAAAAACTCAACATCCATAGAAGACAAACTCATGATGATACACACATGACTCTGACATTACTGTAAACCAGAACACTTGCTATAAGTCACGTCACCTCCTCCCAGCACCTGATTGGCTGGTACTCATAGTTAAAATTTTGAGACCAAACTAAATGACAAACAATCACGTGTTCATGTGAACAACATCCAGAGCCTGACAACGTTCTAAAACCGTTAAGAATTCTAAATTCAAACTTGCATGTTTGAATCTTGAGTGACGACCATAGGGTGACGACATAATCGAGTAGGCTACAAGTAAGAAGTTCGCAGTTGACGTCACAGAGCAGATGTGCAGGATTTCGCAGGTTTCGCGTGAGTTAAAAGCGTGGATATGTACACGAATGCGTTATTCCACAGTAAACCTGGAACTCTGAGTTCTTTAACTGTTCGCAGTGAAGTGAACCCGTGACATTTAGCGCTGCACGCCCACATTATATCGGCTCAAAGTGAAACCTCAGCTGGCGCAGTGAAATGAAAGCTTCGGGCTGTTTTTCAGGGAAACCGACGAGTAATGAGAATACAACAGGCTCATCTGAACTGTGATTGATTGCATTGTTAACCCACTGTGACTGCAGGATCGAGTCTCAGTGCCTAACTAAAGTCATTCAGGAGCTTTAAATCCTACTTTCGAGACAATCCAAAACAATTTAGACCTGTGCTACATTACAACTCATAATATAAATAATCTACCGTACACTCATACAAAACACAAGTTTTGACCTTTAAACCCGATCATTTACCCTTGTTCATTTTTTTGTGTGAAAAATGTTTGACCTTTAAATCCAATCATTTACATTTGTTCATATTTTTTCTATTTGTTTTAAAGAAAATAACCTCTACGATTGACTCGCGAGTGAACAGAACTGGTTTGTATGAACTCACCACACACAGGTCGAGCGAGGACTTCGAGCTGCTCATCGGACTCGAGATCTCTTCCACTCGCGTGCGTCCGGTTCGGCTCGCGCGGTCTTATTCAGCGTTATAACGTTACGCTCGTGAAGTCACTCGTTCCGATAACGTACGGACGAGTCTGTCTCATAGACGGTAAAAAGGTCTGTGTATTCCGCCTCCGAGAAACCCGCAAGCGGAGTGTTCACGAGTGACGTAAGCCTCGCAGATGTCGACTCATGAATGAATCATTAATTTGAATCGGTTCGTTTGAATGATTCAGTCCGAGTCCACCCGACACAAGAAACGCTTTTGCTGCTCCAAGGGATGCACTAATAAACAGTTAAATAAGGTAATAGTTGGTAAAAACTAAAACCCCACCACCAACAACTATAAACTATATAATTTATTAGCTTACTACAGCTATTTTACAATCGTCATTTGGCACTGTTTATCCTTACAAAAAGTAGTAACTGTACTATATGAAACTCATCTTCGCCCTAATATATTACAATGAATATTGTAATATATAAATCTCTGGACAGTGTTCTTCGTCCTCTTCTGCATCTTTTTGAAATATGTTATTATTTTATTTTTATTCTCTAATAAGTTTTTATGATGTAATATAGAAATCTAAACTATTGGTGTTCCTTTATATTATTGTCTTATATTTATTTATTTGTGATGTCTTGTTATATTTGCATTGTAATGAAAATTCAGCAAACAATTATATATAGTAATGATTTTCCTCAAAAACAAGATTTTTTTTACGTAACGTGATGGCGTTGTTAAAGAGTTCATTGAAATGAATCACTCGAGCGAATCGATTCACAGAAATGAATGAAACGACTCAGCAAAGCTACAGCTGCCCCCCCCCCCCTCTCCTCATTCCTGTCTGCATATGTCAATGAGCGTGACCTCACTCTCCGCGCTCCCGTGGAAAAGCCGCAACTATGTAAAGTATTCACGGCACGAGCACTTCAGAAAAGAAGCGAGATAATTATATTTAGTATAGTAACTCAAGTTTATGTGCACATTTCTCACAGACAGCGGAGACTCGATGGAGATCAGACAGAGACGTTCCAGAAGACACGTCAACTCTTCTCAGATTGGCCAGTTTATGAAAGTCTCGATTCAGACATTTCTCAGATTATTTAATTTTTAGGTGTCACAGACCCCAAACATGCACTCTTAGAAGAAAATGTTCTATATAGAACCTTAAAAGGTTCTATCAGTGCTACGTATTTGGAACCCCTAAAAGGTTCACTCTTAAAGAAAGGGTTCCTCATATAGAACCCTGGGGTTCCGTACTTGGCCAATAGAACCTTTTACCCAAAAAAAAAAATGGTTCTATGTAGAACCATTTTGGAGTTCCATATATGAAGCGGGGGATGGAACCATTTCTGGTTCTAAATAGAACCATATCTCCATCATCGTGCGAGCGACCCCATCTCCCCATCTGAGAATGCAAAATGCTGCAATATATTTTTGTGTAAATAAATTTAATATTTAAAATAATGTCCTACTTGTACTGTTATTTAAATATATATTTTGTATATATTTAAATATATTTTTTTAACGTATTCATATTTTTATTTTATTTATATGAAACTACTTATATATTTCGGTCTTATTGTTTTTTGTATTTTTTCTACATTTATAATGTATTTATTTCTCTACACATTTCTACAGATCCAACCGGTGTTTAAGAAGATGCATCTGACACTGAATATTTAAATTAAGCAGAACTTTTACGTCTCATAAACTATGAAAGATCCAAATTTGATCTCTTTATGTAAAGCAGTTTTATAACCAGGGTGACTTTATGTTTCCGTCGATGCGAATAAGAGCAGAACTATAATGTGTGTGTGTGTGTGTGTGTGAATATCCATGCATGTTTCGGTCACGGACGTCGTCTTCGTGTTCTCCAGATGGCCTGAACAAGAGGAAGACGATGAAGCAGCTGACGCTTGTTCACCACACACACACACACACTTCATCTCCACATCTACATCTCAGAGTTCTTCTGACGTCCTTTGATGCAGAAAACACCCCAGATCACTGTGCGCGGAGTGAGAGCCGGTGATAAAGCACACGAGCAGTGTTTGCACGATCATTTGGTGATTAACTATATCATCCGTGTCTGAATGCAAACAGTCTGTCGTTCCTCCTCCAGCTGTCACACACACCTCCCGCCGTCAGACCCACGACCCTACGTCTCCCAACAACACATGACACACAAAGGATCTGCATCGGCATTGTCCTTGACCCTGACCTCTGAGGCCCAGTGAGGACAGCTGGAGTGTGTGTGTGTGTGTGTTAGCGTGCAGATGTCCCACTTCAGGCATGTAAGCGTGCCGCTTCACTTTCAACGAGGGACTTTACTGAAAGTCAGAAAGTAAAAGTCCGGCCATATTTTCCGACTTTTACTTTCTGACCCCTGGACTTTCCACCTCTGCAAACCGTGAACCGTTATGATGTATTAAACGGCTTCACAAATACTCTTTTCAACCACACACTAGGCCTATCGTTATTTCTCTCATAAAAAGTTTATAGTTCAGGATTAAACACTGTCATCTCAAAATAAAGTGAATCACCTTCTGAAAGCAACTTGACGCATCAAATCATAACAGTATTAATCACATTGTTCCACCAGTAGGGGGCGACACGTGACCGTTAAAAACAGCTGCAGAAAATAACATTTTGTCAGAACTTCTAGTCAATTACACACTATTTTGTTTAGCTGTCTATTCAGATTAGTGATCTTTATTTTTTTTTAAATTTGTGATTCTTAATTCATCCAGAATTGTGCAGCTTTATATTGTAAAATACTGTAAAAATGTCATTTACATTTTCAGCAGAAGTCTCATTCTCACCAAGGCTGCATTTATTTGATTAAAAATACAAAATAAATCTATGATATTGCTAATTATTTTTTGAATAAAACTATTAATTTCTTTTATAGAAATAATCTACTGACCCTAAACTTGAGAACGGTAGTCCGTCAGATCATGTGATCTCCAACAGCGCCACCCACTGGAAACACTGAGGGATCACGTGACTGACTCGTCTATGATGAAACACATGAAACGTTCCAGTTAAAACCATTTTTATTAAACTTTTCCTTCATAGTTTATTTAAACATTGTGTGACATAAAAGAAGATCGAAAAAGACCATATTTCCCCCCGAAAACAGAAAAAAATACATAAGGAAGTTGCTTTAACTATTTAACTATGTCATTTCCTGTTTACCAGTCACTCGCATTCATACGTAAATCTGCATCTCCATAACAGTGACGCTGCTGTTGTGCTGTCAGTAAACAAATGTTGAGTCCAATATACAGGATATACATAATATACGTGTGTGTGTGTGTGTGTGTGTGTGTAAGCATCAAAACTGATTAAGAGACAGAACCAACTCATAATATTGACATTTAAACTACCAGGATTTGGTTCTTGTTTTCCAAAGTATTATTACACAAAATTGCACAGGATGATAATGCTGTTAGAATCGTGGCGAACAACAAACACATAATGGCAATGCATTTGAACAAGCGTTCGATGAAGCGTCGCGCTCAGAGGACCGCCATCTTGAAATGATGAAGATCATAAAAAAAAAAAAACAGGAAAAAAAAAAAAAAGGTCCACCAAAAGCAGAGAGAAGGCAGCGGTTGAAGAAGAGGTCGCCGGGGCAACCACACCGGGAGCCATAGTAACGGAACCCACTGATCCGAGGTCAGCTATGACATCACAGTCCACTGCTTCCTTCAAAGTTCCGACAGGAAGTTCAAAGCCAAATCTAGTTGTGGTTTCCTCTAAACACAGGAAACGGGACTTCTTCGCCCAAAAGTGCTTCTGGATGCTTGTGTGTGTGTGTGTGTGTAAGAGTGCGGGGCGTTCGCGATGTTCAACCCAGCGGATCACGTAGGAAACGTTTGTCATAACAACGTTTGCATTAGTCAATCGATATCAGGCCGTTTACTTTAATCCTTTCTTACTTTGTGTGTGTGTGTGTGTGAGAATATTAATGAGAAACACAGACACACACACACAGTCTTTGTCTCTCTCTCTCTCTCTCTCACACACACACACTCACTGACTCACTGACTGACTGACTGGTGTGGTGTAACGTTACTGTGGTCTTGATGGAGCTGTCGTGTGTTTGCGTCGGGTGGTTCTCAGCAGCATCCTCCGCTGGAGGCCTTGACCGGCGTGCTCTGGATCTTGACGTTGGATTTGTCGGGTCCCCCAGCCGTGGCCCCAGGGCCCATCCTCCTCTTGATCTCCGCGGCCATGGTCATGAAGGCCTGCTCCACGTTACTGGAGCTCTTCGCACTCGTCTCCAGGAACGGGATGCCCAGAGAGTCCGCAAACTCCTGAACGGGGCGACAACAGATTGATCATGTGCTTACCTTAGATTGTGTAATATTGTCTATACGTGACTGTCATTTAAAAACCTCATTAATACATTTTATGTCGTTTTACATTGATAATTATAATAAAAAAATCTTTATATACGAATCGAAATTAGAGTAGAATCAACATAAAGGAAGTATAATAACTTTATTTATTAATAACATAAATTATATAAAAAATATTATATTTATATATATATATATATGTAAAACATAAATTGCAACTATTTACACATTATTTAATAATTAATAGTGATTAAATAATTTCCAACCAGAAAGGTTTATAATAAATACATTATTTATAAATAATGAATTAATAATAAACAATTATTGTAATTTTCATAATTAACATTTAAATTATTAGCCTTTTTGGTTGCAATCAGGAAACATTATTTATCAGTGATTCATTATTTAATAATAATTTCATTGTTAATTTTTTTTAATTATTTCTTAGCCTGTTTTTTGGGCTCCAAACAGGAAGATTTCTTCAATAAAATGCATTATCCATAAACGATTAATTATTTATTAATAAATAATAATGCAAATATTTGGTTATTTAAATTATCAAATCAGCCAGTTTTATTTAACCCTTGTGCTGCATTAGATTTTTAACACCGTTGAGTGCATTGAGGACCAAAAATGGCCACATATTAAACATTGCCTAAAATATTATATATTATTATTATTTTCCACTTTTACCAAGTTAAATCTTTTAACCAGCATCAGTCCTCATCATAACTACCAAAAATGTATTCAATTTCAGGATTTTAACCCTTTAATTACCAGTTTTGTTTGCGAACCATCGATTTGTATAAGAGGAAAAAACACAAAAATTCAATTATTTTCAATAAACTAAATGCAAAGAGAAAACTTTAGATTTGGATTAGCACAGTCCCACTTTGCAAAAAATCCCACTTAGCACATTAGAGACTAAAAATGGCCACCTATTAAACATTGCCTATTGCCTAAAATAAGGTGCATTTCCACCCATAGGGAATAAATATGTAGTGACGTCATCTGGTGGAATACACTATATAATGCAAATATAATGCTTTTGCTTCAAAATGAAAGGATGTTTGTGCAAAAATCATGTTTCATGTATTACTGATTTAAACAACGTTTTAATGGGTTTCAATGGGCCATTTTTGGTCTTTATGGTGCTGAGTGTTACTATTTGATCTACACAGTGTGTGTTATACATATTTTGCAAAATGGGATCACATTTTTTACATGTATCCAAAAAGTCACAATTTTGCCAAATTTCATACCATTTGCATTAAAACAGCCAAAATGGTCAAAGAAATTAAACTGCAAAAGACCAAAAATGTCCCTAATGCAGCATAAGGGTTAAGGGTTATTATGTAAATAACCTAATTATTGAAATGATTAATACAGGTTTCAATCAGGAAAGCTTCAAAATAAAAGACAAAGATTTTTAAATGATGATTTATTTAATAACAGTAAATGAGTGTGTGCTCTGCTGACAGGCGTAGTGTGTGTACCTTCGCGGCGGTGTAGTCCACAAGCTTCTTGGTGGTCAGATCACACTTGTTGCCCACCAGGAGCTTGTTGACGTTCTCACTGGCGTAGCGGTCGATCTCCTGGAGCCACTGCTTCACATTATTGAAGGACTCCTGAGGAACACACACCATTACAGCCCAACCGCTTCAGAGACACTCAAACACACACACACTAAAGGCGTGTTTGGTCACCTGATCCGTGACGTCGTAGACCACGATGATGCCGTGAGCTCCTCTGTAGTAGCTGGACGTGATGGTGCGGAAGCGCTCCTGACCGGCGGTGTCCCACTGTGACACACACACACACATCAGCACAACAGTGTTCAACACTCATAATAATCAGAAGTTATTAAAATTAATAACTCATGTTATAAAGTCAGAATAGATTGATATAAAGTCAGAACGGCATGTTATAAAGTCAGAATTATGAGATATAAACTATCCTGATGGGTCTTTTTTCCATAGAATTGGACTTAACTCGCAATTACGACTTTATATCTCCCAATTCTGAGAAAACATGTCAGAATCTCGAGATATAAACACAACTATGAGATAAAAAGTCTCAGTTCTGTCTTTTTTGACTTCATTTCTTAGCATTTAACCATGAACACAAAAGCCACACCATACAAATGGCTTTTAATTGGTTTATTTCGTTAGCAAACATGTCACGGAAGTTCTTTCCATTGATCAGTTTCTTCCCTTCAGTTGTAAAAGACGCCTGAGGTTCACTTACACCCCACCCGGTCAGTCTGCACACACACACACACACACCGATCCACATGCGGTTTGCATCCCCTTGTAAAAAGACTAATTTTCAATTCAATTTGCGGTGTGAACGCACAGATACGTTACGCACTATGGCAAGCCGTTTTAGCTTTTATTCATCTCCAGGATATGAATTCTTGATATCAACAATTAAATTCTTGATATCAAAAAATGGTATTGTTGATATCAAGAATTCATATCCTGCGGATGATTAAAAGTTAAAACGGCTTGCCATATACGCACTGGTGCAGCGACACACGAAACGAAGCGTGTGTAACCAGAAGCGTGAAATGTGTGTTAAAGTGAGCTCTTACGATCTGCAGTTTGATGGTCTTGCCGTCCAGCTCTATCGTCCGGATCTTGAAGTCCACCCCGATGGTGCTGATGTAGCTCTCGGTGTACGTGTCGTCCTGAGGAGAGGAGTCAGTGTCAGAGCAGCTTTACACAGACAACAGCAACATAATGCAAGTGTGTGTGTGTTTCTAGAAGACAGCATCATAGTTCAGCTTCAGGAAGATCAGAGACGGCTCATTTCTGTTTCAAAACACTTATTCATTTATACATACAGCCGTTCTGGACTGGAGAAAACCGTGATGTCATCGTCCATATAATGGTGTCAATGCAGGCAGAGCAATAATATTGCTGGATATTAAATTAAATGTTACATTTAATAGAGTAGTCACAACTCAAGGCTTTCTATGTTCTCTCACAATAGCCGTTTCCATTCAAAATATTGCATAAAACATTATAAAACAAGAATTTTAAATTGCTTGACATATGATTGGAATTTATTAAAAACAGGAAATTATAGTAAAGTACAAGTCATATCACCTACTTAAAATGATAAAATTCTCAAAATGTACAGAAACATTTAGATTTATGTGCCGATAAATCGGTTATCAAACATAAAGAATTATTGGTTATCGTTATCGGACATCATTAAAAAAAGCCGTCATATACGAGTCGCGGCTCAGACAAAAGAAACACAACTGGTGTGTGTGTGTGAATAATCACGTGAGATGCTTCTGGAGGAAATAAACCAAATCATTCTGCGTTTCAGAACCAGCAGACCAACGTCTGAGAAGCTGTGATGTGATTGGTCCGCTGGTTACTCCAGTCATCCAATCAGAGCCTCTTCTGAGGCAAAGTCATGTTGTGCATTGAGGGATTTATTCAGTAAGTGTTTCCATCTCAGTTTGTGTCATTTGTGCATATTTATGGGTATCTATAAGTAGGGTTGGGTATCGTTTGAATTTGAACGATTCTGATTCCGATTCCTTGTTTTGATTCCGGTTCCTAACGATTCTCGATTCCGATTCTTTTAAGAGGCAGGCTCAAAAAAGTTTAGCTAACCTTGCTAACCAACGGCCTTTCTGAAGGAAATACTCCAGTAAAAATACTCCTTTTGTCACAAATTTTGCATTTTGCCGAGATTTCGTTATTTTTGGAAAAGTGAAGCCACACTTTGGATCGTCGACGTAAGCTACTCATGTTCGACTCGCGCGGTTATGCCAACACTTCCGGTAGACGCTTCTTCGTTGGTGTTGTTCAGCGGTTTCTTCTTCCGCTTGGCGGACTGTGAATATCGAAACTAGGAATCGAAATTTTAACTTTTGAACGATTCCGGGAAAAATGAAAAGTTAGTCTCGGTTCCAATCGATACTCGATTCTCGATACCCAACCCTATCTATAAGTTTCCATCCCAAAAAGTGCATAAACATAAGCTGGTGGAAGCATTAGCTATTGAGTAGATTAGAGAAAAGAAACCAGGTAAACTGGACGTGCCGCCCCTCCCGACCCAGTCACCCTTCACCTTTAGCATGAAGCTCTTTGACAGTCAAATCACCGGTGCAATAAGAGCCCCTATCTGATCCGGGAGAGTGTGTGTAGTAGTATCTCGAATGGCAGGCTAATAACTTACAGCGAAACGCAGCAGAAGGCAGGACTTCCCGACGCCCGAGTCTCCGATCAGCAGGAGTTTGAACAGGTAATCGCTGAGAGAGAGAGAAGATTCAGATTGTAACATCAGTTATCACTCCTAGTCAGTCGCCATGTGTGACGTGGAGCTGGGAGTTACATTACGCAACACGTGTGTGAGTGTGTGTGTCATCATTTCTCAACATTACACGGGAGTGTCATGAATCTGGCGAGGGAAATAATGGAGATAAAGAGAGGAATAGCTCATTTCTACCCCCAAATAAACTGCAGAAATAACGTCATGATGCAAAACTCTTGATGTGAATTATGATCCTGACAGGTTTCCAGATGCACATCCTTCAGTATCATGACGTTCCCATCACCTTACCATGGGGAAGCCACAGATGGCTCTGGTAACAGGTGATTTAATTACCCATCAGCCCCTGGAACAAAACTAAACATGTCATAGTACTGTCACACTGTTCATTTCCACATCACAGGTCATGATCCTTTTACTGACAGCAGTGTGATCAGCCTGAGGATGATTTTATTTCATTATTAACATGATCTGACGTGTAATTACGTAGATCATTTCTTCAGTTTCAGTCTCAACTTATCGGTTTCATAACGACGTGGCACTCGAGTGTGTCGGAAACAGCCAGATAGCTGTGTTATACATCATCATTACAAATATCCCTAACGTTAGCTAACAACATATTTATTTAGAATTATATTTTTTAAACCAAATCGAAACGGCTCCCTGGTTGAACAAGAAGAGCATAACGTTAGTTGTGATACAAACAAATTAATCCTGACGTATAAAGTTAGCATTTAGTTCACTTTCATATGTTGTTTAGTTAACACTGCCATGGTTTCTGTGAATATTAATAAAGCAGGTGACGAGTGCGCGTTCATGTGTTTGATGTGTCATCAGCGCTTTTTTTTTCTACACACAAACTTACTATTCAGGATTCATGATGGACAACACACGGAAACTCCCGCTTTATCTGCCGTTTTCTTCCCCGCGATGAGTGCAGTTAAGGTTCGAGACTCGTTTGCCGGTGATATCCGTTAATGTTCGTTGTTAAAAGCGGTTTTAGGAGAGAAACGAGCGGAACCGGGATCCGGACACAGAAAAATGGCCACTCGACAGTGAAGCTGGAATAACAAGACAAGATGCTCGGTCACTTTCGCTGTACGACCCGCCAAAATAAAAGTCCTTTCAAATTAGCTACGAATGACACATTCTTCTTATTATATATTTTTTTTATATATAAATGAGATTTTTAAAATATCATGATTCATTATTTACATTTTATATTTCCGGAAATATGTTTTGGTGAAAATATTTTATTATACATGGCATATTATGGAGTAAATTTGGATTAATGTTTTTGGAGAGTTTACAAATGGCCTTTATTCTGCCAGAAAACGCAAAAAGTTTATTTAAAGGCCCAACTGAAGTGCCTTAAAACAAATGTGTTGATATAATTTCACACTGACACAGGAAGACAGGGCGGGGCATATCAAACAGCCCCACCCCTTTTTTAATTAGCCAATAGCGTTTACTTTATATCACAGCTCAGAGCTGTTGAGCTTGATAAAGTCGCAGTTTCCTCCTGATCTGTAACCGTTTCTCCTCCTAATCTCCTCCATGTCGCTTTAAAATACAGCATTCTGTGTTGAATTCACTTTATAGTCTGATACGTTTTCTAGTCTGCTGTGATTTGATCATATGATCCGCTCTGTGTGACCGGAGCTGCGCGGTTCGCGTGACGCTAATGTGAAACCAGACTTCATGTGCCCCGATGGAAAGCATATTATTTACACTGTCTGAATAGTTCCCTATCCCCTATAGTGCACTACTTGCAAGCTTTAATCGTGTAGAAAATAGTAAATGTGTGAAGTCAAGTGACGATATCAGCCTTGAGCATCTATTTATAATGCAGGGGGCGGAGCTTCAGATTCAAGAGAGCATTGGATTGGACAGATAATCTTTTTATTTTTATTTATTATTGGACAGATGAGAAGCTGAAGTGCAGAGTGATGTCATCAAAATCATTGATCCATAATGGCGGAAGTGAGAGTCTGTAAGTTTTGAACGTTTTTATCATTTAAATGTGAATTTTGTTATTGTTTAGGACACACAAGCTTATAGATAACACTACAAATTCATACTAAAAGCCAAAAATAAATAAAAATAAAATAAATTGTTTAGCTTTCAAAGGTTTTTGGTTGACCTAACCAGTATCTGTGTGCCAAAAAAAAGAAGTGTTCGTCGCAAAAATTTCCGGCCAAATTTTGAATATTTAAATCGACCATACGCTATAGATAAGCCCCCTGATTATCCTTGTCGTCATTATTAGCCCCCTGATTATCCATAAATACACAAACGGACGTATTGTGAAGCACAACAACAGTTTCATCCTCTAGATGGCGCTACAATCCAGCCAAAAACAATGAAGTCCGAGTCATTATCATTAATCTCCCTGAACTCTCGGACTAATGAAGGGTGTGAGAGTTGCCGAAGACTATATTCTTTCTGTTTTGCTTTTTTGGTGATTTCACCATAACAGTTCAACAACCTTTACCTCATGAAATGGTCTGAAGTTAAGAGTTAATGCTAATGTATTCATGCTAATGTGTTTAACTCGTCATTTAGTTTGGCAGTGGATGCTGATCTTGACCCGTCTTTGAACCGGTTTCAATGGAGGGGAAAGGCTTTCCCTTATCCAAACACACACACACTACGACTCTATAAATACTATTTATACACCATGTGACCTGTCTGGTGACTGCTGAAGACAGAATGAGTGCAGATATGGACAATGTCGATAGAGCGATGGCTCTGTGCAGCGTTTATTGCTTTATTGTCCATATTTTATATATAAAAGCTTGAGGTTAAGTGCTGTTTTCCTGTGTTTGATTGCACACGTGCCGGTCATTGTTTTGTTTCCCCTGAACCATACACACACACACACACTCACAGACACACACACACACACTCACAGCCAAGCAAACCCGCAGGCTCCTCCTCTTCCACCATGAGCCCACAGATGATGAAGCTGATCCAGACCTGAGGAGAAACTCTTCATCGTCCCAGAATGGCTTTTTAAAGGCCATGGTGCAGGTTAAACACTACGGTCGATTAATGAGTGACTAGTGTGTTGCACAGGTGAGCAAGTGTGTGTGTGTTCTGGTGTTCGAGGAATACAGTGATGGAATCAGAGCATCTCAAATGGCTTCTGTTGCAGAGCCAGGTGTGTGTGTGTGTGTGTGTGTGTGTGTGAGAGAGAGAGAGAGAGAGAGAGTGCGTGTATGTGAGAGGGGGTGTGTGTGAGTGAGAGTCTGAGTGTCTGTGTGTGAGAGAGAGAGGAGGGGTGTTGGTGTGTATGTGTGTGTGAGAGAGAGAGTGAGTGAGTGAGTGAGTCTGAGTGTGTGTGTGTATGTGAGAGTGAGTGAGTGAGTGTGTGAGAGAGGGTGTGTGTATGTGAGAGCGAGTTAGTGTGTCAGAGAGAGGGTATGTGTGTGTGTGTGAGGGAGAGAGTGTGTATGTTTGAGAGAGTGTGAGAGAGAGTCTGAGTGTGTGTGTATGTGAGAGCGAGGGTGTGTGTGTGTGTATGGGAGAGTGAGTGAGTGAGTGTGTCAGAGAGAGGGTGTGTGTGTGTGTGAGGGAGGAAGAGAGTGTGTATGTTCGAGAGAGAGTCTGAGTGTGTGTGTATGTGAGAGCAAGTGCGTGTGTGTGTGTTTGAGAGAGTGAGAGAGAGGGTGTGTGTGTGTGTGTGTGTGTGTTTTCTGGTGGGGAAATTAGAGGGGTGTGTTTAACATTTCAAGTCTAGGAGAGAGACAGTGTGATTGACAGGTGAGGCTGATGATGTCATAAAATCGCAGTATAAAAGGTAAATGTGCGGCGAAACTGATAATCTGAGCTTATTTGGGGAGTTTTCCAGTCACACACTCTTCAGAAGCAGACGCTGATATCGGTAAGAGCTGCACTGGACTCTAGAACGCTTTGAGCAAGAGTTAAGATGTAAACGACTGCATTTGTCATTATTCTAACTCTTAAAATGATTAAAAAGCAACACGATCAAGTCTACAGTGAGATTTCACAGTATAATATACTCTTTTATTCTTAGAATTTGACTGAGAGGGCAAACCATAATCTAAAAGTTAATATTAAGTTTATAAAGTGTAGTTTTGAAGCACAATTCATTGAGACAATGTAAAATTAAACTCAATAGTTTGTTACAGAATTTGATGAGAAAGAGGAAACTAGTGAAAAATAAATTAAAAGTAAAAATTACATAGAATTTCAATGCAGTTTTTATTTTACAAAAGATGAAAGAAAACTGCACGTAAAAGTCCAAATTGAATTAAAATAGCAGAATTAGTTTGAGAAGGGGACATTAAAGTTAAACTCTAATTTTAAGCAGAATTCAGTGAGACATAAACAGTCACAATAAAACTAACTTTCAAATAACAAAGTTAAGATTAAACTCAAAAGTAAAATTATAGTTTCTGACAGAATTTGTTTTGAAAGTGAAAACTAGTAAAAAAAAAATAACATTAAAAATTCAGTGATGATGTCACAGCAGACACGCACAAAACCCAAACTGAATTTGAAAGAGCAGAATTAGAGAAAATAGAGTTGATTTATTAATGGATCTACAAGCTAAATGCAGACCAAATGTGCAAAATGTTGACTAAAATTTACTTATTTTTAATTAAACATTTTATGTGTACAACTATTCATAACAAAGCCCACGATCCACTCAATCATAAGACTAAATCAAACAAATATGACCAGAAAATAAAATAAAGACACTAGAAGAATCTCTCAGATCGTGTGTGTGCGCGCAGGATAAAGAACAGTGTCTAACACTCATATAACCTCCCATGTGTAATGTATTAACATTTATAATAATATGTGGCTTATAGACATGAATGTGTATGTTTTTGTTGTGAGTTATTTGTGTGTGTGGGTTTGTCATGAAAATGTCTCGTTAAAGGGATAGTTCACTTTGAAATTAATTTTTGAAATGTTTTAGCTTACCTCAAGGGCATCCAAGATGTAGGTGTCTTTGTTTCCATTTGTTGTATTTTTTAGGTCAAAGTGTTCTTGTCTGTCAGTCATATAATGGAGGTCTATGGTCACCACCTCAAAGAGCAGCACAGAGAAGTCCAAATTAAACATGATTTAATGACTCGTAAATGTAAGTACACATTGATGGCCTGAGACACGAAACGAGCGGTTTGTGTGAGAAAACCAACAGTATTTATATCGTTACCCTTGAGGTAAGCTAAAACATACCAAAAATTAATTTCAGTGAACAGTGAAATTAAAAAGTGAACTATCCCTTTAAGCAAATCAAGGACCCCAATGGAAATAACGGTTATCCTTGTGATAATGCTGCATTTCTAATTTTATGTCAAATAAACTGAAGATTAATGCATAAACACAAGCGCTTTTGTTTAACGATGCGAACGCCTGAAATTCTCCAGGACAGGTGTGTGTGTGTATGTGTGTGTTTCACTTGTCTTGTGTTGCGCAGACGATGTCCGATCATGAGCTGGTCCTGAAGTGCTGGGGAGCCGTGGAGGCCGATTACACAGGTCACGGGGCGGAGGTTCTGACCCGGTGAGTCCCTGACTCGAAACACACTCACACACACACACCCGGGTTTGGCTAATGTTCTCTCTCTCTCCAGCTTGTTTACGGAGTACCCGGACACACTGAAGCTGTTCCCGAAGTTCGCGGGCATCGCCCAGCCGGATCTGGCGGGCAGCGCGGCGGTGGCGGCCCACGGGGCGACCGTCCTGCGGAAACTGGGCGAGCTCCTGCAGGCCAAAGGGGACCACGCTGCCCTCCTCAAACCCCTGGCCAACACACACGCCAAAACACACAAGATCGCCCTCAACAACTTCAGGGTAACGCAGGACACCTGCACTCCCCGCCTCATCTGTGGGTCCGGCCCAGCATACTGTACAATATTAATAATATCATAATCATAATAGTATTTATTATGTATATTTAGATCATATTTAGATCACAATAATAAATAAGTAATACAAATCTATAAATATAATATATTTTAAATATTTGTTCAAGTGAAATGATCTTAAAATAAATTATATATATATATACCTATGAGGTTATAGTTCAGTCAGTTGCCAGTTTTCCCTCTCTAAAAAAAACATTCTGCTCCAAAATATAATTGTATGTTTTTAATATGTTTAATTTTAAATATAAAAATATGTTTAAATATAAAATGTTTAATTTTAAGTTTAAAAATATAATAGGCCTATACATATCATTAAATATATATATATATATATATATATATATTAATTATGTATATAGGCCTATTATATTTTTTTATTATATATATATATATATATAAATATATATATATATATACACACACACATATATAAATTGTTAGATATATATTATATATTTATTTGTATATTGTAAACTTAAAATTAAACATATTTTATATTTAAACATATTTTTATATTTAAAATTAAACATAAAATTTAAACATATTAAATTTAAACATATTAAAAACATAAAATTATATTGTGGAGCAGAATGTTTTTTTAGAGAGGGAAAACTGGCAACTGACTGAACTATAACCTCATAGGTGACTGACATAGAGCGCTGTACATTATTTATATATATAGTAAACTAACTCTCTCTCTCTCTCTCAGCTGATCACTGAGGTGCTGGTGAAGGTGCTGGAGGAGAAGGCCGGTCTCAACCCCGCGGGCCAGGGCGCGTTCAGGAAGGTCATGGACGTCATCATCGGCGACATCGACGGGTACTATAAGGAGGTCGGATTCGCCGGTTAAAGAAGATCTCGAGGGCCGACTCGAGCACTCAGCATGATATCGCCACTAGTGAATAAAAGTTATATGCAGATAATCAGATTAAAGACCATCCACACAGAACCAATCATGTTCAGACCCAAACACACGTGCAGCTGTAGTTGTATGTAAATGCACTTCGAAGTGAACAGAGCCAATCACACCAGGTTTAGAACGACACCTGATCTGATGATGTCATCATAACACTAACTGTGACTCTATAATAATAATAATAATAATAACTCCTTACACTTATATAGGCACTCAAAGTGCTTTACATACTTTAGGTGTGTTTGGGTCTCAGGAGGATCTTAAATTGTGAGTGACGGTACATTAAAAAAATTAAAAATTAAAATTGAATACGAAATTGTATTCCAATGATGCTTCTCTTGTTTTTAAAGGCCATATAAACATGTAAGTGTTTTGTTTGTCTACACTCGCTTTGTCTTACTTATTAACCTGCATAATAATTCATATTCAAGACTCCGCTTTTGTAATGCAACACTTATCAATAAACATCACTTCTCCTGCTGAAAAACTGATTCATGTGTCTTTATTTGGCATTCCTGCACAGGGTCGTGCAGAGACCTCTGTAGGGGCAGGTGCTCAAAGTATAAAATGGGGCACATGGAAACAAGGCTTTATAGGGCTGTGCTCAAAATATCAATACAGATGATTCTGCATCGATACAGCAGCAAATGCATTGATGGAGTTTTGAAAAAGAACCAGAACAGAAAAGACAAATTTAAAGTTTAAAATTAAAAAAATAATAATTGATGTGCTCTATATATAACTCTGGGATTAGAAACTGAAGCATCTTAAGTTGTCCCAACCTGATGGCTTTTTCTTCTCTGTTATACAGAATAATAAAGAACAGCTGTTATAGTGAACTGTATAGGACAAAATCAACCTGGCCCATGTTTCGTGCAGTACAGTATAGTTTTATTTAATGGCATATCAGCATCTGTGGCTATTTTCATGGCAAAAACTGATTTACAAAAATACAAGAGCACCAAATTCTGGGCCCTGTACACTCTCAATGTCAATGGGCCCCCTACACATGGCATTTTACGATGCGGGTTAGCAAAGTGAAAATTCAATTTTGAATGAAATGTATTTTTTTAATTATTTGAATATAAACAAATATAAACAGTGTTTAAATAATAAAATCAGATTATAGTAATGACTGGTTCTTTCATTCACCACCTGAATTGATGCATTTGGCCTACTTGTGCTCAAATACCTTTAAACCTTAGGCTACATCGGTTTTGTGTACTAACATTTTGATCCATGATACTGATGCAAGTTTTAAATGAAAAACATTTATTTTTAAATAGGAGAACACAAGAACACGAGAGACAACTGTACCCTCAGAAACCAGGTTAAACTGATGCTACCAACTTTCTCAGTTGGTCGCATCAGCATTTGATTTCGTCGCGGTTATTTTTTATTTTTTTTGCTACATGCCATGGGATTAATCAATGCATGCCGATGAATAGTGGTTTTAATGGACCAAAGCCAGCAAAGGCTTACCATAAATACCTGTAATATATTAATTATCATTGCCAAATTTCAGGATTTTCATGGATTTTGGACAGTAATTTTAATCTGTAATTTTAAGAATTTTACATTTGAATTACATTCAATCTATCTATTTACATTTGAATCATAATCTTCTGTGTCTGTCATTTTTCTATTAGCATCATATTTCTATCTTTTAAAAATCATTAAACATTCAAATGTACATTACATTTTAAAAGATTAGAGTATTACAACAAGCTAAAACAGATTTTTCGTTATCAAATTTTATAAGTTAGTTCAAAAATCAGAAATCTCACACTCCTTACCTCCTGCATTTTGTAATAATTTGTTTCCTGAGACATTTTAATTTTTATATTTTTATTCATGAATTTGTAATTGGCGTGTTCCACCATCAGTGTGCAATGCGCGCGTGATGTGTCTATGTGTCTTGCGGAAGAACACTGTTGCCGGAGCTACTTCTCTCCATTAATGTCTATGGCGAGTCACGCAGTCACTGGGCAACTTCGCATCCGAGTCAACCCCGGGAATCCGGGATAAAAAAAATAGTCCGAATATAAACACTTATAACAGGCGTAGTGATTCAGGATAAGTCAAAAACACGGTTTGGAAAATTGATTCATGATGTAGCCTACTCGTTCGTTTTGAACATAAGTTACGGACTGCAGTCTGCAGCAGCTGATACGGGTCGGTGTTCTTTTGCGCGAGCAAAGAAATTTCTCAAAATTCTCAAAAATCTCAAAATCCTCAAAAATTTGATCTCAAAAATCAAATTCTCAAAAAAATGGTCGCATATGAGACCAATTTGGTCGCAGTCTGGAACCCTGCATTAGCAGCAGCTGTCTGGAGTTGACTAAGTTACGTTAACTTTAATTGGATGTAACGTTAGGTGCATATAGCAAACTCAGTTCACCTTTTGGGAAGAAAGCAGTCATCAGCTGCTTCCCCGCATTCTGCCTCCCATCTTTTTCTTTCCTCTCTTTCTTTTTTTTTAAAGCCCGATTTGGGCTTTTTGCACAGCATGATCAGATCAGGCTCCCGTTACAGGCTCTAGGCTCACTGCGTTATTACTTGTTTGCCGCCCGCTGCGTCTATGGGCGGTCGACGCGTTGCGGACTAAACCATTTGGAAGGGGGTCCAGAGTGTCTGGCACTGAGTTCATTTTGGTCAATATTTTTTTTTTAATTATTATTAATGACATCAATTGGAGGGCCCAATTAATTCTAATTAGGTTTAAAAAAAATTTTTAAAAAAATTGGTGGGATTTCAAAGGGCCCTCTCCCTAGACGGGGCCCTGGGTAGTCAGGTCCACTTTTCCCCCCACTACCACGCCCCTGCCAGCAGCCGCAAGAGTTGAAGATATCCTCTGGGAATGCGCGATTGCGCGTAGCCGCGCGAAATTATAAAATGCGCGTGCAGCGTGAGGAATCAGGTGAAAGGTCATCATGTGGGTCATTTTATTTACGGCTAAATTATTATTCATTCATTTTACTACTAGTTAGATGGGGCAGGCATCCACAAAAGTGCCTTTAAATACAAAAAAAAAGGAGAGGAAATTTTGTCTTGACAAAAGGGCACTTTGGGCACCAAGGGGCAAAAGGGCAGGTGCTCGACCACCCAACGCCCCCCCCCCTCTGCAAGTGCCTGTTCCTGCATTAAACATGCATTTCTGAATTATTATACTGCCTTTCCAGACAGAAACATGGTGTCGGCCCAGATCCGGATCACGGACACGAACCTGATCTGGGCCGACACTGTGTTGCCATATGTGGGCCGGATATGATTAAATTCGTGCTGTTTTATGGTTAATGAGCAAATTAAATCAAATATCAAATATAATCAAATATGGTAAAAGTGTTTGACAGGTGCTTTATTCTACTCTGGTGTGTCAGTCACATGGTTAAGTGTTTTGGCCTGATCCCGGGATCTGGAGTGGGATTTTGTTTCTTAACAAAACACTTTGTTAAGAGCATGTGCTAGATCTCAGCCTTTTGTTTGTGACCTGAGTAATCTTAGAAACAGTGCTCCTATTGTCCTTCAGTCCTGGCCATTGTGGACGTGCCTGAGGACACAGAGGTTTCCTGTGGAGATTTACTTTACCGCTGAGCCGAGAGACGCGTGTGAGCATGTGTGAAGTTCCAACAGTCTCGTTGTCACACTGGACGTGACAACAGTCACTCTCTCTCACACACATGCGCACACACACATACACAGAGACAAACATGCACACAGACATGCACACACACCGCACAGTCTCTCTCTCACTCACTCACTCATTCACTTACATGTTACACTTACATGTTACATGGTAAGTCCATGTAACATGGACACTGTAAAATAAAGTGTTACTGATGTGAATAACGTATAAAGTGCATCAGTTTGAGCTCTAATATCACAGTTAATATCTGTTATTTCTCACTTAATATCTCAGTTAATATCTGTTATTTCTCACTTAATATCACAGTTAATATCTGTTATTTCTCACTTAATATCTCAGTTAATATCTCAGTTAATATCTGTTATTTTTCACTTAATATCTCAGTTAATATCTCAGTTATTATCTCAGTTATTTCTCAGTTAATATCTGTTATTTCTCACTTAATATCTCAGTTATTTCTCAGTTAATATCTGTTATTTCTCACTTAATATCTCAGTTATTTCTCAGTTAATATCTGTTATTTTTCACTTAATATCTCAGTTATTTCTCAGTTAATATCTCAGTTATTATCTCAGTTATTTCTCACTTAATATCTCAGTTAATATCTGTTATTTCTCACTTAATATCTCAGTTATTTCTCAGTTAATATCTCAGTTATTTCTCACTTAATATCTCAGTTATTATCTCAGTTAATATCTCAGTTATTTCTCACTTAATATCTGTTATTTCTCACTTAATATCTCAGTTATTTCTCAGTTAATATCTCAGTTAATATCACAGTTAATATCTCAGTTATTTCTCACTTAATATCTCAGTTATTTCTCAGTTAATATCGCAGTTATTTCTCACTTAATATCTCAGTTATTTCTCAGTTAATATCTCAGTTAATATCTCAGTTATTTCTCCGTTAATATCTCAGTTATTTCTCAGTTATTTCTCCGTTAATATCTCAGTTATTTCTCAGTTAATATCTCAGTTAATATCTCAGTTATTTCTCAGTTAATATCTCAGTTATTTCTCAGTTAATATCTATACTCGTGCATGTCTATTATTGACACATCTGTTTATTTCTCAATATCAATAAAGTCACAATCTGAGACAAAGCTGACAGATGAGTGAAAGTCCCCAAGCACTAAAGGAGCAACTCGTGAGCACGAACAGTTTAAGCTCTGATCGCTGGTTTGATGCCTCTCCTCAATACCAGCATTGTTCCAGAGGTCCGCTGAAAGGGAGCATCTGGTTTCTAGGACTTTTTGAGAGAGAGTGTGTGTGTGTGTGTGTTTTGTAAGGAAGCTAAGTGTCATCCTGTATTATCTGCTGTGGGAGAAAGAGGCAGGACAGGAACACTGGGGGATCCTGATCTCTCCTGAGACGTGAACACACACACACACACACACACACACACTATTGACATCTAACTCAAAGCTCACAAATAGCTTATTTCTAAGTGGTTCCTGTGCAGTTTCAGGGGTTCTGGATGGTTTAGCAGTTGTGTGTTGTCTAATGTGTTTTGAGTGTAACTTTTAACAATCCGCAATCCGGTTGCTAGGTGCCCTGAGTGTCAAGTTTTTGTATAGAGCATTTTACTATATCATGACTAAACTGTTGTTATGCGGTTGCTAGGGTGTTGCTACGCTGTTGCTAAAGTGTTCCAGGTGGTTGCCAGGACAGTGCTATGGGGTTGCTAGGTGCTCTGAGTGTCAAGTTTTTGTATAGAGCAGTTTACTATATCATGACTAAACTGTTGTTATGCGGTTACCAGGGTGTTGCTAGGCTGTTGCTAAAGTGTTCCAGGTGGTTGCCAGGACAGTGTTATGGGGTTGTTAGCTGCTCTGAGTGTCAATTTTTTGTATAGAGCATTTTATTACACATCATGACTTTAACCTGTTGTTAGGCTATTGCAAATGGTTGTTAGGGCGTTGCTATGCAGTTTCTTGGTGTTCTAAGTGCTTTATCATGCTGCTATGTCATTGGTAAATGACAGTTTTCTGGGTAGTTGCTTGGTGTGTTGAGTAGTTTAACTTTTTAACATGTTGTTATGTGGTTGCTAGGGAGTTTCTATGCTGTGGTTAAAGAGTTCTAAGTGGTTGCCAGGACAGTGCTATAAGGTTGCTAGGTGTCAAGTTTTTGTATAGAGTATTTTACAATATATAGAGTATTTTCATTGCTAGAATTTTCTGGGTAGTTGCTTGGTTTTACAGTTAACATGTTGTTGTGTGGTTGCTAGGGTGTTGCTATGCTGTGGCTAAAGTGTTCTAGGTGGTTGCAAGGAGAGTGCTTTATGGTTACAAGTTGCTCTGAGTGTCAAGTTTTTGTATAGAGTATTTTACAATATAAAACTTTAACCTGTTGTAATGCCATTGCTATGTGGTTGCTAGGGTGTTGCTAAGCAGTTTCTATGTGTTCTAAGTGTTTTATTATGTTCCTATATCATTGCTAGAATTTTCTGGGTAGTTGCTTGGTGTGTTGGGTGGTTTTACTGTTAACATGTTGTTGTGTTGTTGCTAGGGTGTTGCTATGCTGTGGCTAAAGTTGGTTGCCAGGACAGTGCTATGCTGCTATGGTTGGTTGCTAGCTGTGCTGAACTCTTTTAAAGAAGTTGCTATGTGTTTTCTGCGATGATGCTAGGGTGTTGCTTTACAGTCAAATGTAAAGTTTAGCATTTAGCATCAGGGGTTTGGATCGCTAACTATGAGCACCATTAGTGATGCTTGATTTAGCAAACACACACTTTACCTGGCCATAAATAAAGGCAGGAATGTGTGTGAAAGTGGTACGTGCGGGCAGAAACGCATCCAGTGCCGTCCTGCTCTGCCAATCTCTCAGCATGTGAACACACACACACACACACACACACACACACACACACACACACACACACTGCATTACTCAGTAACAGAATGTTGAGTGGGACAAAGGCAAGTCTCTTGAGAGACAGCTGCACTGTAGATGTGTTTGTGAAGGACCCAAACAGAGCAGATCATGGAACAATATCACACAAACATAGACTGAACTAAAGCACCATTTCAATGCAGTGTGTGTGTGTGTGTAGCCATAGCAGACTAATCATTTGGGACAATACTTGACTAATAAACGTCTTTCTGGAAAGAAAGCCAAAATTTGACGATTGCTCTCAGGTTGGAAAGGTTGTAGATTTAAGGTAGGTTAAGTGAAAGTGTGGTATGTCAGAGGGGCTGTGACCCTGTGCATGAAGAGGTCAGGGAAGAGATGGTCAAACGAGGTCAGTCACGAGGGGGCGAGCGGGAAGTTAAGAGAGAGAGAGACGGTGCCACAGGTAAGATGCCAGCAAGCCTTTTTGCGATTTCTTCGCAGAGCGCCCAGTATTCAGGACTCGGGTTACTGATAGGATTGGTTTCCAACAGGTGAGGTTGTCATGGAAACGCAAAAGAGGAAAGGAGTTGGGGGAAACACGGGAGCTTTTGGGATGAGGTTACTATCGTGCAGCAAACGGCCCGTATTCAGAGCAGACCAGGGTTATTATAGGCCACTAAACGAAGAGTTCAGATGCAAAAGCCTCTAAATGCCATTTAAATTTTTTTCTTTGATGATGATTTTTATCAAACGTGTATATTCAAGTTCAGTAATTTCACTTAAATAACAATTAATAGGTAATTATCATTGCCATTTAAGTGAAATCACTGAACTTCAATATACAAGTTTGATAAAAATGATCATTAAAGAAGAAAATTTCAAATGGCATTTAGAGGCTTTTGCATCTGAACTCTTCAAACACATAAACATACTTTTTTTTGTTACCGACGCGTCACCCCCCTTATTGAGGTTTGGATATTTCACATCTAATTTCAATGAATGCTTTGGAATACAGCCCTACGGTTGGTCAATTAATAGGTTATAGAAGTTTAAGTTTATTCAAAATATACATTTTACAAAATAACTTTACTCTAAAATTGCAATAGAATCAAAGCCATATGTCTAACAAAGATGTGTTCCAAATTTGAAGTTGATATCACAAAAATTAAAGATTGTGTTTAGGCGTAATACCAAAAATAGCCACTGGGTGAAACCCATAATCCATTGAAATTGTTTTTATGCGTTGACCTGTAACATATTAATACATTTCTGTCACAATATCACATTTATCACAAAACAGCGTACACATATGGAACCTTGAGACTGTGACCTTTCCATTGATATGTGATTTGTCAAAATTAGAAAACGTGTTGATTATAAAATAGTTATAAATTGAAATATGACTCCGCCCACTAGGGGGAGGAGCCCACGAAAAAGATTTAAAGTACCGTTTCCATGATAACGCAACATCTGATTTCAAAACACGATGAATTGAGTATTTAAGCTTACGAATGAGACTCAAGTTATGATGATTACACAATTATGGGATGATTCTGTGAAAAGAAAAGAGCTAGCGAATTGGTGACCTTATTTTATTTTAGCTAGTTATCAACAAAGCGTTTCATTTTCATTCAGTTTAACTTTAAGTACTAAAACTAAAATTAATAAAAAACAAGACATTCAAAAATGACTTATAAAAATGTCAAAAAACATAATAAAAATGCACTAACATTTTAATAAAATAGGAATTACTATATGAAAAGTAATAGAAAATTATCCAACCTAATAAAAATCTATTATAGCATCTCAGTGACACTGAAATAACATATTTAATTACGCAACTTTTAGACGTCAAAATATTAGGGAAAATTTCGAAAGTCAAAAGTATTTTCAGTAACATAATTATTGGATATGAAGACGTTTCCGGTCAAGAATAATACTGATTTCTATGTTCACTTCCAGTCAAAGGTTTGGACTCATCTACTCTTTCTTTATCATTATCATCATCAGCTACAATTGAGAATAATATAATAATATAAAAAAAAAAAACGTATACTAGTAGTGTGTAAATATATGACAAATATTTATTTAACTGTAAAAACATCAAACTGAGATAGCACATTAAAACAGGAGAGTCATTTAGTTAAAATCTGAAATATTTATAAATATTGTAAAGGTATAATTGTTCAGGAGAGAGACATTAGCTACCCAATGGCTCCCCCTGCTGGTTTGGAGGTTTGCGAGTGAATATGAGTGAGCACAGCAGACAGAGGTCACATGGGGAAGAGCAACACCTCAGTCTAAATCTTACTGCAGTTCACAGAGTAACGGACTGATCTGGTCAGAGGTCAGTCCTCCTCGAGGTCAGAGGTCGCAGAGCAGCGGGTCAGAGAGGACAGGTAGAGGGCAGTCGTTGCTATGGGAGACATTCCCGCCGAAACCTTCAGGATGTTGAGGATCCGCACGGATGCTGCGATCACACCATCTGCAGTCTGATGGAGAGAGTGTGTGTGAGAGAGAGAGTGTGTTTGTGTGTGTGTGTGTGTGTGTGTGAACACTTACCCTGTGCTCAGCGCAGAGGACGGGACACTGATGTGAAGCAGCCAGTTTTCTCACGCTGACCAAACGCTCCTGAGTGCGAGAGCCACAGCGAGCTGCAAACACACACACACACACACACACTGATCACTAACTCTTCTGACAATCATCAGAGACGATTCAACCTTTGTTACAGAAAGTGAGTGTAGACATATATAATGTTACAGAAATAAATAAATGCTGTTCTTTTGAACTTTCTGTTCGTCAACGAATCCTGAAACATAAACTGTATCAGTTTCCACAGAAATATTAATCAGCACGACTGTGTTCAACACCGATAATAATCATAAATGTTTCCTGATCATCATATCCTCATATTATTCATGATTTCTGAAGGATCAAGACTGTAGTAATGATGATGAACATTCAGCTTTAACACAGCAGAATAAACTACACTTTATATTCACAATATCGTTATAGTTAAGTTGAGAAAGGGCCTTTAAGGCTCTCACTCAGACTCACCATCAGTGACCAGGAAACACACCTTCCCCAGGAAACAGTCTGAGTGCAGATGAGCGAGAGAGCTCTCCACTGACTGAAGACTACAGAGAGAGAGAGTTCAGTTGTTACTTTCTTTTCTGTGTTATAATGTGTTTTTATGTATCATTATTATTCTTAATTAAGTTTATTATTGCTATATCCATATAATATTGTATGTTTTGATTTCTTTATTAATTTCTGTACATGCGCTTTACTAAACATTCATGTTCTAAATCATTTTCTATGTTGTTTTAATGCTGATAAATGGGAATAAAGCTTTCTGAATTGAATTAGGAGAGAGAGAGAGAGATCAGTGTACCTGCGCTCGGACAGTAGACTGATTATGAAAACTATTAAATCGATGCGTGGTCGAGTGTCCTTGTTCTCCACAGGCAGAGGCAGTTTTCTGGCCAGCCGACTGAAACACAGGAACAGTTACACTCGTCTGTGTCCCAAACCACAGCTCATACACACACTCAACATCACACATCATCACCGTCTATTGGTTTGTCCGTCCTTCTGTTAGACTCTCACACATGAATTATGTTGAATATCTGTCAGCTGTTAAATTTAACTACACACTTATATAAAACCAGTTTAGCTCAAATACTAACCAAGCAATGCGAATGTTGTTCAGAAAGTGTGTAAAAAGACATTAGCATTTAGAAAAAATATTTTAGGTATAATATGTCAGTTTACTTTATTTTGCTTTCCTCACTTGAACATACTAGTAAAAACATATAAAAATATATATGAATAATTACATTAAAAACAGTCACATTATATTAACAATCTCAGTTTACATTACAATGTTAATTAGAAGTCTATATACCATCAATTTAAGCAGAAATTGTAATGAATATCATTAATAAATGATAATATTTTAAAATAAAATATAATTGTTTTGATATGTGTGTCACTCACACATTGACGTTGAACTCTTTCTCATACTGTACAATGGCGTCGGCTAGTTTGGTCTGAAGCTCCTCTTCATTCTCAACCAACTATCATAAGAAACAGTAACGTAGAATATGAATATTAAAACTAGTCAAAAGATGAATAAACTATCAACGGCATCAATGTAACGTTATTACTCACGAGGACAGTAGCGGTGTTCAGCTCGGGGACTTTACTGAACGGTCTCAGGAGCGACATGATGAGGACTACGCGTTTAGTTAATATGAAATATGAATTTACTTGTTTGTTTATCTTAATAAAAATAGCGAAAGCTCCTGAATCGCTGCTTCCTGCTCGCGCCCATTTTTCAAAGTTCACGCGCTTGACGTCACATAGACGCGACCCGCCATTTTGCACACGGTGCTGCCCTCGCGCGTTCATAAACCACCTCACAGTCATAAATAAATACAAAATTAATTATATTATTTAATAATATCCATTGAGAAAACGCTTTATATCTTTTAAACTATTTTTTAAAAATATCTTTCTTTTAAATGTATCTCTCTCTCACACACACGTGTGTGTATACAGTAGTTAACATGTGTATCACATCCTTGCATCAATTATACAAATAAAGTTAGCGTTTGTCTTGGGACTTTTTTGATCCACTTAAAATTTTGACTACTATACATTTATATACACACACGCGTAAGCTAGTTTGACATTAATTATATATATATATATGATTTCAGATACTGTCAAATGTAGTACATGGATCCTTACGTTTAGTTTGGTTGGTGTACCAATCTATTCAAGTTGATTCAGTGAAGATAAATGCATTTTTGACTTAAAAATAAATAAGAATGAAATAAATATAGATGTGATCACATGCCACACATTTTTAGGTTAACAAACATAGTGGACTTTACACATTTAACACTTTTCTTGCATTATACAAACTGCAATTCCACACAAATCTACTATTAATATCGCCATTGATTTAAACAGAAGCCGAAAATCAACTTTCAAGAAGATGAGAAGCCCGAAACACGTAAACAACGAAAGCAACAGATTTATTGTTTCATAGCATAATGACAAGGCAAGATGAAGTTTCAAGACAACGTCTCAACAGCGCAAAACCAAAGAGTGATAAAAAGGGGAAAAGAGAAACTCCGGAAACATCCTGGTACCATGAGAAACAAGGAAAGCCGAGCTATAAACGTGTGCGGTTACGTGTGAAAACTTGGTCTGGTTTATGTGTGTGTGTGGGGGGGGATGAAACTCAAAATCACCAGGTTAAGAAAGATCTCCGTTCAGCCGAGTTTATAATCCATGACAAAATGAAACCAGAGGGGGGGAAACATGAGAAAATAACATCCACATCAAAATCATTTCAGCCATTCAACGACCTTTAATTATTAAAAAAGGGGAAAAATAACCAGTTTAAAATGCTGAAAAAAAAAAAAAAAAAAACACACGTTATCTTCAGTGTTGGTTTATATTCCCGCAGGCGTTTCCTTCATCCGCCCGCCCTTATTTTCCAAGATAAAAAATAACCTACTTCTAAACACACTCCTTCCCCTAAACACACTTCCATCAAATGTTCTTTTGGTTTTGCTGACTAGATCACGGTGCGTAACTCTTGCTGTCTGAGGCGTTGTTTGTATCTCAAATAATGATGCTGGTCTCACACTCACACACACACACACACACACACACACACACATCTGCGACTGGCTTCCTCTCTGTAGCCGCCGAGCTTCTACTGATGTGTAAGTAACCGGATGAAGCGGTCACTCAGGTATTGACGGATCAGTGTGGGCGACTGCCGGCTGCAGGACGCGACGGGATCGCTGTAAAGTGTCTGGTTCTCGTGTGCTAGATCTCCCCGGACTCTCTCTCCTCGGAGCTGGAGCGCTGGTCCCGCTCCAGAGACACGGACCGCTCCCGCTCCCCCATCTGGCCGACGTCCGGGGAGGCCGGGGAGCGTTCTCGCTCCGGGTCGCGGCGCCCGTTGTCCCGCCATCTCTCGTCCGCGGGGGTCTCCCGCCACCGCTCCTGAGGGACAGGCTGTTCCGGGTCTCTGGCGTGGGAAGACCTGGAGAAATCCGCGTCAGAGCCAGTACTCAAGAGTGCGACAGAGGAAACAGTCTGTTAAACACTAGTTTGCTCTTTTCTGTTTACAACACAAGGATTCTTTTAGTTGTCAAATCATTTAATTTCCACAAAATAAAAGTTCTTTCAAATTACTTAAAATATTTTCAGATCATTTAAAATGATTGTTTCAAATTTAAATTATTTTTTTTTTTATTTTTTTTTAATATAAATTAGTACATTTTCAAATAATTTAAATTTTCATTATAAATAATTTAAATGAAGTTATTTCATACTTAAATTCCAAATAAATAACTTTAAATAAATAGTTTTAGATTTTGATTCCAAATGTAAAACACTTAATTTAAAAATAACAATTACTTCATATTGTTTGAAACTCCAAATTTAAATTAAATTCGATTAATTTAAAAGTACTTTAAATAGTTTAAAGTTAAATAATATATATTTGGATTTTAAATTATTTAATAGTAATTAAAAAAAATCCAATATAAATGATTTAAGTAAATATAATAAAAATCTAAAAATAAAGTTAATTTAAAAATAATTTAGAATTATTGAAAATAGTTTAAAAGTTTCATTCCAAATATTATTTGTTTAAAAATTTCCTTTATTTAATCAAATTATTTAACACATTGGTATTGTGTCATAATGCCACTGTTTACACTGATTTACACCACATGACCACACCTTGACTGTGGTATAATCAGTGTAACTCATGCCAAATATTATTTGTTTAATAATTAAATAATTACCTTTATTTAATCAAATTGTTTCGCACATTGGTATCGTGTCATAATGCGGTTGTTTACACCACATGACCACACCTTGACTGTGGTATAATCGGTGTAACTCATGCCTTAGTGCTCAATGCGATGTAATCTGGTACCTCTTCCTTTTGCTCCTGTGCGAGTGGGAGCGAGAGCGATGGCGGTCTTTGTGTCTGTGTTTCCTCTCGCGCTCTCGTTCCCGCTCTCCATCCTCACGGTGCCGACGAGAGCGATGGGAGGACGAGCTTCCTCCTTCCCTGAAACCAGAGGGAAAGATGCAGAAACAGGAGATTTCCTCGCAGACGTTATGAGAAATAAAGAACGATCCTCACCGATATCGCTCGCCACTCCTGGATCTGGACCTGAAACCAGAGGGATAGAGCCATGATGACAACTAAAGCAACACCAAGTGACTTAAACCGTTAAAGGGATACTCCACTTTTTTTTGGAAATAGGCCCATTTTACCACTCCCCTCAGAGTTAAACAGTTGAATTTGACCATTTTCGAATCCATTCAGCCGATTTTCTGATATTTAGAAGAATATCAGTAACCAGACAGTTTCTGGTCTCATTGACTTCCATAGTATATATGAGACCAGAAACTGTCTGGTTACTGATATTCTTCTAAATATCAGAAAATCGGCTGAATGGATTTGAAAACGGTAAAATGGGCCTATTTCCAAAAAAAGTGGAAAATTCAGACGGTTCCCGACTCGACTGGCGTGAGTGAGGGCGATCCGCACAGAAACACACCTCCTGCGTTCTCTCTCTCTCCCGCTCTCTCTCTCGCGCTCCCTCTCACGCTCCCTCTCGCGCTCCCGCTCTTTCTCCAGCTCCCACTCTCTGGCTCGCTCCTCTTCCCTGTCGCGCTCCTCTCTCCTCTTCGTGCGCATGCGCTCCTGTTTCTCCGTCACAGCTTTCTGGAAAGCAGAGCGGTTGGTCAGTGAGGCGCAGACCGACACCAGGGGGATTGAGCTCGCTCGCTGCCATCTTACCCGCAGTTTGTCCAGTTTCTCACGGATTTCGATGAACCCTAGATGTAGTTTCCCTCCAAAGTGGTCGGCGAGTCTGCGGTCGTTGTCGTGGAGGCCGAGGTAGGCGGAGCAAACCTCACACACTCGCAGCTTCTGCTGCTGGAAGCTGGAGGCCGGCATTGAGTTGCGGTATATGTCCTAAACATCAACACAGTTAAAGGATTAGTTCACTTTTTTCCAAAAATGTAACTTTTGCGCGTTTGTAACGTCACGTAATTACGTTCAAAAGGTCACGGGCGACGTAGCCAGAAGTACAGAGTCAGAGTGTTTACAAGTTGAACGCATAGGTTGAACGTGCAAACTAACTCAAACGCCGTTTACAAAAAAAATTAATTAAATGGTAAAACAACGATGTCGGACGATTTTGATTCTGTACTTACGGCTAAGTCGCCCGTGACCTTTTGAACGTAATTACGTATTACGTGACGTCGCAAACGCACCTCACAGAATAGAGCAAGGCTAGCATTTGTCCTTAGAAAAGTTACATTTTTGGGAATAAGTTTTGAAATAAGCGATCGTTTCGCATGATAAGACCCTTATTCATCGTCTGGTGTCGTTTAAAGACATTTGAAGCTGCATCTGAAACTGTTATTAACCGTCTTTTGGACCTTTGGTTCCCATTGAAGTCCATTATATGGAGAAAAATCCTGGAATGTTTTCATCAAAAACCTTAATTTCTTTTCGACTGAGGAAAGAAAGACATGGACATCTTGGATGACATGGGGGTGAGTAAATTATCAGCAAAAGTTTTTCAAAAGTGAACTACTCCTTTAACTGTAAGGGCTGTCACTTTACACTCGTAAATCGATTGCACAATCACAAGTATCTATTTTAACTGCCTTTTTTTTAGGTGTACAGATCAATACAGCACACAGAACATGTAGGATGCTTTTTAATATTTGCTATTACTTTAATGCAAGTGAAGTGCAGTGAAGGTGTTATTTGTCGAGTAGTGACGTGTGTGTTCAAGTAAGCAGATTCTGCGCTGTACGCTGTATTTAACAAATCATGAGGACAAATACGAGTTGCGTATTTGTGCTAAATCAGCGCAGATTTGGCTAACACAAACTTCCCCAGCAAAGAAAGCGAGTAAACATTGAAGCACGCCAGATTGGCTCGTGATTAGACGGTGTTTCCCAAAATGGAAAACGTCTTTACGTTTAAGTAAAAAGTTTCATAGACACTGTTTAGATGAACACAATTAACTATTAACGATAATTACAAAAATCATATAATGGTCAATTATTCCCAATTGGGAGTATTAATTGCGATTATCACAATCTACATTGAATGATGTTTTGAATGGCTTTATGCCGTTGTTTAAAGCGACAGCATAAACACGCTGTAAACACTCGTCCCGAAAGACTTTGCTTTTCTATCACATTAAGCCTAAAATATACTTTTTTATACATTTAAAAGAAACAAATGGGGAAAAATCCTAAAGATAAGCTGTAGAAAGGAAAAACACATCTTAAGCACACAGAATAATGTAAGCGGACATAATTGTGGCATCCGTAACTGTAATCACGATTACAAAAATCGATTAATTGTGCAGCCGTACAATTAACTGTAATAGCGCCATTGCAAGCATGAGCAGCTTTGATGTGTGATTGGAGTCACTGCAGGGATATTTCCAGCTGACCCCACACTGACCTCTGCCTCCTTCTTTAGGGTGCGCGTCTTCTCCACCTTCTCCAGCACCTGTTGAGCCTCGTCCACGTTCCCCTCGCCACCCAGTTGCTCCGCACGCGCCAGCAGCTTCCCGATCTCCTCGTTCAGCTCGTGCACACGCTCCGCCTGCAATACACACACAGACACACACTCTCAGAGCACAGCCAGAAACCTTAAAGCTGGAGGAGTGAAAACTGGCTGGTTCATACTGAGGGCCAGAGAGGGACGGAAATGCTCATGGAAAACAAAAGACTTGAATAATGTTATAAACTGATCTCAAGCTAAATTAAATAAAAACTATGAAATGGTAAGATATTACGGAGGTCTGTTTCTACCATGGGTTAAAAGTCATGGGATCAAAGTTCTTTCTCCTCACATTTATAAGATTATGTCTCAGAATACCAAGTTTACATCTCGCAATTCCGACTTTTGTTTTCAGAATTTTGACTTTTGTTTTTTGACAATTCCGAGTTCTCACAATTCCGACTTTTGTTCTCAGAATTCCGAGTTTTTATCTCACAATTCCGACTTTTATTCTCAGAATTCCACATTTTTATCTCACAATTCCGACTTTTGTTCTCAGAATTCCGAGTTTTTATCTCACAATTCCGACTTTTATTCTCAGAATTCCACATTTTTATCTCACAATTCCGACTTTTGTTCTCAGAATTCCGAGTTTTTATCTCACAATTCCGACTTTTGTTCTCAGAATTCCAAATTTTTATCTCACAATTCAGACTTTTGTTCTCAGAATTCCAAATTTTTATCTCACAATTCCGATTTTTGTTCTCAGAATTCCGAACTTTTATCTCACAATTCCGACTTTTGTTCTCAGAATTCCAACTTTTTATAATTCTCTCACAATTCCGACTTTTGTTCTCAGAATTCCAAGTTTTAATCTCACAATTCAGACTTTTGTTCTCAGAATTCCAAGTTTTTAATCTCACAATTCAGACTTTTGTTCTCAGAATTCCAAGTTTTTAATCTCACAATTCAGACTTTTGTTCTCAGTATTCTGACTTTTGTTTTTCGATAATTCAGAGTTCTCACAATTCAGACTTTTGTTCTCAGAATTCTGAGTTTTTAATCTCACAATTCAGACTTTTGTTCTCATAATTCTGACCTTTGTTCTCAGAATTCCAAATTTTTATCTCACAATTCCGACTTTTGTTCTCTGGATTTAAAGAACAAAAGTCTGAATTGTGAGATAAAAATTCAGAATTCTGAGTTCACAACCTAGAATTTCAGAGTTTTGTCTTCAGAATTGTGCAATTGCTTCCATAAGACATGGTCCCTCTAAAAAAAACAACCAAAAAAAAAAACACCCATATCGAGTTCCTCTGTTTGTATGCATTTCCTATTGAAACAGGAAGTTGGAACGGGACACATTGAAGCGCTCATCGTCTTTTTTCTTCCTCTCATTAAAAGACATTTATATGACGGCTGTGGACCATGATTGACTACGTGCTGGACTGTAGATAAAAAGCAGGTGTGTGAAACTTCAATATGAAAATGATCTGAGAGTGAAACTGCGGAGAAGCAATGATTCAGAGACTCCCCCGTCGTTACAGGGAGATCAGCTCGTCGGCGCTTTACCTTGGCTGCCACTTCAGCGCTGATTTCTTCCTGCGTTTCGGCCAGACGCTTCTTGGCCAGTTCAGTTCTTCGGTCACAGTCTGCGATGAAGGACTGCAGGTGCTCTGAGGCCTGAGAAAAACACACCACAATTAGACATTTAAGAGCGGTTTCCACACACACAGCATTATGAAGATGATCGGAAATGGTTTATACTCACATCCAGCTCAAAGAAAAACTCCTGCTGTTTAGCTGCGATCTCATAATCCGCTCTCAGAGCCAGGTCGTGAATCTTCACACACTCGCCCAGATCCATGCGCTGCACAAACACAAAGCAGGGTGTCATAATGTAACAGATGTGGCGAGGCATAAAACGAGTATGCAATTATCCAACAGGTTTTTAGATGAGTGAAGTCATAACCACTGATTGAGACACTTACAGTTCCAGACAGTATATCGTGAGGACAGGACTCCAGAAGATGACTCTTACACACACGCTCATCCGTGAACTTGATCCTCTGTCGCATCGTGTCGCCTGTGGGAAAACACATCAGACACATCACGAGATCATGTCAAACAAATAATGATAGTGACACAAATAAAATTATGATTCTCACTGCTAAAGAAAATTCAATAAAACAATGACAGAGAATAATGAAGACCAAGTCACAATTTTGGTCAACATCAAGATATAACATTATATCTACACAGAAATTGCCTAAAATCACGATACTCAACAGGGCAAACGAATCATCATAATCAGGATACTCATTAGATCACATCAATTAAATAATAGACTGATACAAAATCCTTGCAGACTAACCTGAAAATAAAAAATAAGAGAATAACACTGATTATAGTCATGATGATTTCACGAACCAGTGTTTATCAAATTAGTTTGTACTACAAAGCAAAAATTAGAATAAGGGAATACAAAAAATTATGACCATGTTTTGATTCACGATTTGCCTCAATTCATTATTCATGAATCATAACAATCATGATTCTCGATATGAAATAATTACAGACAAATCATACGATTCTTGATCAAATCAAGTGAATGAAATAACGGTTTTTACCAAATAATGGCAATTGAATAGAAGAATAACATCAATCATAAAACCATTCTGAAATGATTTTCGTCAATCAAACTTTTTAATCTACCATCTAATAATTAAATCAAATCCCGAGAGCCATGAATCATATGAAAAAGTGACTTTTTACCACGACCGGTCAAGCAAATCACGAGAAACTCAATAGTTGAGCATCGATTACAGTAAGGAATCAAATCTGAATCAAATTCCTGGTTTAGTTTCGCTTTGCTGTGAATGAAAGAAACACTCACCATCTCTGCTGGTTCCCATGAGCTGGTCCAGCATGGCCCGCATCTGCGCCTGGGCCGACATCTCCTCTCCAGACACGTGTGTATGAGATAAATAGCGCGTTTAACAGTTAAACCAGGGCTCTGTTTATCTAACCTGAGAAACTAACTCCTCACACAGCAGGCCTCAAAACCACCGGCCGCCGAAAACAAGACTAAACACCTCCGCTAACACGCTTTCCGGTCACTTCTCTGTGTTAAACCCCTCAGTTTGTACAGTTTATAGTTGAGATTGCGCTTAAATCTGTCAGATCATAAATCAGTGAGTTAGTCTAGACTCTCAATAGTCTCGTGCGTTAGCATTAGCGGCTAACTCTTCCCCCAACGCCCCTGAATCCGCCTTATATGCGCTTTTTATCAGTCCTGGCGCTGCTTAATCAGTCCGCAGATCAATATTTTGTGTAGTGATCCATATTCGCAAAGTTTTGACAGTGTTTGTTTTTTGTTGTTTTATTGTTTTATTTCTTTTTTTCCCCCTCTCGGAATGAGACTTCCGACCCGCGCGCGCGCAGCTCCCGCTCGGTACGCGGCCTCGAGGAAGTGCCGAGGAGCTCGCGCGCTGATTGGTCAACGGGCGGGTGACGTCACAGTGGCCGCGCGGCTCAGCGAGTGTAGTTCGAGCCGTGGAGCAACATGGACACAAAAAACTCATGTTGAACTGGTTAAATCGTTTTAAACGTACATATTTCGCACATAACAGCTAATTTAATAACAACAACTTGAATATTTACCCCTAATTTCTCTAAAATTACTTTCTTGAAGAATATATATATACACACACACACACGTATATATAAATATATGTGTATAATTTTCTGATGTTTTATAATACTAACCCTAACCCTAATTTATAAATAAGATATTTACATAAAATATTAATGATATATAATTTACACATAATCTTGTTGTATAATGTATTCGTTTAACATAATATATTATTAATGATATATAATTTACACACACATACTGTATATAAATATATGATGTTGTTGAATAATGATGCATTTAATAAATAATATATTTACATAATATGTGTGTGTGTTCTTGATATTTATCTCTATACAAGTTTAAATATAAACTTAAAATCTACCCAGTGTCTCAAAGTGTAATACAAATATTAGTAGTATGATAAATGTCAAGACATGTAATTTAACTTATTAGTACATATGAAGAGTTCAGATGCAAAAGCCTCTAAATGCCATTTGAAATTTTCTTCTTTAATGATGATTTTTATCAAACTTGTATAGTAATTTCACTTAAATAACAATTAATAGGTAATTATCATTGCCATTTAAGTGAAATCACTGAACTTAAATATACAAGCTTGATAAAAATCATCATTAAAGAAGAAAATTTCAAATGGCATTTAGAGGCTTTTGCATCTGAACTCTTCATATATATTTATTATAATGATAAAATATTAAGGACTAAGGTATATGACTGCTCTAATCTCTCAGTTCATTCAATAATGACCATAAATAATTACACAATTACACGGTATTGGTTCTCTCTGTTTATTGTACTGATGTGGAACAGACATCTCTTAATTTATGCATGTTGTATATTATATTCATATGTATAAAAAAACATCCAGTCTAATAGTTTTTTTCTCCAACTACTTCCACAGAATACAAAATCAAACCCAGCAGTGATTATCAATCAGAAGAACGAGAACGAACAGAAACACAGAGAGGTCCTCTCAGACAGCGTCCGTCCCGCACTACAGAAACACTTGTTTTGGCACCAGAGAAGCTCCTCGCTCTCTCTCTCACACACACACACACGTTACAGACTCGTCTTCACACACACAACCACCGTCCTGTGTTCAGACGTCTGCTGGAGGAGAGAACGGCCCATCCACCGGCTCTCGCTCAAGTGTGAGGTTATCATTCGAATGAATGTCCGAATTTAAGAGAGAGAAGAATAAATGAACATTGAGTTTGTACGAGAGCCAGGCCGTGTGTGTGTGAAGCGCTTCAAAGCCGAGAGCGAAATCTGAGATTTTTAACAGATTCAATTGCTAATATTTTTTGTTAATAGTTGTCGAGCGGGGAGTCGAATCTATAGAGGACCTCTCAATGAAAGCTTTTAAACAACAGTTTCATCACCAAGAATCACAATTCATGGATATACAGTGTATAGATACATATAAAACAAATAATCAGCTTACACAGCCCCCCCCCACAAATAAAATAAAAAATAAATTTGATGTGAAAACAAAATTTGTACCACCAGAACAACACAAATCCACACACATATGACCTCGAATTATGCTACATTTGACTTTATTATGACTATTATCTCCACATCTCTGGTTTATAGTTCTGATCTTAAAAATCAAAGAAATTAAATTAGCCAAAAACAACAACAAAACCCCCCCAAAGCAAAACAGATTTTCCTTTGAGCCGTTTTATATGATAATTTGAGTTTCTTAAAAGAGAAAAAAACTAGATGACCACATTTACAGCTGCTCTACGTGTTTTGATGCTACATTTTTTGATTTAAACAGATGAAATGTACAAAAATAAAATGTGCAATCATTACCATACCAATGTGTGATTTGAAGTTATTATCTAAATAAATGTGACGCTGATGGTGGAGAAAAACAAAAAAAATGCAGGAAATGATTCATTCTTTTGATTTATACATGACCGTTACATGCGCTCTGAGAAGTGGGCGTGGCTCCGTCTCATTCAGCCAATCGGACATCAGTGGGCGGGGTGTTTTTGCAGGTCCCGTAAGGCAGTGAGGATTTTAGGCCTCGTTACATTCGGTAACACGGAGCCGAAGCCCTGACCGACTCGCGGTGCTGATCCCGGATCAGATCTAAACCCGAACACATAGCGGCCCGCGCCGAATTTTGACCCGAGATCAGCTGTGCGCATGTGTGTGAGAATAAATACAACACAGAACTACAATAAAAACCAAAGCGGAAGTACTAGAGAAGTTTGGGATCTCTTCTGAGGTATAGTCTATAGTCTCGCTCCATAGCACCATTTCCCCAACCCTGATCAGATTCATCCATCCAACGACCACAGGATTAACTCAAGCATCTGTGTGTGACATCGTCATTATGAGTGAAAATCATTTTTTTTTTCGCCATAGGATGTCACAAACACAGTCCACAGAGCTTGAGATGAAGCATTGACCTCTTAAAATCACTGACCGGTTATTGACCATTCGGGTCGAAATTAAATACACACTTGCGAAACTCACCGTTAAAAATCGTCCGTGCACGAATGTTCGTAATCTCTGTATCCGTTTTATTTGTTCGACTGCAGGATTCAAATCTCTCGAAATGTTAATATAACATTTTGATTCAGTAACGTGTGATTCGATTGGCATTCCCTGTAAAAGGACTGGCGCTCAGATTGGCATTATGCTGATAAATCGTACATATGTACATTTAAAGTACAGCCCTTATCTAAACTGGGCTTACATTTTTACACATCTATCATTCTAACTAATACACAGTTGGACCTGGAAGTCTCACGGAAACACTTCAGCTCAAAATCAAAAGAAAACGCATGGTGTTATGATCAGCAATAACAAGCTTTGCAAAGACTTGAGGATCGTGAAGATGACAATTAAATACATTTTCCCGCCAAAATTCTCATTGTAATGCAAAAAAAAAAAAAAAGATTGGGGTCGGTAAGATTTAGTTTTAGAGAGAAAAAAATTCATTCAAAATTTTAAAAACATCAATTTAAATTAGTTAAGGTTGAGACGCGTCATACTAGCAAGATTTGAGGTTGACGCAACAAGGAAAAAGACATTTACAGCACATCCTTAAGGCCTGTTCACACCGGGACGAATTTCGCACGTGATATTCGCCGACGTTTAACGCCTCATGACTAAGCAAAGTGTGCCAATGTGAGTGTGCACACCAACACGAAAGACGCCATGCGTAAAAGCGCCATTTAAAAAAAACGCCTCGGGGTTTTTTTTTTTTTTTGGTCTGACGCACCGCGTCAAAATCCTTCCGACCAATGAGAGTCTCGTGCTTCTGGGGTTACAGTAAAACACAACTTGGGGGCGCCAAAAACACAAAACGGTCATACCGAACACACATACGTAACAGCAAAAAAGATATACACCACCATCTACACTGCCGGAAGACAAGATATCATTACATTAAGCGCCATCTACTGTCAGGGAATGAATTTGCATGTTCACTCGGCTCATCATCAGCGAAAATCGATTGGGTGTGAATACAAAAAACGTGTTGGAAAAAAAGAGGATCTCTGAAAGTGTCTAAAGAGATACGCCAATGCCCGTCCCTCCGAACCGCACCCCCACGACATCACTAACATCTTTCCCTCATTAACAATCTGGTGATTATATTGCCATCTCTCGCCATACAAAAGACTCTTTTTCAGACTCTCCATGAATTTTTTTGGCGATGTTTTTTTTGGAGTACGTCGACAAGTGTTTCCCCAACAGTCCTCGGGACTCGCACACTCTTTCACACCTACGGACAAGTAGGCATGAACCTGCTTTTCTTTGGACACGTCCTTGTCGGGGAATCCGGAGACATTAGGAGAAAACCGACCTGAGAACATGCAAACAAGAGCGGCAGTATATGCCCTGGAGGTTATGACATTTCTTTGGAGAAACATACGGATAGTCTGGGAAATGCAAATGATTCCCAAAGCCTGGTGAAGAGCAAGGGGAGTGCTGATCCCAAAACACAAAAACTCATTCACCATCGAACAGCTTCGCTAAATAACCCTTCTGAATATATCGATATCTTCAGTGTTGGCGCACTTTTAGATACAGTTGTAGAAAAGGCTGGAAATTGGATGCCTTGAACATAACAGTGTTAAATGGCATCTAATTCAGGAAAGGAACTGCACGTCTGGTTCCTCAATCTGGCCAACGGCTTTGAGCAAGTTCCTCATTCCCTCCTGAGGACGGCTTTTGAGTCGAGTTTTTACAGGTGCCTCTCGGGTAAAACATTACTTCCAAGATGCAAAATTTTGCCTCAACACCCAACTGTCAATGGAGCTCATTATCGGAGCCATGAAATGGGTTTCAGTAAACGACTACAGTTTGGTTAGCGTTCCTTGTTTCACCAATATGAGCCTATATGGATGATAGGTCACCATGATTTTACCAAGTAATATCTGCAATATTCTGTTGATCCTGGAAGAATATTCCAATCTGAAAACGTCGCCTACACCTAAGCCTACCCATAAGTTATCCCTAAAATCAAAGGGGAAGGATAGGCGAATAACTCTGAAGTAGAAGCAGCAAACCCTGATTGCAAGCCTCAACTTGATGAGATAAACTGTAAACTCGTCCCTCAAATCTGATTGGTTGATTGGAATGTTGTTCCAGGATCAAAAAAAGATGTTGATCCAGGAACATGTTGCGCTTGGTGAAATCACAGCTTCATCACATGGGCGAGGATGAAAATCAAGCCCAGTAATTGAAAAGCTCCATTGAAAAGGTCAAAGATTTCATTTTGATGGAACACTTGTACAAAACTGTGTTTGGGCAGATCGTATGAGCAAACCGGGACACCAAAAAGGACACCATCATGTGCATAAATGACACCATCAAGACCAGGAACACTCAAGGTGTGGATTGGCAAACTCCCAAGACTCACATGTCCAAAGATCCCCCTCAGAAAAGTGGAAAAGCTGGAAACGGTGCTAAATGCACAGGTGAAACCATGGGACTGGCAAATGAAATGACCTATTACAAGTCTGGTGTAAGAATTAAAAATGCATCAAAGCAAGTTCTGGTCATGACCCTCGCCGACTCTCAGCACGGACAGCGGCCCCTCGGGGAGCAAGCGGACACCGTCTGAAGCCGTGCGACGTCAGCACTTCAGTCCCAAAGCTCCTCAATGGCACAAGGACACGTCAAGCCAGAAGAGATGAGGCGGTGGGACACGCTTAGGCAATCTCAATGCCCAAGAAAGGTCAATATGGACTAACCGGGAGAACGTAGAACAGGGAAAACTCAGATTTGGAGCGAAGCTTTCACTCCCCTGGGAGGATGGACGGGAGGAAGCGTTTGAGAGAAAATGCTGGCAAAAACTGGCAACCGAAGTTACAAAAAATGGCTGGAAGGTGAGGGTTTGGGGATTGGGATGCAGGGTTTGAGTCGCCACAACCAGTCTACTGAGGTGAACAAGGGGTTAGGAGTCGCCCTGTCCAACAAGCAATCGAGTCCACGTCGAAACGCAGCGGGAATCGGCTATGGATGATTCGGAAGGACATCAGCGGAGCGCCGAGATCAAGATGTGATGCCAGGGGGCACTTTTGAGTCCTCTTGAGTCGTTGTTGGACCATAATATTATATATTTCTACCACTGAAATCTTACTACTGACATTAGATGAACCAACTTTCCCCAGGGATTGAAGCATCAAGTCCAGAAAGCTCTACAATATTTGATAAAAAAGTTATACTGTGAAATATTACCACTTATACCACCCCTTTTTTTTTCAATATATACTATAGTAATAATATTGTAATAAGAGAAATGCTACTATGATATTACTTTTTTTAATTGAATGCATATTATACATTTACAATATAAATAGAAATGTTTTTGTATTACAGAACTGAGAATATGGAGGGAAAATCTGCATAACCGTCAAATGGTCCGAAAAATAGGCTTTGTTTACGTTTCCATTTGATTTTGGGGTGAAATATGACCCGGACCCTCAAAGGACATCAGTTCGACCCGTATTAAACCTAAGACTTTTATTTTGAAATACTCTGAATGTTCCCAATGCCTGCCCACTGTTTGCCATCTCTGAAACACTTCCTGTTATAAACACTGGAGCTGAGCCAGAAAGAGGGGAAGAAACGAGTGGAAAAAAAGGAACAGGTGAATGAGGCTTTCACAAAAGACATGAGATGGTGTGTCATGAGCTGTACACAGAGAGAAGGAGAAGGTGTGTGTTTGCATGTGTGTGTGTGTGTTTACAAGCATCCCTGGGTTGAACAATTGTGTGTCACATGGTGTTATTCCACTTCACTTTGTAAGTGTTGAATTGAACGGAACGTGCGTGTGTGAACACCTCGGTGCCGATGCTTGTGTGTGTGATTAAAGGTGCAGCTTCCACCACAGTGAGGTGAGAACACTAGGAGAGAGAGAGAGAGAGAGGCGAGAGGTGTGTGAGGTGCACCCGTGCCTCACAGCGCAGTGAGTCTCCCCGTCAGAGCGGCCTGCAGTTCGGACGGCAGGAACACGCCGAGCTCGGTGATGATGCCGCCCGTGATCAGCTGGTGCGGGGTGACGTCGAACGCCGGGTTCCACACGTCGATCCCTGCAACCACACACACACACACACACACACAACCAACAGCGCTGTTTAGTGTCACTGATGTATCGTCTGAGCTTTTGTTGATATTTAGAGCTGGATATTTTCAGAAGTTGGATAAAACATACTCCTAATTTTGTTATGGAGTCTCCCACAGTACTTCTATTTTAGGATTGGTTGGTCTACTCTGCTCTGATTGGTCGGAAGACCCAGTCTGTTGTGATTGGTCTACTCTGCTCTGATTGGTCAGATGGCCCAGTCTGTTGTGATTTGTCTACTCTCCTCTGATTGGTTAGATGGCCCAGTCTGTTGTGATTGGTCTACTCTGCTCTGATTGGTCAGATGGCCGAGTCTGTTGTGATTGGTCTACTCTGCTTTGATTGGTCAGATGGTCCAGTCTGTTGTGATTGGTCAACTCTGATTGGTCAGATGACCCAATCTGTTGTGATTGGTCTACTCCGATTGGTCAGATGACCCAGTCTGTTGTGATTGGTCAACTCTGCTCTGATTGGTCAGATGGTCCAATCTGTTGTGATTGGTCTACTCTGCTCTGATTGGTCGGATGACCCAATCTGTTGTGATTGGTCTACTCTGCTCTGATTGGTCAGATGACCCAGTCTGTTGTGATTGGTCTACTCTGATTGGTCAGATGACCCAGTCTGTTGTGATTGGTCAACTCTGCTCTGATTGGTCAGATGGTCCAATCTGTTGTGATTGGTCTACTCTGCTCTGATTGGTCGGATGACCCAATCTGTTGTGATTGGTCTACTCTGCTCTGATTGGTCAGATGACCCAGTCTGTTGTGATTGGTCAACTCTGATTGGTCAGATGGTCCAATCTGTTGTGATTGGTCTACTCCGCTCTGATTGGTCAGGTGGCCCAGTCTGTTGTGATTGGTCTACTCCACTCTGATTGGTCAGATGGCCCAGTCTGTTATGATTGGTCAACTCTGATTGGTTAGATGAGATGGCCCAATCTGTTGTGATTGATCGACCGCTTTCAGTGCATGTCAGAAACCAAACCACCTTTATCCAATCTGAATTTCAGCTTCGGATCTTTCTCAGCACTTGACACACAGCGATATGAGCAGTAATGATCACATTGTTGTTCGCAGGCAGCAAATGAAGACCGTAGGCTGGCCTCATGCAAATGATGTGTAATATATATAAGAAAATAAAAGGTTTATGGACCTCGGATTACATGTAACTATTATAGGAGACTTCAAAACTAAATTAGGAGCCTTTACAATGAGACAGTTGACATTATACTAATCGAGTCTGTTGTTAGATGTCTAGTAGTAATAACACTGGATTAATAATAATAATAATAACTAGCTTCTCTAATAATAACACTATATAATTTCACTCCGCAGAGAGCACTCTAGCTCATATTGAAACTTTGTGCTTCTCTTCAAATATAAGGCAGTTCCAGATAACGAGTTAATGAATAAACGAGGGGTGCGCAACTACTGTGAACCTCCTGGTCCGGTCCACAGTGCGTCAGAGAGTTCATGAGAGCTGTGCAGTAATCTGTCCTCCCCCCCGAGACGCCGGCAGCTATTAAACGCTGCAGCTTTAATTAATCTGATGCTTCCGACTCGTCTCTCTCTCTTCTATTCTCACACGTATGTAGGATCATTCCTCTCTCGCTCTCATATCACAACCGTTTAATTAAAAGCAGCTCCGCTCTGTTTCAAATCTCACTTAAGCCCTGCGGTCTCACACACACACACACATTCAGTGTCTCTCTCTCGCTCTCTCTAACTCTCTTTCTCTCTCACATTCATACACGCACACCTTTCTCACCCTTTGTTCACTAAAATAACCTACTGCTTTGAAAATAGAGGTTTACAGAACATAAATGCAAACACACAATGGCAGGGGAAAATGCACCACACTCACACTAGAGACACACAATGTGTCGCCAGGCATAACACTGATGCACAAAAAGCTTGATAACAAGAAATACTGCAATTATATTGTATTACTCATTTAATTTCTACATTAATAATATAATACATTAACACCATATTCCCATGGTTTCAGTGTTTCAGTAGATCATGGAAATGTTGGCAACCTGAGGATTGAAAAGTGAGTCTTGTGCCTTTTTACTTCTCGTTTCTCATTTCACACACACACACACACACTCACCAGGTGCGGCTACAGGAACCCCGTTGATGCTGGTGAGCTCCACGGCGGGACGTTCCTCGATCACGATGTCTCGCCCGCTCTCCAGACTCAGGTCGCAGGACGTGCTCGGCGCCGCCACGTAGAACGGCACCCCGTGGTGTTTGGCGGCGATGGCCAGCTGATACGTGCCCACCTTATTCGCCGTGTCACCGTTCGCAACGACCCTGTCCGCTCCGACGACGACAGCTGTGTGCGCACAAGAACGTTACAGGGGTCCTATAATGCCCTTAAAAGATGTCTCACAGAGTGTGTGTGTGTGTGTGTGTGTGTGTGTGTGTGTGTGTGAAGTTTTAGCTTAAAATACCACATAACATGCTATTTTTTGATAGCATGTTAAAACCACTTAACTGTCACCGTCCCACAGGTGGGACGTTTGCCACTATATTTTTAAAACAATAATATCTTAGTAAATACCTTAAATAATATTGACAAACTATATATCATTTGAAAGCTTATCTCTAGTTTCCATATTTTGACTGAATTTCAAAATATATTACAGAGGAGCCATAATTTATCAATATAAAACAAGAATATTTTCATACTCATAAGGCGTGTTCAGACCTTTATTTTAAAATAGCAGTAAACATGAAAAATCATGAAAAAATGGTAGATACCTCAGTTTGTTTTCATGCCAAAAGTTCAAAAGATAGAATCCATTCAATTATTTTGGAAAAAAAGGTCTGAAAAGTTTGAAATATCAAGAAAAAAATAATAAATTCATCATTTGTGACGTGTCAGCTTGCTATGACTTACATGCGTGTTCTTTGTATGTGTTTCTTAGAGGTTCAATTCATATCAAAATCTGCCAAACTTCCCATACTACTTCTGAATAGGATCTCTACTTCAGAAATTGTATGAAAATTGTGAAAATAATGGTTCATATCACTCAAAACACGAATGGAAATGCAGGCGCCCTTATATGGGCAGTAATGGAGTCTGGTTGTGCCCTAGTGAAAAAGTTTGGTACTGCGCTCAAACAAAATCTTACTGAAAGCTCATTTTTTGAGATATCAACCTAAAATTTGAAACACAACTTGTTCAGATTTTTGGCTTTGATTTTTCTGCCATTTTAGAGTAGCCCAGGTTTTGAAAATATATATTTTTTGTAAAATATGAATAATTAATATTTTTACATTGTACATTTCCATAAACTCAAACTTCAATAACTTTTTTTCTGTTTCACTTTCTTAATTTATTTCACTTCTACAAAAATCTGCCAAATGTCTTCTTTAAAACAAGACCAATCATATGTCTATATTCCAAAGCATTCTTGAATTACAACCATTTAAGTTCGAAATGTGCATTTTCATGTCTATTTAAAAAAGGGGGGGGTGACAGTTAACAGGTTAAAATTGTCACTTTTTGAGGGTGAGCAAAAACGCAGTTTGTGTGTGTCCCTTTAAATGCAAATGAGCTGCTGCTCCCGGCACAGAGGGCGGAGCTTCAAGAGCTTGTGTGTGTTGGCAGCTCCGATTACACTCTTCAAAAGCTTTTAGCCTTTTATGTTAAAACGGACAATGAAGGAGAGACTCAAGAAGTGACGACATGAAGAGCAACAGAGTGTGAACTATCGTGAGGAATATGCCAATCACTGACTAGAATATAATCTATAAAATCGAGGGGCGGGGTTTATGTAAATGTTAGGGTTAGTGATGTCACTTACTCATGAAGAAGCTCATCGTAGTCCCTACCGTAGATATGTATATAAAGGCTAGACGTGTTACGGCGGAGTTTCCATCGTCATCACCGGCGGCCATCTCGTCACAGACAGGCTTTCTGATGTAAGAAATACTCTTATCTCGTTGAAATCTTGACGGATTTACAAACGGTTTGGTTTCTTACAAACGTTATTAACGTGGCTATAGACCATTTCACAAGATGTCAACACTGGTCCAGAAGCACTTCCTGTTTCAGTTTTTTAACACTACATAACAGAACATTTAAAACTGAATCAAAAAGTTAAACATCTTTAAGATGTTTTCTTTACATGTGAAATAAAGAAAACAGTTACAAACTGAAACAGGAAGTGCTTCTGGACCAGTGTTGTTTACATCTTGTGAAGTGGTCTACATTTATTTATACACTTATTATTCATAAGTATGCAGTATCATAACTACATCTCTTCCGTTTCTAACAAACCAGACTGTTTGAAAATCGTTACGGTGATTTAAAAAGTACATGCACCATTAAAACAATGTTACCAATGAGCGAGCTGCCTGTGACAAGATGGCCGCCAGGTGCTGACGTCGACCTCCATTGACCAGCAGCGCGGACGACACATCTAGCCTTTATATACATATCTATGGTCCCTACTAGGGATCGACCGATATGGATTTTTTAGTGCCGATACCGATACCGATTTTTTCCCCATCAGCCTTAGCCGATGACCGATACGGGCTGCCGATTTTCTTGAGCCGATATTTGGAGCCGATACATTTTGCTCCCTCAATTTACATCTTAAAAATAACATGATGTTAACAAATGTTACAGGTCTCAATTTAATAAAAGTAACATTTAATTAACTTCAAAAATTAATATTTAACAAATAGTAAAAACATGTGAGGTAGAACAAGAAGAAGTAGATAAACAATTTAACAAATATTAAAAACATAAAGTAGAACAAAAAAAGTTCAGTGCTGAAAATAAATATTTAAGCATAAATTAAATAATTACACTATTGCACACAGTAGCAACCAGCATAATAAAGTGCACAGTGCACACTGTACTTCATTTTAAAAGAAACGAACTATATACTGCATGGTTTCAATTTTTCTACATAAAATAAAATGAGCATGTCTAGTCTCTTTATATCACTGCGATGAGGGAGACAAACTCCACACGCCCCAAACCTCAGCCAGGTGAGCGCTGAATAAATCTCCCACAAAAAACACTGAACAACGTTGGCATTACTTAATCCTATGACCAGTGTTCGTTACAGCACCCGTATGCATACTAGGGCTGTCAAAATTACTCAAATGGCGTTTGCATTTTCCCTCTAAAAAACATATTCGAACATCCCGTAGCGCGTTTTGTTGTTGACGCGCATTACGTCAATAACAGGACACATTAATAAAAAGAGACATAACTACTAGTATTAGATGGTTTATTTGAGTTTAAACATATTTAACAACGTATTAAAAAGCAAACTAAATCAACTAATGGCCAAGACCGCAGAGCTCACTCTGTCTCGCCCTGGACTTGCTCTGGCACTCTCTCTCTCTCTCTCTCGCCCTCACGCTCTCTGCGCGTCGGTTAAATGAACAACAAACAAATGTTGAGTGCTGATCAAGAGTTTTGTGCAAGCAATTTAAGGTTGCGAGTCGCGACTCGTGTCCCAAATATAGCAGGCTTCATTCAGTGATTGAAGTTTCACAGTATATAACCGACAGTGAGCGCTCCGAGCGAGCTGTGCAGCTGTGGTAACGTTATTAGTCTGCAACCGCGGGCGTGTTTTTCCATATTCAAATATTAATTTTCACCTTCAAAATTAATACATATTCGAATGTAGAATATTCATAGACAGTCCTAATGCATACTGAACGGATAGCCTACACCTTAGCTATTTGCAGCTCCCTAATACAATGGCAAGCAGTTTTATAGACGAGGCATTCGCGTTTTCCATTTGGACCCACAAACTTGCTTAGTTGCAAGCACATAACAGTTATAGGGCGACGTGTTTCCATTTTCAAAGTGTTTGACAATATTTCAGCAGTCAAACATTTAAAAGATCCTTTGAAAGTTTAAGTTACCATTCTCGTGAAGAGCAGGTTGCACTCTGCTAGTGGGGGAGGGCGGGGCACGTGAACTGCAGCGTCTCTAGCAGCACAGAGCTGCCCGTGGCCGCCTGTCTATAAATAACGCCGGGAGAAAAAAAACTATCGGCGAACGCGCAGCGGTGTATCGGCCGATTCCGATACACGTAAAAACTTCAAATATCGGCCCGATATATCGGCCGGCCGATATATCGGTCGATCACTAGTCCCTACTAGCCGTTTGTTTAGTTTTTTTAAACTTTTTTTTTTTTAATAATCAGATAAATTTAGTAGTACACAGGATCAACATGTTTTAAGCCGTTTTTTGTAGTCCTTTTGTAGTCCAATTGCAGTAATTTCTGTTAAAGAGTGTTGTAAGTTAGCAGATGTGGTTTCACAGAAGCGGGAGTCACCTGTGATGCCCTTCTCCCTCATGGCGAGCGCGGCCATGCTGTCTGTGATGAGGGTGGCGGGGAAGCCCTCAGCGACGGCCTCGTACGCCGTCAGTCGGGCGCCCTGGTTGTAGGGCCTCGTCTCTGTGCAGTACAAGCGCTTCAAGCGGCCCAGCGTGTGCAGCGACCGCACCACTCCTGCGTGATCACACACACACACTCAGTTCCAGCATTTCTACACCAGCGCACGATTTCAGGGGGGAACGCTGTTTGGATGTCTGAAATTTTCGGGGTTCGAGACCGACCCGGAGCAGGGCGGTTCGTTTTGGAGGCGGAGCAATGAAGAAGGGGTGTGTTTGATTTCAAAAATTGACATTGGCCAACATAATATTTCAAAAACGGTCAAAAAAGTCTGTGAGGAACAGAATGGAGAATAAAGTTGAACTGCCGCGCACTCACCGAGAGCTGTGCCGTATCCCGCGGTGGCGAGGCTGCCGGTGTTGCAGTGTGTGAGGATGGTGACCGAGTCTCGCGGGACTCCTGACAGGATGTGCTGGGCGCCGTAGTTGCCGATTTTTTTGTTGTCGTTCACGTCTCGCTCCAACATCTCCTCGATCCAGCCAATCACGCTGCAGCAGGGGAGAAACATTAATACGCTGCTCTGTTATGGTGATCAATCCTTTGCTGGAGATTAAAGTGTGGTTATCAATTGATTTGGACTCTGAATTGAATTATCTCTGTTGGATAAAAAGTGAATTTGAACACAACAGCAAAATATAATTTCCTTGAACGCTCTTTATTGATTATGTTGTTCAGTTAAAAAACAGTAATTATTTTATAAATAGAGTAAAAAAACAGAAATATTGTGAATTATCACAATTTAAGATGATAGTTTTAAATATACAATTTTTTTATTATATTATAATTGAAATAAATAGTTTTTAATTATTTAAATAATTTAAAACAAATTTAGATTTTATGTGGCTTTTTAACATCGTAACAATTTATTAGTAGAAAGATTTTAAACGATTCTTTTAATATTTCTAAATGTTTAAACTATTAAATTAATAATAACTAAATAACTAAAATATTTTTAAAAGCTAATAGCGTTATTTTGCTCAGTTTTAGTACTCTAGTCTTCATAACCAAGCTAGTCTCAAATTTTTGACAATCCTACGAATCTAACTGAACATATTCAGGTCAAAAACACCAGAAATAGCCTATAATGTGTGTTCAGAATTTCAATTCAACTTTAAGACAGATTTCACAGACATATAAAAGCTTGTTTCCGCCACAAAATAAAAAAATTAAAAATAATTAGGTTAAAAAAAAGGTAAAAAGGTTTTAACTAGGGCTGTCAAATGATTAATCGCGATTAATCGCATCCAAAATAAAAGTTTGTGTTTACATAATATATGTGGGTGCACTGTGTATAATTATTTTGTATATATATATATATATAAATACACACACATGCATGTATATTTAAGAAAAAAAATATTTATATATAAAATATTTATATATAATATAAATTATATATAAATCTATATACAGTATACATATGAAAATATTTCTTAAATATATACAAGAATGTTGGTGTATATATATATATATATATATATATATATAAATAATTATACACAGTGCACCCACATATATTATGTAAACACAAACTTTTATTTTGGATGCGAATAATCACGATTAATCGTTTGACAGCCCTAGTTCTAACCTTTCTCTGAACTGTGAGATATAAACTCGCAATTGTAAGCTATAAAGCCCAAATCGGAGAAAAAAACTAAAAACTAATTCACAATTACGTTTTTATTTTATATTCTGTGTCTGTCGGAAACAAGCGTCCACAGAGATAACTGAAGGAGACTAAGCCGAGTGTGTGATTCTGCTCTGGACTATCTTGCGATCAAACGTGCCTCCAGCGAGTCCCTGAAAGGTTTAACTTCTCGGGGTCACCTGTCTCTCAGCTGCTCTGTGTTTTTCTCCATGCTCTCGTTCTCCGTGAACTCCATGAGCTCGCGCGCGGCTCGGCCCATGTTGACCGCCGTGGGTCGGGCGGAGGTCAGGTGACACAGAGACTCCCTGATGAAGGACACGAGGTCGTCGGCCCCGGCGCCCCCCCGCAGCTCCACCGCCAGGCTCAGGCACCCCACGATGGCAATGGCGGGAGCGCCGCGCACCTGCGGGGTCAAAGGTCACACGCCAGAGAGTCAGGGCCAAACGCTCCACAATGTTTCCAAACCTGTATGAGTTTCTTTCTTCAGTTGAACAGGAAATTTAGAAGAATGTTGGTAACCATTGACTTCCATTGTAGAAAAATAAAAATGATGAAAGCATTCTTCAAAATATCATCTCTTGTGTTCAACAGAAGAAAGAATAATCAGGTTTGTTACAACACCAGGGTGAGTAAATGATGACAGAATTTATTTTTTTTGGGTGAACTGTCCCTTTAAGAGGAGGTTTATTCCTCTCACAGATCATCCATTTAAATTGATTTTCATTATTTTAACACTTCCATTCAGGTCTAAAATCAGCTCACTGATTATTAATTATTAAAATTACAGGGGGACTTAAATCAACAGTTAATTATACAGTAAAAAATAAATAAATACTGTGATGCATTACAATTTAAAATAACTTTTCAATATACAATATATTTTGAATATGTTGCAAAATGTATTTTATTCTTTTTATGGCAATTTGTTTTATTAATTATAATATTACAAATGAAAAAAAAAACAGTTTTTAAATCAATTTAATTATTAAAAAAATATATTTTGTGAGACTATTTAGCACAGAGACTTTTTTATTTTTATTTTAATATATATTGTAGGAAAAACTAAATTCTCAACATTTTTTGGGGTGAACTGTCCCTTTAAGAACAGGTTTCTTCCTTCACACATTCTCCTCTCATAGATCATCCATTTAAATTGATTTTCATGATTTTAACGCTTCCGTTCAGGTCTAAAATCAGCTCGCTGGAATGGAAAACTACATTATTACAGTGAAAAGCCGCATTAATTAATTAATTCACACTGATGTGAGAGATGAATAAGCTCACTGTTTTGAGTTTTTGTGGACACATTTTTACACAAAATTTTAAGAGTTTCAATGAAATTCTCAGTTCAGAGATTATTAAACAACTCCAGTAGAAATGACATCATGTGTGCAGTATGATGTCATCATTCCATTAGAACAACCCATTATGACAACAATAGAGAATAATGACATCATTCTAAAAGTGGTCATTCCTTTCAGTTCAAAGAGCTGATTACATGACTGTGATGTCATAGTGATTTTAATAACAGTATGACATCACCATTCTTAAAGGAGTAGTACACTTCAGAATTCAAATCTCCTGATATTTTACTCTCCTCCACGTCATCAAAGATATTCACGTCTTTCTTTCTTCAGTCGAAGTTAAGGTTTTTCACGAAAACATTCCAGATTTCACCCGACATCGTTGTTTTACCTTTATTTTTTTTTTAGTAAATGCCGTTTGACACTTGGTCGGTTCCTCCGCGTGAACTTTCAATGCGATTAGGTAATGTGTGGCGCATCGCAGCTAGTGGAAGGGGAGCATTAGTGGTTAAAAATTACATAAATGTTCATTTTATTTCAGGAAATGAGCGATGACTTGTCTAGATAAGACTCTTATTCCTCGGTTGGATCGTGTCGAGACTTTGAAGCTGCACTGAAACTCACATCTGCACCTTTAAACCGTTTGGACCCCATTGAAGTCCACTATATGGAGAAAAATCATGGATTGTCTTCCTCAAAAACATTAACTTCTTTTCGTCTGAGGAATCATTACAAAAAAAATCACATCTCGGATGTGTAAATTATCAGGAGATTTTATTTCTAAAGTGAACGACTCCTTTAACTGAAAACACACCACACACTCTTGGTGAAGCGTCAGAGTAGATGAATGGACAGTCTGGTGACCGTCACTGGATTGTCATTTCCTGTCGGTCCATTAGTAAATCTCTGTGACAGCGCCTGGCACACGACACGACCAAACCCCCCAACCCCTGATTGATCAATAATTCATGCGAGATATTTGCAGTAACGACTATTAATGAGGCGCAGACAAGGCTGCCGGAAAACCAGCACCCCAACACATTAATTATGCACTGCATTAATCAAGACTGGAACGGCGTGAGGAAGAAACAACACCTTTATTAAGGGGCGGTTCACACGGGTCCTAAAAGTTCAGAGCAGTTTTGAAAGGGACATGTAAATAAAAGCTCAAATTAAATCTGTTCATCAAATAAAGTGATCGAGAACTTTTGAACAAGTGGTAGTTGCGTAGCTGTCAATGGAGGGGCAGAACGCGCTCCGATAAATATCTTCATTTGAGCTTTGAAGAGTTAATTTTAGGGTGAATTAATCCTTTAAACTTGACATACCATCATAAAAACACAGCAGCCAAAAGAATATGTGCAAAATAGCGCAAGAAACAGTCGAGACAGAACGCAAGGGACGTTTCTTTTTAACTTAACACTTAGTTGAGATGCTGACAAAATTATGAACAATTTGTCTACCAAACAAACCACTAGAACATAAACAAAAGTGAACCGAGAACAGTCAGTAATACAGAACGGTCCAAGTTGATTTTCCTTTTAGGAACATTCCTGAATTTATTTTCAATATTTTTTTTTAAAACATAAACAAATTCTGGCGGAAAACAAAATAATGCGCATTATTCAAAAATAATCAGCGCGGACTGAACGCAAGAACGCGTCCTGATGCGCACAGCCGTTCATCGGGATTCATTCCCATAGATCTGAGAGGCCATTTCATGAATGACATTATTAATCCGGTTATGTTCTCTGGTATGAATATATTCACCGGGCTTACAGGGACTTTACATCAAGCGCAGGTTATGCAGATCGCACACATGCACACGCACGAACAAAGCGCGACCCCGTGCTCTGATCCGACACAAAGGATCCTCAGCCCGGCTTTGAGATGCTCGGATGTGTGTGAACGGAACCGGGCAGGGGATCCGCGCATCGGGCCTTCCGTACCTTCATGCTCTTGATGGCCTCATATCCGTCCCGCACCGAACGGATCTCGTCGAACACGGTCTCGTGCGGCAGCAGCAGCTGGTTGAGGATCTGCAGAGACCCGGACCGGTACCGGATCGCTTCCAGCGTCATGACCCGTATGAGATGCGGATGAAGGGATTCGGGAGCGCTGTCGCCGATGTGTGACGGTTCGGTTCGTCTCGAGTCCTGTGGATTCGGGGTGTGTTGAAGCAGGGTGAATCGCGAGCGAGGTGTGGGCGTAGTTTAAAGGCCTGCCCGGACTGGGGGAAAAAGCGCACGGCTCACGGAACCGCGTGTTCTCTCTCCGGTGAACGCAAGAAGCCCCGCCCATCTGGTCCCGCCCACATCTGTCAATCATCCTCCAGCAGAGACTGCGCGCTCCCGTGTGCTGCGTTTGACATTCAGCTGAAGCCTTGTTCTCGTAACTACGACGAGGCAACGAAATATCGATTAAAATGCACACTGTTGTTCCGTGATTTTGATATTTTAATAGCACAGGGCTTTTAATGTAAAGGAATGGTTCTTAAAATAAAATATCTGTAATATTTTAGATACCATCATGTTTTACGGTGTTTTAAACGATATGTTCACAGTTCACACACAGATCTTTTTTGTCTGTTGACTTTGAGCGCCAAAAAATAAACAAGTAAAAAAATAAATGTAAAATAAAAATTAACTATAAAGGCTTATTACTAATCAATAATTCTAATTCTATGATAAAATAAAAGTGTTTTACTATATATACACGATAGCGACACAGAGGAATGATATTGCTGGAATCACAGAACGATGTTTTTCAAGTTAACGATAAAAACTTTGACAGCCAATCAGAAGCTACTGAGCTCGAGGCTCGAGCATTTAAAGCGGCAGACACAATAAACAGAAGCTAAAATAGTTACGTTATTGAACGGGCCTTATGGGCGGTGGGCTGAAAAAAACAAGTTCTTGATATGCCTTTTTAAAAATGTGAAAAAATTTGTTCAAGACTCAGCAAAAAAAACAAACAAACAAAAAAAAAAGAAGAAAAGTAGCTAGACTTGGGCACAGCGTTTGCATGGAAATGGAAAAAATTTGTTGTATTGAAAAAAGTGCAGTCTCTAAAAGTATTAAAAAAATATGTGCACAATTTGTGAAAACTTCATCTCATTCATGGTTGCATACTTTTACATATTGCGTGTGAAGATGCCTCATGCCAAGTATGTATAATGAACAAGCTGACTATACATTTAAGTTGTTTTTAGTTTCTTGAGAATGAGTCCCAGTCCCCATTTTCTTTCACTATACGAAGCAGTCGGGACATTCTGCAAAACATCTCCTTTAGTGTCCTTTATTAAAATGTTCATTTTCATCACACAAGTCGTGTGAGTAAAGGCCAGTTCGACCAATAATTATAAAGATAGCGATAACTATAACTAGCATGCAGAGCAACGGAGGATGACGTCGTTCTGTTTCGTAGCCTGTCGCTTTAAATCCTCGGTGGATTCTGATTGGTTGTTGATGTTCAAAGTTGTTGTTAAAGCGATTCCAATGATATTGTGGCTTCCCTGCTCTCATACATGCAGTGATCGATCCTTAAATGAAGGCAGAATTCCCATTTTTAGCTCAACTTTTCTTTTTAATTATTAGCCATAAGACACATTAATGCAGCTTTTTAAAAATAGACCCATCATCAGAACGTCAGTTCATACATTAATACATTAGCAGTGATTGCCTTCGGTAATAAACCTCATCTGTACATACTGGAGTGAATGAGGACGATGATGATGATGAGAAGGCAGGCTAATGGGGTTCACACACACACACACACCATCCTAAAATAACGAGAGGTTTTCATGGAAACGAGGCAGATTTATGTCCTGCTCTTAAAATGAAAAAGATAGAAAGAAAGAAACACCCCCATAAAAGAGTTGATATAATGACTGACTGAATCACACACACACACACACACTCTGGGGTTAAAGTTGATGCCCTTTTGACTCTCAAATAGACAAGTGAAGAAAAAGAGGCGACGGCTTCCCTAAAACAAGCTGAATCGACACAACACGACACACACACAACCTCAAAATCACATTTCCTTCATTATCACCCAGATACGAAACCTCTCTCTCACACACACACACACACACACCATCCCCCACCCGAAACCCCTCACAATGAACCCCGTTTGAGTCTCTCTCACATCTGTTCTCCAGCGGGGTGCGGATAATCTGAGATTACGGGATATTATCCGCATCTCCTCCATCTCACACACACACACTTGAACATCTTCCCCGGAAAGCTGAGATTATTCCCGTATCACAGCTGTGCAGCGGCATTACCCTAATCTGGGAATATTGTTGGACGCAGATTACTGTAAAAACGCTATTATAGACCCAGATTAACAGCACTTGTACATGAGAGAGTGTGTGTGTGTGTAAATGATAGGAGATGGAAGACCAAAAAGAAAACTAGGATTCTAATAAACTGATTAGTGTGATGATCACTCCATCTGTAATGCTAACTGTGATTGCACTTATTTTATTTACAAAGTATTCAGAGGAGGAATCTCATATTTCACAACATATATCATTTTAAGACCATTTGAATTGAAAATGAAGCATAATTTCACCATAATACACATTAGTGTGTGCGTATATATTCTTATTCCTTATTATATCACTGAATATTTGTAATTAATGTCAAATTTGAATGAAAAAAATAAATGTACTAAAGCAAATATCACCATCATGTACGCTTATTTTATATATACATGTTTTCACATTATGGTTTAAATGTGATAAAAAAAAAGTCACAATGCTAAAAGAAATTCGTAATGGTCCTAAAATAATCTTATTTATGCCAAATATAATTAGTAATCTTGATTTTGAGGTGTGTGACAGGCTTGTGTGAGATTCCCCCTGTAGTCTACGATTCATCTTCATGTTTGCATAAGGTGAGAAGAGTCAGATCTCACTCGACACACACACACACACACACGTCCGTCCGTACAGAAGAGAAACACACTGAGGAGTGTATGATGGTCTGAGCCGCAGAGTGGAGGAGAGCAGCAATGACATGTGTGTGTGTGTGTGTAAGTGTGTGTGTAGTGTTTCCCTCTGCAGCTCTTTCACATCTGTCCCGGTGCGTCTGTATTGTCATGATTCAGAAGCGTGTGAAGAGTGTGTTCACTGTCTGACGGCCCGTTTCTTCCTGACTGAGTCCAGCTGTGAGGGAGAGAACCACAGTGAGTTCAAAGGTCACGTGAGCAGGCTGAGACACTGACTGACTGACACACACACCTCGTTCTCCACCATCTTCAGCCGGCCCAGCGCGTCTTTCGCTGCATCCTGAGACACAACAACATGAAATGAAAGTGACAGATTCACAAATCAGGAGATCATTTCATCTCTTTAAGAGCAAAGTGGCGTCCAGCGTCTGCTGGGTTTAGGAGTAGTTCACTTTTCAAAAAACTTGCGCTGATAATTTACTCACCCCCATGTCATCCAAGATGTCCACGTCTTTCTTTCCTCAGTCGAAAAGAAATGAAGGTTTTTGATGAAAACATTCCAGGATTTTTCTCCATATAATGGACTTCAATGGGAACCAAACGGTTCAAGGTCCGAATGAGAGTTTCAGTGCAAACTACAAACTGTTCAAAGGGCTTTAAACGATTCCAGACGATGAATAAGGGTCTTATCAAGCGAAACCATCGCTCATTTAATAAATAAATAACAAAATTTAAGTTTTATAAGCTCAAATGCTCGCCTTGCTCTGTTCTGTGACTCTCCTGTTTCGAACTCGTTCATCAAAATTAATGAATCTTTCAACGAGTTTGAACAGGAAAGTCACGAACGCACAACACAGAACAGAGCAAGGTGAGGATTCGAGCTTATAAAACTTTTTTTTTTAAATGAGCGATCGTTTCGCTTGATAAGACCCTTATTCGTCATCTGGAATCATTTAAAGCCCTTTGAACAGTTTGCACTGAAACTCTCATTCGGACCTTTACCCGTTTGGACCCCATTGAAGTCCATTATATGGAGAAAAATCCTGGAATGTTTTCATGTAAAACCTTAATTTCTTTTCCACTGATGAAAGAAGAGAGAGTGTGTGTGTGTGTGTGTGAGAGAGAGTGTGTGTGGTTTCACTCACCCTGTTGCCTTGGCTGGAAAACACTTTCACTGAATCCGAGAGAGCGTGTATGAACTTCCGCAGCACATTTTCATATTCTGAGACACACACACACACACACAATATTATTGATGATCTGTATTGTTGTAGATCATTAAAGATCAAATCATGACTCGGTTTATTCATTAATCGCTTAAAGTGATTCCCAGATCCGTTTGAATCATCGATCAGTGATATTCCCAGCAGTCCACACGCAGCGTTTCATATTTCCTTAGTTAATAAAATAGATATTTTTGTGGAATTATTTTTTTCACAGTTGCATTTCATGTAAAACGTACAAAATGTGGCTATTCAGGCATGATAAAAGTTAATAAATGGACCAAATAATTGTATTTATTGCAATAAAACATTTAAGAGGTATTTGTTAATGTCAAGAGTGTGGTGTGATAATTATTTACATAATTCATGTGATTATGAACACTACTGTTGTTCAAAGATTCGAGTTTTGAAATGAGTATTTTCTGCTTTTATTTGATCACAAATACAGTAAAAACAAGAATATCGTGAAATATTATTACAGTTTAAGAGAACGGTGTGAATAATGAGAATAATATTGCTTATTTTCAGCATCATTACTCCAGTCTTCTGTGTCACATGATCCTTCAGAAATCACTCTGATATGAGGATTTCCTTCTGATTATTATCAATGTTAAAAACAGTTGTGCTGCTACATATTAAAGTGGAAACAGTGACATATTTGATTTCAGGTTTTTTTAAAAAAAATAGTTCATTAATTTGAAACAGAAATCACTTTTGATCAGTTTAATGCGTGCTTTTGATTTTCTTTCTTGAATTCGATCTCTTAATTACGCATGAGTTCCTCCACTGTTAAAGCTGTGCTGTGTGTGTGTGTGTGTGTGTGTACCTGTCAGTGCTGCCGGGTGTTTCTCCAGGAATGATTTCTGCCACTGCAGTCGCTGACAGATGTCCACGTGTTGCTTGACCAGCTCTGACGGATCTCGCCGGTTCTTCTTATATTCACTGATCTGAAGACATGCACACACACACTCATGACACACTCCGTATCTGCTTAAAGACAGTAACAGCACCAACACACACCTTCCACTCCAGTCTCTCTTTGTCGTAGTGAAGCAGGCTGAAGCTGTGCAGTTTATATTGCGGAGGAGACAAGCTGAAACAGACACACACACACGTGAACACACTCATAGAGGAGCTGAAACAGACACACACACGTGAACACACTCATAGATAAGCTGAAACGGACACACACACACACACACAGCTTCAGCTTTACCTTGTCTTAGAGTTCCTGTCGTGATCGTGTTGTGGTTTGGATCTCGGAGAAGGCGCTTGCTGGAGAGAAGATGTTTGATGAGTGTGTGATGTGACTGTGTGTGTGTGTGTGTGTGTGTGTGGGCGCTCGTACCCGCTCCGTGTTCTTCTCAGGGGACGGTGTGATGGGGTCGAGGACGATCCACTTCTCCGTCACCGACTGCAGCTGAACTCCTCCCAGCGGCTCGCGGATCTTCACTCGCACCTCCAGCTTCCCCCCCGTCGCCTTACGCCCGTCCAGCACCTGCAACAGCAGCACAGGCGTCAGTGTGTGTGTGTGTGAGACGCGCGAGTGTGAGTCTGTGTATCACTCACGTCTATAATCTCTCGGATCTCACACTGGTTCTCCAGGGCTTCCAGCTTCAGCTGAGCGCTTCCCACCACTCGATCCGTCTTGAAGAGACCGCTGCACACACACACACACACACACACACGTCTGGTTTACTATCTTTGTGAGGGCTCTCCAGAGACGTAATGTTTTTTATACTGTACAAACTGTATATTCTGTCCCATTAAACTAACCCGACCCTTACCCTGCCCATCACACACACACACACTTAGTACATTTAAAAAAATATTAAATCTGTATGATTTATCAGCGTGTTTCCTCATGGGGACTCTATAACGAGAGATGTTCTGGTGGTAGGGGTTGGGTATCGTTTGAATTTGAACGATTCCGATTCCGATTCCTTGTTTCGATTCCGGTTCCTAACGATTCTCGATTCCGATTCTTTTAAGAGGCAGGGTCAAAAAACAGTCCCTCCAGGATTTCAGGATTTTTTTTTTTGATTTTTGCGATCAAAATGACTGATTTTGTGGTGGTAATTTCCCAAAATTTGTGAAAAAATTTGCGATTTATATATATATAACATTTACCATAATAGTATTTAGTCCTTCCAGAAAAACGCTGAGTTTTTTTGTGATTGTTGCGGGCAAAAAATTGATTGATTATGCGGCCCGTTTTCTTTCAAAATGCGATGGAATATGCGGGATATTTATGCAATTTTATGCGATGAAATTGCAGGAATTTGCAAAAATTGAGGGAACTTGCAAAAATTGCGGTTTGATGAAAAAGAGAAAAAAAGTGACCTGTTCTCACTAGGCTAATGTAAGAGTCATTTCTTATTACTTCCTTTGATAAGCAAGCATACTACATCATAGAAAGTGCTGGGAATATTTAATTTCTCATCTTGTTTTATTTCAGACTGTAACGAGTGTAAATAAGGTGTGGCCCCTTTAAGAGCTGTGCGCTCCCTGTTGAACTACAGTGTTGTGTGCGCCTCGAACACCCCATGTGTGCGGGTCATTTCTGTTTGATGCTACTTCTTTTATCTTATGTTGTTTATTAAGTAACGATGTGACGGTAGAACGTGTGACAGACAGTTATACGAGTTCGATTTGTGAGATGTCAATCGTGAGTCTGTCTGGCGTCGCGTAATTGCGTCACTTCCCATGGAAACAGGGGGAAATGGCTGCTCTTGTGTGAAGCAAACGCAACATTTTTCAACTTTCTGCTAAGATACATGTGACTTTTTTTGCAACGAAAATGCGAGGATTATGAAATTATGCAAACCCCGCATATTTTGCACGGAAATCGGCAATTTATGCGGCGAAAGTGCGGCGTATTTGAAAAAATGCGGCCCCCGCATAAATATGCAGACTTTGGCTGATTTTGCATTGAATTCAGCGATCGCATAATCGCGTTTTTCTGGAGGGACTGAAAAAAGTTTAGCCAACCAACGGCCTTTCTGAAGGAAATAATCGTTTCTGAAGGAAATACTCCTACTCCTTTTGTCACAAATTTAGCATTTTGCCGAGATTTCGTTATTTTTAGAAAAGTGAAGCCACACTTTGGATCGACTCGCGTGGTTATGCCAACACTTCCGGTAGACGCTTCTTCGTTGGTGTTGTTCAGCGGTTTCTTTATCGATATATCGAATATCGAAACTAGGAATCGAAATTTTAACTTTTGAACGATTCCGGGAAAAACGAAAAGTTAGTCTCGGTTCCAATCGACACTCGATTCCCGATACCCAACCCTATCTGGTGGTCAGAGTCTCTCACCCCTTGTGGACGATCTCCAGCTTGATGCCTTTGGTCTGGACGATCCTTTTAAATCCTCTGTGGTCTCGCTTGATGTTCAGCTTGAACTGCTCCTTAAACTCTGCAACACACACACACACACACACTCATCTAGTGCTGCCACCTGTTCAACAGACAGACCATGTGTGTGTGTGTGTGTGTGTACCTGGACAGTTGGTGTTTTTTACAGTGCTGGTTTTGTCTCTCTGAGCTTCTTCCTAAGATACAAATACACACAATAGACATGTTTCAGAGCTGGGAGTTTAACTTATGCACAAAACTACAATATCACATAAAATATGTGAGAATAAAGCAGCGATTCCATCTCACGTGTTCAAAAGAACACAATCATCACTTCCTGGAAACACTAAATATCTGTAACTGTGGCTCTTTTGTCCTCCATCATAAATGAGTTGTGTTTATGTGTGTGAGAGAGTGTGTGTGTGTGTGTGTGTGTGTTGCATACCGCACTGGGGAAAGGAAACTCGAAGCGCACACTTGAATCCAGATCGTTGGCAGAAACTCCTGGAGAAAACATCAAAACAACATTTGCAGGATTTTGTCACAGAATGTCATTATTTATTTATTTCCTCAGACTATATTTAGACTATATGACATTTAAAAGTATGGGGTCAGTGAAATGATATTGATATTTTATTTCATACATCTAACATCCATTACATTTACTTTCAGAATTTATAATTTATTCTCTCTGTCATGTCCTGTTCTGATTGATTAATAGCCAGCTGATAGCCTATTAATATTATTAGGAATTTTAAGAAATTTTAATATATTTAGTTATGTGTATGCATGTTTTTTATTATTATTATTTTTTAAAATTTATTTATATTGTATGAGTTATAGATGTGGAAATCTGTTGTCTAAGCTACTGGATGCCTTAAATTTCCCTTGGGATAAATAAATTATCAAACAAACATATATATATATATTCCACAGAAATGATAATTTTATTCAGAAAAGGATGTGTTGTGACATCAAAAGTGACAATAAAGACATAAATGCCGTTCTTTAGAAGAGTTAGAATCATATTAGAGTGATTTCTGAAGGATGATGTGACCCTGCACACACACACACACACACACACACACACCTGGAGGAGTGGGCAGGTTGATTCCTTTCACGATGGTCAGCACCATGTCATTGGACGTCAGGTTAGGAAAGATCCTACAAACACAGAGATGAAGACATTTAGGGACTCTGTCCTCATGGACACACATGTCGTGTGTGTGTGTGTGTGTTCTTACTTGACAGTGTTGAGCGTGCGCTCCTCCGTGTGGTACTTGGGTACCGGTCGGCCTTTAGCGTGAGCTTTCTTCAGGACCTCAATGCTACTCATGCACTCCTCTGCCAGCTTCTCAAACCTGCAACACACAGTGTGTGTGTGTGTGTGATCTCAGGTTTACAGTGCACGAGGGACGTTTTTAAGGATAGCTCCAGATTTTATATGATTTATGCTTAGAACTTTAATTCTGACAGATTTTAAATATTCCTTTAGGTTTTTTTTAATATTAATTCAATTTAATTTATATAATGGTTAACTTTTTACATCATTCATGTGTAAACAAATATGTTTGGGTAACACTTTACAATAAGGTTCATTAGTTAACTACATTAGTTACATGTACAATATGTGAACAATACTTCTTCAGCATTTATTATTCTTAGTTAAATTAATTCCAACATTTACTAATACGTTATTAAAATCAAAGGTTGTATTAGTTAACATTAGTTAATGGACTGTGAACTAACAAGAACGCACAATGAACAGCTGTATTTGTATTAACTAACATTAACAAAGATTAATAAACACTGTAACTAATGCATTGCTCATCGTTAGTTCATGTTAGTTAATGCATTTACTAATGTTAACTAATGAACCTTATTGTAAAGTGTTACCTATGTTTGTATATATCCAAAAATTAGTAAAAAAAAAAATAAACAGTACATTTGAAGCCCTGCACATTAATTTCTTAAAATTAGATGTTCAAAAATGGCGCTTTTAGTTTAGGTGAACAGGACAACATCTTTCTGTTTGTTTTATATTTTATACACAACTATTCAAAAGTTGTGAATAAAAGTCTCTTTTGCTCACCAAGACTGCATTTTTTTTGATCAAAAATACAGTAAAAATAAAAAAGTAGTACAATTGTGAAATATTATTAATTACCATCTGTTTGTAAAATCTAATTTATTCCAATGATCAAAGCTGAATTTTCAGCATCACATGATCCTTCAGAAATCATAAATAATATGAGGATCCCTCAAGAAAACCTTGATACATGATTTTTTCAGGATTCTTTAATGAACAGAAAGTTCAAAAGAACTGCGTTTATTTGAAATAGACATCGTCTGTAACATTATAAATGACTTCACTGTCACTTTTCATTAATTTAATGCATACTTGCTGAACAAAAGTATTGATTTCTTTGCAAAAAAGCTTTACTAACAGTAAGATCACTCAACACACACCTGAAAACTCACTCAAACTCCCACACACTCGAACACAAACACAGCATCTGAATGAAAACACACACCTGGCAGTCTCCGCTACGTTCCCCATGTGAGTGAACTGCTGCGAGGAGGCCAGGCATTTCTGAAACGTCAGTGATTGAGAGAGTTAATAAGCCGTGTGTGTGTGTGTTAGATACAGTCGCTGTGTGTGCACGGACCTCGTGCTGCAGTTTGAGCTGCTCCAGGAGCTGTGTGTACTGTTCAGTCGAGCGCGGGGACACTGCAGACGAGCGGGACGAAGACAGTCTGTAGTCCTCCTCGCTGACCGGAGCGCCCGGCACCTGCACACACACACGCCACTGTGAAGAACACTGCAAACCAGACACTTCACACACACACATACAGCTCTTCACATTCACACACTGATGTAGGACTGTCCAGAAACGGACCGTCACACATCAAACCAAACATTTCTCACACACACACACACAGAGAAAAGCAGGACTGTCCAGAAACAGACTGTTGATCCCCCTGGAGCGCCTTACTTACGTATTACATGGGAAAACAGGCCAGTTTTACTAAGTCTGGACCCCATATCTGGACGCGTTGGAACGTTCTCTTCGCCCTATTTTATTACAAGGAACATTGTAACTTCCTGGACTTTTAACCTTATTTTTGTCATTCTCTTTATCTTTTGTAATTGTTATTTTATAAATATTATATATACAAATCTGAGTTTTTATTTTATTTATTTATTTTATTATTATTATTTTATATTGATATATTTGTGTAATATGAAAATTCAATATTTTTTTTTAATTATTTTTTTTTATTTCTTTTTTTATAAGTCTTGAATACTGCAGTTTATGACGGTGTTCTGATGTTTTTGCAGTCTCCATGTACTTATATTGTAAGCAGGATTGAATGTGTGGATATATTTGTATATACGCCTATATTTGTGTATACTTTTGTATATATGAAGAGTTCAGATGCAAAGGCCTCTAAATGCCATTTGAAATTTTCTTCTTTAATGGTGATTTTTATCAAACTTGTATATTTAAGTTCAGTAATTTCACTTAAATAATTATCATTGCCATTTAAGTGAAATTACTGAACTTAAATATACAAGTTTGATAAAAATCACCATTAAAGAAGAAAATTTCAAATGGCATTTAGAGGCTTTTGCATCTGAACTCTTCATATTTATGTCTGTTTCTTGTAGTGTTTTTCACTTTTTCACTTTAGGGTTGATCACCTTAAAAAACTACAACTCCCACCAGTGGACTACAACTGTCCCTACCTGGCCTCTGCAGGTGTGGGTTATCACTGTTGATTGTCCTGGTGTAGTTGAACACAGTCAAATGGAACGTAACATTTTGTTAGTGTATGCCCTGAGGATGGTTGTATTACCGAAAGTTTGGCATTAAATTTTGCTTGAAGGACTCAAGTGTGCAGACAATTTATTTTTTGGGTTGTCAAGTGTTATCTGTCTGGCACCTTGTTAGCCGTGAGTGCGGTGAAACTCTTTCATATTAATTGAAAAAAAAAAAAACAAAGGAAACAGACTGTCACACATCAAACCAGACACTTCAAACACACACACACACACTCTTCACATTCACACACACTGAAGCAGGACTGTCCAGAAAAGGACTGAAGAACAGTTTAGACGAGCGATGAGCAAAGCCCCGCCCACCCTACATTTGTTCTTGTTTGTGAAGCCGTTTCACTGGGATACACGTCGCAATAGGAAACAAAAGACTATCGCAACTTCCTTTCTTGTGGACTTTTATCGCTGTGTTTAATACAACAGCCGAGGGAGTGACATGGATTTTACTTTTGGAGCAAATAATAACACACACACAAAATATATTTGTCGCCGCTACAGAAGTTAACCCAACTATGATGTCAGAACCCTGGAAATGTCAAAAGCATCCATTAGTGCGTCATTAAATGGGCAAACCTTGGTGATGTCAACAGGAAGTCCTCCCTTGGCGGCATTGATCATGGCATCGAGTCCTTTGGCGTGTCGGAGGTGTTGCGCGGCTCCCTGCATGTCCTTCATCTCTTTAGAGCGCAACGCCGCCTTCACAAACTGCTGTCTGCGCATCATCAGGAAATCCAGCTGCTGCTGGGCTGCACAACACACACACACATTACACATCAGCGCACACACATGATCGCCTTTACATGAACTCCGCCTACCTTTGCCTCCAGGTTTGGGTGTGTTTGTGGAGCCGGTGGGCGTCCCCGCGGTGGACGAGGCCTTCGCAGGAGCGGGAGCTCTTGATTTCTGAACGGCAGGCGGAGCTGATGGCTAACGGAAACAGAGTGATGAACAATCAGCCTGAAACACACTTTCTAGATCAGGGATGGGCAACTTCGGTCCTGGAGTCACCGTCCTGAAGAGTTCAGCTCAGACCCTGATCAATCTCTGTCGGAAACGCCCCTAAACCCTTAAATACGGCACTGTTTAACAGGACAGTTATTTGTAGTGGTGTCAGAAACCATCGCGGACGTTATCGCACACTCAACTGCAAGAAAATACCCATAATGCACTGCTGTTGCGCCAAACCATCTGACCAGAAGATGGCGCTGTCACTTAATCATCCATCCGTTCTCCAAACCGCTGGTCCAATGTGGCTACAGTGTAATATCATACTGGTTTTTGTTTGTAAATTTGTTTAATTAAGGTCTATATGCTAGTTTCCATGACAGGGTTCCAGATAAATCTTTTCATTACAACTGGAGCTGCCAGTTTGCTAAGTTTCAAATAATTATTAAACAGCCCAAGCGTCTCACTCGGTGTCTGTTTTCATTCACTCATCCAGTGGACTATATTAGTGGAGTAATGTAGGGAATAGTGAGTGAGTTCGGACACAGCTCATCCTGAAGTAGAGCCCGACCGATAAAGGATTTAAGGCCGATACCGGTTTTAAAATCCGATATATCGGTCGATATTTTATTTATTTATTTTAAACTGGACATGATAGTCACAATTTTTGTCATGCTTATTTGAGTTAAGAGAACTGATGGGGATGATCTTTTAATTGTTATTCAAGCAATGTATGTCTCGTGACCAACTCAACGAGTGTTGCCAACAGGAACGGTGTAGAGCGCCCTCTGGTGGACAAACTATACAACTCCAACACTCATGACATGGTTCAAGCGTGATTCGTCCATTTTTATTTTATTTTTAAAATATTCATTTATCGACCATTATAACTGCCGATACCGATAGTTTGGAAAATGCCTAATATCGGCCGATAATATCGGTCTGGCTCTATCCTGAAGATGTTGATTAGCTTGTCCAGGTGTGTTTGATGAGCCAGACTATCCAGGACTGAAGTCGCTCAACTCTGTCATAGAGGCTTCACTGACCTTGTGTGTCTCCTCGTCTTCATCCGCGTCAGCATCTTCGTCCTGATTGGCCAGTTTCATGGCTGTCTCCAGGACGCCCATAAAGTTCTGGTTGCCTCCCTCGGTGCCCTGCAGTGGAGGACAACCTGACACACACACACAACGTCAAAAGAGGCACACAAACCATCTACATCTATTATTGTGAGGACTTTCTCTGTTTTACATTCTGAACTCTGTCCCTCGAGGGCCACCGTCAAGTCAAGGCACCTTTACTTACAGCGCATTCTCAACACAGATTCAGTTTCAAAGCAGCTTTACAGAGATAACAGGAACATAATGCAACACAGTTTGCAGATCTAGAAGAAAACAGCATCACAGTCCATCTTAAAGGAGTTCCAGGATTTTCTCCATATAATGGATTTCAATGGGGTCCAAACGGTTCAAGGTCCAAATGAGAGTTTCAGTGCAGCTTCAAAGGGCTTTAAACGACACCAGACGATGAATAAGGGTCTTATCTAGGACCCTTCGAGTCATGACTCGAAAAAAGATTCATTCATTTTGATGAACGAGTTTGAACAGGAGAGTCACGAACGCACATCACAGAACAGAGCAAGGCAATCATTTGAGCTTATAAAACTTAAACTTTGTTAATTTTTTTTTTTATGAGCGATCGTTTCGCTAGACAAGACCCTTATTCATCGTCTGGAATCGTTTAAAGCCTTTTGAACGGTTTGCAGTTTGCACTGAAACTCTCATTTGGACCTTGAACCGTTTGGTTCCCATTGAAGTCCATTATATGGAGAAAATCCTGGAATATTTTCATCAAAAATCTTAATTTCTTCTCGACTGAAGAAAGAAAGACGTGGACATCTTGGATGACATGGGGGTGAGTAAATTATCAGCAAAAGTTTTTTTTAAAAGTGAACTACACCTTTAAGGAAGTTCAGTGATAGTTCATTTTGGTTGTAAAAAAGTTATCAATTTAGTTCATTTATATATATATATATATATATATATATAGCTGCTCTGGAGAAAACCGTGATCTCATCGTCCATATAATAGTGTCAATGCAGGCAGAGCAATAATATTGTTGGATATTAAATGTCCCCAAATAAGCAAACCAAGGCGCCAAAGGCCACTGTCCGGCAGAGTTTAGCTCAAACACAATCAAGGTCTTCAAGATTGCAAGAAAGCCACAGGCGGGAGAGTGTGATCAGGGTTAAAGCAAGTCAACAAGCATTACCTGGAGGAACAGGAAGATCTGCCAGATTCACAGGCCGTCCTGCTTTATGAGCTTTAATGGCATCTTGATATTGCTGAAGTAAAGAACACACACACAAGAGGTTAAAGAAATGTCTTTTTGCATTATCTTCATACACACGAGTGTTACCTTGATAATGCGCTGGTGCATGCGTGCTTTGCGGTCGTCTCCTTTGCTCTTGGCGCTCTCTGCAGCTTCTTTGTATTTGTCCATGCGCTGCTGTAAGGCCTCTGCGACGCTCCGGGGAGCAGAGAGAGCTGAAACACACACACACACACGTTCATAACAGTGTAACTGATATCTAGACCGTTTCATCAACGACACACTCGTTCTCACCTGGTTCTGGGGCGGCAGGAGGGGCGTCTGGTTTAGAGGACAGCTGAGGAGGGTTTGAACGTGGCACTTCGACCTCACCTGAAACAGAGAGACTCTCATCAATATGTGAATAAACTAACCAGGATGCACCTGGGGTGAGTGATGATCTGTGAGGTGAGGATGTACCAGGAGGGGGCGGCAGCGAGCTGATGTCCACAAACTCCCCTCGGTCAACAGTCTCCACCAGCGAGTCCAATCTCTGAGGGAAACACATAGGAGCAAATGACGGTTTAGTGTCATACTTGAACTACAGTTCACGATAATGCACTACACTTGGGGTCGGTATGATCTGATCTCACCAATGCTGCTGTTATTTGACCAACAATACAGTAATATTGTAAAATATTACAATTTAAAATAGCTGTTTTCTATGTGAATATATTGTAAAATTACTCCAGTCTTCAGAGTCACATGATCCTTCAGAAATCACTCTAATATGAGGATTTGATGATCAAGAAACATTTACTATTATTATAAGTGTTGAACGCAGTTGTGCTGCTTTATATTTTTGTGGAAACCGTGACTTCAGGATTTTTTAATTATTTTATATATAAATACACACATGCATGTATATTTAAGAAAAAAATATTACTTATATATAAAATATTTATATTTATATATAATATAAATCTATATACATAAAAAATATTTCAACAAGTATATATATAAAATAATTATACACAGTGCACACACATATATTATGTAAACACAAACTTTTATTTTGGATGAGATTAATCGCGATTAATCGTTTGACAGCCCTAATACTTAATAGTTCTTTTCTTTATTATGGTTTAATTTGTCTTTTAAAGTTTTGGTCATCTTGTTATGCTTTTGTCATTTTTATTAGTCTCTATTGTTTAAAATAATAATAATAATGCAGTTTTTCATAAAGGTATGAAAAAATAATTGAAATAAAGTTTTTTTATATATTTGATATCAGTAAACAATTTTTTTTATGCTGTTGTTTTATTATAATAACTATAACATCCCTGATTTTACTGTCACTTTGATCAATTTAATGTTGATGGTTAACGGAATTAATTTCCTTCCAAATAAAAAAAAAAAAATCGGACAGACCCCAAACCTTTAGACAATAGAGATCTTGCATAAAATGTGAAGAGAAACAAACAAAACAAACGTAAATGTGATGATCATGAATCGGTGAGCCTCTCTCTTACAAACGTCTGCATGTATTTTAAGTCTTGTATTTGTCCTTTTGTTTTGTTAGTTGTTATTTGTCCTGTCTTGCGTGGTTTTTTGGACATGAGTCTGGATTGAATTACCTTGGACACTTGGTAGAGTTGTTTGGCTTGCTCGGTGTTTCCGCTCTGTTTGGCCTTTATGGCTGCCAGCTTATACTCTCTCTGTCTGCTTAATATACTCGCTTTGAGCTCTGAAACACACACAAACGTCACTTAATGTGTACAGTAACGGCTTTCCAAACAGTTTTACAAGAGTGTGTGTGTACCTGAGTGCTGTGTGTTGGGCTGGCAGGGCGTGAGAGGGGATATGGCTGGTGTGTCGGGCGTTACGGCGGTCAGTCTCTGCGATGGAGGCTGTAGCATCTGAGGTTTGGATGGAGCGATTGGCTTGCTCTGAGGTGGTGTGTTTGCTGGAGCAGGTTTTTCTGGCTCTCCGATTGGCTCTGCCTGCGAGTCAGGGGAGGGTTTCCCACCCGTGGCCACTGGAGGAGGAATCTCATCTTCATTGATGGGCTTCCCCTTTTTAACGGACGTCAGCATTGACTGTAGAGTCTAAAAACAAGAAGAACAATCCTCAAACATGAGGAAAACATAAGTAGGACAGAAAGACTGCCATTGCGTTCGACAGATATACAGAATAATAAAAAATATTCAGACACCTTGCTATCCTCACTTACATAAATGAACTATATAATAAAAAATATCTGGTGTCTGAATAATTTTTAGATATTTCGCCAAGATAATTGGTCATTTTAAATTATTGCATCAGCCGAAAAGGTTTGTAGGACTTTTATTTTGACTCTGCTCTCTCGGATATTGCCAAATCGATGTCTACTCTCAGATATGGTCCACCTTCAGTCCACGGTCGTATCTCCGAGCTTTGCTGGTCTCTCCCGCGGCCTTGGCGTTGGTAATGGCGGTTTGGTACATGTCTAACCGCTCTTTCAGGCGAGACTCCAGGCTGGTCGTGGACTGGGGCGTCACGTTTGAGCGTTGAGGAGGTGCTGGTGACGGAGGGGGTTTCCTGACCACTTGCTCCTCATCGTCCTCCAACACCTCATTCAGCTCGGCCTGAAAAACGACTTCAGTGAAAATCTCTTCATGCGAGAAACATCAAATCCCATGCGAGAAGGTTTTTGCCTAACCAGGAGATCAGCATCGTTCTCCAAATCCCCGTCATCGTCTCCGTCCTCGTCCAGATCTCTCATGCACAGAGCGGCCATCCGGTCAATGTCCTCCATGGCCACCGGAGCTACATGACCCAAAACACAGAGAAAGATGATGGGAAAATGCCATGGTTAGAATTGTTAAAGTCCCCCTGTGGTTGTTTAAATGTATCCGTGGTGTTTTTAATGTGCTTTACGTCAAACCACGTGTAAATTCACAAGTCGACAGCCAAAAGTGTGAACCAAAAACAGTTTGAAATCGCTGGTGTTTCTAACATCACACACTACTTTGTAAACAACCTGTGGATCTCTGAGCTGAGTGAGTGAGTGGAGGCGAGGCTCATTTGCATATTCATAGAACATCGCATGCTAAATGAGGCAAGGGTGTCAAGTTACATTCAGGCTATTTTAAGGCATGAAAAATCTATTATGTCATTTTGGTGATCAAAGGGATAAAATGATTACAGGGGGACTTTAATAGATGTCATGGCTACTTTATGTTTGGTGTGTCCCCACCTTTTCCTCCAGGTTTCCGGCCCGCTGGTCCGCCCCTCCCTCCTCCTCCCCCCATCAAGGCCAGAAGCTCCGCCTCTAACTCCTCCTCATTTCCCCCGGAGTCATCCAGCCCGCCATCAGGAGCCAAATCCAACAGCAGTCCCATCTGATTACATGGGAGGACGGACAGAGACACAGAGTCAAATTGAGACACTATTATTATTATATTGCCCAATTTTATTAGAATTTTTGTGAGCTTTAGTAATTTTGATGTGTGTCTATTATAAAGCTTTGTGCATTTAAGATATATTGATTAAACATCCCGAGGTCAAAATAGTTTTGAAAAATAAAAAGATATATATAAAAAATATAAACAGATTAGATCTAAACTGCCTGACCCCCCAAAAAGTGGCTGTTTGGATTTAAATAGGCAAATGCTTAAGAGTGGATTACTCTGTTTCTAGCATGTTATATGTTAGGCAACACTTTTTCTAACCCTAATGGATGGAGTGTGTAGCTTTTCATTTCTCAAACAACCATGTAGAAATATATAATATCATGGCCATATTCCAGGATGACAATGATTCATCCAGCTCAGATTATGAAAGAATGATTGTGAGGATCATGAAGAATCATTTTCATACACGAATTGGCGTCTCTGAGTCCAGACTTTAAATTCATTGAAAGTCTTTGGGATGTGCTGGAGGAGACTTTACTCCAACTTTTATGCACCTCTTGATGTTGTTTGCCTGTTTAAATCCAAACAGTGACTTTTTTTTTGCTCAGGCAATTTATAACATAAATAGGGTGAATTTCCATTTTCATGCTGAGTTTTACGCTGAGATTTCATGATTCTGGACAAAGTACTGACTCTCATCTTGTTGTTTTACCTGTTTGGCCCTGGCGGCCCCTTGGCCCTTCTGCGGAGGGTTACGGCTTCGGCTCATTTTCTTCACAGATCCCTCAAACCTGGAGTGAGAACAAGAAAGATTCATTCATAAAGGTTCAAAACAGCCATTACATCAGGATTAGCCCTTCTATAACACAACACAACAAGACCTGAAAGTGACAGACTTCAAGGCACAATCCGAAATCATGACGTCACCAATGACGTTTATATGTGAATAATCCATGCATGCGTGGACTAAATCAACGCCAAATATTTAATTGTGCTATAGACCTCCATCAGATTATATCAACTGACTATGAGCTCAATAGCTAATGTAATAGCAACAGTACTTCACCTGCTAGTTTTAAAACAGAGTAGCTAATCGAAAGCTGATTTTGCACTAAAACTGTTGGAGGCAAAGCTGAATGAAATACATTTCAGCTTATTCACAATATAAATGAGAAAGTAAACAACTAATTGAGTCGAAGTGCCAGCTAGCGAGGAGGCTAGTTCTTACATCAGACTCTCTTTACTAATTATTTGAACACGATACCTCGATCATATGTTCCTCCAAGGGCGGGTTACGTGGTCAATATCTGTTCCGCTGAGAAGAATAAGCGGTCTGTCATTAAGTTTTTTTACACTAGAGTTTCATATATAACACAAATCTGCAGCGCTATCAATGACAATTCAGCACTTCCTGCTTTTCGCCAGGTTTGCCATAGCAACGGGAGAGCGTCGCGCTTTACGGCACGCGGTAACGCCCCACAAACTCTGAGGACTTGTAGTTCAACCGCTGCTGGGGTGTGTCGATGTGTTGATATTTTAACCAATATATTACGCTTTCTGGTAGTCTGTCGTGTTAAAATAAGTTTTCTCTGATAAAAGGTGCTGAAATATTTGTTAACTAAATATGCGACCACGAATAGCGTCACGAATCTTTCGCGCGCGCGCATTTGAATTGACAGTTAATGTCTGTCAGAAAAGTTAAACGTGGTTTTCGTAAACGTAAAAGGTTTATTTTGTTTGTTGAACGTTTTATAATATTTAAAATATGAACATGGGTTATATGGCAATTAAATTAATACATTTAAACAAGCACGCTATATCTACTAATGAAATCAGTCAACTGTGCCATGAATTTGTTTTAACTTGTTTCTTTTTATTCACTTAGTTAAATCTGGACTAAAACAAGACAATGGCCAAAAGAAAATCAAAGACTACAGGTAGCCTGCACCCATGAAAACATAAAATTTACTCAACGAGCTTGATTGTAGCTATATTGATTTTTTTCATTTACAATTAAATCGACACATGTTGATGTAAATAAATGTATTTTTGCAGAGTTCAAACCTCCTAAGCGAACGCAGCCCAGAGCAAAACGACAGAGAAGCTCTGAAGAAACAAACCCGCAGTCTGCAGATGAAACTCAGGTGGATTTGTCTGTCAATTACACAAACAACATTTTGAAGAATGCTTTGATGCTGTTATATTTGTGTTTCTTTTGCTGATTTACATAACTCTTCTCCCTAGATTCAGACACCAAATTCAGAAAACAACAACTCCCATAATGCATTGTGCTCAGAGAAGCTGGATGAGCATCAGCCTGAACTGAGCACATTACAAATCAGTCAGACAACAGAGTTCCCTGTTGATCCTTGTTCATTGGAAGAAAAAACATGCAATGATGAGGATGGAAATGGTACAAACCCACCTGGGACTGAACAAGAGATCGCAGTACAAACCCCAGAACCTAACAATAGCGACAAGTACACGGTCTCTCAACCTTTAAATGTTGAAGTTACCAAGGTAGATCAGCCTGACGTAGAGCTGGATGATGAAAAGGGTGAAATCACAAGCAATTCAAACCATGAATCCCAGAAGGTCCCAGATGACTGTGACTCTGAATTACCATCAGACGAGTGTCAAACCGAGAAGGAATTTCCACATGAGGATACCGATAGTTTAGCCACTGAACCTAATAAGGGCGAACAATTAGAGTGTTCGGACATCATAGATGAGACAGGAATTCAGATGGCTGAAGATGCAGATCCTCTAGTAAAGAGGAAAATCAGAAAGAGGATGGGAATGTGTCGGCTTGGAGATAGGAAGAAGATGCTCAAGGAACAGCCGACTAGCGGGAATGTGTTTGGAGAAGGATTGGAGAACAAGGCAGGTCAAGATATTAAAGAGGATTCTGTGATGATGGTCAGTGATGATTTAAAGAAGGATGGCTCAATCTCTCTTGAAGAGTTTTCTGGATGCTCCTTCCCAACCTCTTGCCCATTAGAAGATATTCCTGAACTGGAAATACAGGAGGAGCCTGAACTTCAAGCATTGGTTGAATGCATGTCAAGCGAGCAAGAAATTACTCATGAAACTCACCATACGCTCCCATCCCGTGCTAATTCTGGCGATCCTCTTGAGGACATTGAAACTGAACGTGTGGAGTGTAGCAATAATAAAAGCAACATTAGAGAAGATAATAAGCCAGAAATGTGTGATGACATCATTACTGAGATTGGCACCGAAGTGACAGATGAAGTTTGCCAGGAATCGACCGATGTTTCGACTCAAGATGCGATTGTGATGGAGGGTCCGCTTGAAGTCCTCAAAGAGACCAATGAAGAATCAGCATCCACCGCTGAGGTTGCTGATCATTTTGAAGAACTGGTAGTGAGAGGCAATGAGATGGAGGTTGAGGAGTGCTGTCCATCTGAACTCGACATGAACACTTTTATCAGTGGCCAGACCAATGAAGAGTGTGTGGAGCTCACAGATATCGCAATCAATGAGACCGTCAGCGCACTTCCGGTAATCGACGAGATAAAAGATAAGAGCGAGTCTTTGGACTGTACTTTGGTTGCTGCATCTGAAACCGCTGAGACCACAGAGAACTGTGAGGAAACCTGCATGTGGAGTTTGTCCTCACCCACAGCGCCACCTTGTGGTGAAGATAAATATGTGCAAGTGAGTGATTCTCTTGAATGAAGAAACATACACTTGTAAAATTACTAAAAATTACACTTGTAAAAAGAAAAGTACAAATGTAAAATTCCTGACATTATTTATTCACTGTCGCAGGATGCCCTCAGAGTGCTTTTAAGTTCTAGAAAGGACATAGAAGTATCATAAAAAGTAATACATTTCAATAAGAAAAGGCCAAGATGTGAATTGTTACTTATTGAAAAACTTCTCGTATCGTATTTAAAGGGTTAGTCCAACCAAAAATGTTCATAATTTACTTACCGTCATGTCGTTCTAAACTCGTAAGATGTTCATTTATCTTCAGAACACAAATTAAGAAATTTTGACAGAAATCTGAGCGATTTTTGTCTGTTACCACATTGAAGCTTCAAAAAGTTCATAGAGATTGTAAATGTAATCCATATGAATCGTCAGGTTTAGTCCAAATTTTCCGAAGAGACTTGATAGTTTTATATGATGAACAGATTGAATTTAGGCGTTTATTCAAATATAAACACCGATCAGCAAACATAAACAGAAGCTAAAACGTTCTTGCTATGACACACGAGAGCAAACCTCTTACGGAAGCAAACATGAACTACGAGAATTGCTGAAGCTCAAACATGATGCGTAACACGAGAATGAACCTCATTGGTTCTCGCACGTCAAGCAATCTGCCATATCTGATGTGCGTTCAAGAATGTCTATATGTGAATAAAAGCTCAAATTATATCTGTTCATCATACACTATTCTATATAGAACCTTAAAAGGTTCTATCAGCGCTACGTATTTGGAACCCCTAAAAGGTTCTATACACTCTTAAAAAAAGGGTTCCTCTGGGTTCTATATAGAACCCTGGGGTTCCGTACTTGGCCAATAGAACCTTTTACCAAAAAAAAAATGGTTCTAGGAGTTCCATATATGAAGCGGGGGATGGAACCATTTCTGGTTCTAAATAGAACCATTTCTTCTAAGAGTGTATAAATGACTGTATTTAAGATTTTGGGTGAACTAACCCTTTAACCCAAATATGGCAAATCAAGATTCATTGCATTACATTTGACAACATCTAGACACGCAAAAATCAATGTCGTTGGACCTCAAACCTGGTGTGAATTGCTTTACTTGAACTTGATTTGAGTTTAGCTGAAGGGGAGTAAAGAAAGACTTCTAGCTTTATAATGGCATGAGAGATTAATGAAGACAGAATTGTCTTGTTTTGCATGTAATTCCTTTAAAACAATAGAACTACTACTTTGGATTTGTTAATTGACTTTAAGTTTGCCGTACCATAAGTCGACGGAATAATGTGGGTTTTAGTTTGATAATTAATAAGTGTACAAAACTCTCACATTAAGATACTAAAACTGAGCTGGATCATCAGTCAGTTTCAGAGCGTGATGGCTTACCAAGTGAAACTCACAAGCCTCATCCGAGTCCTGCTGAACCCTATCCCTCCAGCCCGTTATCCATCCACTCCGTGACAGATTCCCAGCTCAACAACATCCCTCTGAGGTGAGACGAGCGCTGGCGGTTTGCTCTGACTCCATCTCTTGTTCAATTGCTTACATTTCAGAATTGACTGTCTTCAAATCATTAATGTTTTCGTCCATTTTCACCAGTTTGGAGGACTTCCCCATGGTAGAAGACACTTGTGATCTGGAGGATGCCACAGACCGGGTGTGTGGCCTTATCAGAGATCTCGCCTCTCTGAAGTAAGTCATGAGCACTTCTACCACACACACAAAAAAACATGATTCTGATGCATTTTACACTGAAACTTTTGACCAAAAAACAATATAACTTTGTTTTCTTTCAGTCAGATAGTGAGGGATGCACACAGGAAAATCGGATTTCTGCAACAAGCCAAAAAACCCGCAAGACCACCGTTTCGCAGCATGTATGGCCCTCAACACTAGAAATACAGGCATCCGTTTCTGAATACGTTCTAACAAAGGACAGTAGTTACAGTTTGCTGTTCAGTTGCATGTGTTTGAAGTTTGTTCACATTTCGGGGTCTTAGAGCGAAAGCTCAACTTGCATGGAGCCGTTCTCAGTTAACGTTTCTTTAGAAGTTCAAGCTAAGAAGTAAACATTGTAATTCTGTCAATCACAGGTTGTGTTTGAAGGGTCTGAAAGCCTTAAATCAGTCCATTTTCTTGTGTAAAACGTACTAAACACAATAAATACTACATTACTCGATCCCATTGTTGTGCATTTTTGATTCTACATGAGCTTGTTTTATAAAACTAGACCTTTATTGTCAAATTGAGCTTGTTGAAGTGAAGTGCTGTGGTAGTACACACAAAATGGTAGTATTTTTCTTTCAACTTAATCCAATTTTGTAGCCTGACTTCGTCATACGCATATTCAAGAAATAATATGACTATAACTATATTATAGTTATAATAAGTTATAATAATATAACTTCCCGACCAAAAAATATTGTGGGCGGAGTTCGGGCTGGCATCCAGGCTACCAATTAAATTTTGAGCATAACTTGGAAATCGATAAACACACATGTCACGATATGACAAAACCCATGACGATCATGATTTGCAGCACAATTAGAGAAATTATAAAGTGGAGAACGAGAGAAATAAATAAAACACAGAAGCTGACGTAGATTGTTCCATCTGGTTTCTTATTGATTCAAAACACAAGGCATCTCTTAGCAGTAAAACACCTAATATTAACATTAAAATATTTTTTTTTAAATAGTTATAAAGTCACAATAAAAAAGGTGTTGCATAAAATACAAAACATTTTTCGTTTTCAAAATCAAAAGTTTGTTTGTAGAGAAGAGTTGAAAGGCGGTTGCACCTGTAGCGAGCCTAATGGCTGGTGTACAAGTTTGTTCAAATAAAAAGTGAAACACACAAGACCATAGTGCACACAACTGAAGGAAATCCAAAGAAAAAGTGCGAAATCAAACCGTGGATACACACACACACATGCATGCAAACTCACACACAAGCCATTACGTATAAAAGTTAACGCTTAACATTAAAACCTTTGGTAAAAAGTGTCCTTTCAATTGGTCTCGTTCCTCCAGCTCCTCTGCGGGTCAGAAATGTTTATTTCCTGGCGTACACGGAGCTGTATGTTTTCTCCACCAGCGGGCAGAACCTCTTCGTGTGCGCTTTGGCCCCGGTGGCCCCGCACAGGGGACACATGTACTGGCTCAGGTACGGGCACGTCACGCTCCCGGCGCGGTCTTTCAGGTAGTGTGATCTGAACACGACCTCGCTCTCGCCGTTGTGCTTGCAGAAACTGCAAAACATCCTCTCGTGTTGGTCGCGTGAGTTCTTGCAGGGTTCCTCGCTCGTGTCTGTCGTGCGCGCGCGCCCCGGGCCGTTTGGAGAGTCCTCGCGCGCGGCGGTTGTTCGACAATCGCCCTCATCCGAGCCTGACTGCTTTCCCGACCGATGCATTCTTCTGACCAGGTCCGCCAAACCCAGGTAGTCCTCCCAGGGCTGGAAACAATCATTTTTATACTCCATGGATCTACGAGCAGACAGGATGTAACGGAGAAGAGGAAAAGCCATAACACACTCACCACCAAAACAACTTGCACGCGCTGAACACGCGTGGGGTTTAAAGGGCAGACGTCACAGCACGAGACCAATTAGGGCATGATTGGTTTGCCAATTGTGTCCTCTGAAGGAAAAAAAAGATTGGTAAGTGAATAGATTTCCTTTAAAACTGGTGTAAGTGTTCACGACGATAAACCTTTGTTTATTGAAACTGATTGGAGAAGACGCGTTATGAAATACTCAATGGCGTTTAAAAAAGACCGTGTACAATCGTAACATTCAAAAAAAAAAAAGTATATAACCTTTATTTTGGCGTACAATCAATACAAAAACTTATTTAGGATTCAATAACTTTGTGTATTTTGTCCATTCCTCGCAAGAAAGTCAACACACAAACCAAACACAGACTATAAATATATATGAATACACAATTAGGGTCAATAACCAGTAAGAATAATTAGAATAAACAATAATGATAAAAATACAATACACAGAGTATAAGAAGAAACGATTCGCAGTAAGAAAAATGAGAAACAAAGAAACAATGTCGGTGTAAATTAGCAAAGTATTTTATGAAAACCTTTTAACTCGTGAATGTAAATGTGGATTGGTTACCCATCTTATTACATTCAAATTAAATACTCAACAAATATTATTACTTCCAAGACAGTTTTGAACTAGTATTTAAAAACCAACACATAAACCCACCAAGAAAACAAGTGGTTTTCTGAATAAAAATCTTAAATGTCACAGACAGGGTTTAGATTAAACCAGAATTAGGCCTTATAGTTCAATTAGAGCATTTAAGCAGCTTTTATAAACATGCCTTAAAAACATTATTGGTGTGCATCTTAAGACAAAACGTCTCAAACATGCTTTTCAGTCTGTAAACCCAGCCATTATAGTTAGTCACATATATAGAGCCCGTGATAACTAGCCCCGGTCTCAGCTGCAGCTTACACAACAATACATGCAATTGTGAATATGAAGTGTGCATTTGTGAGAGATGCTGGAAAGAGAAAACAAGGTAATTCCACATATTTAATGCAAATCTTTATTTAATTTATTCAAAAAAGACAGAATCGTCACAAAACACACAGTATTTCCTTGAAGTGTGTGAACTAAAAGGGCCAGTCGGTGTTGTGTTCGTCAGGTGACTGAAGGATCCGCCGAGACCTGAGAGAGAGAGAGAGCGAGAGACATTCACATCACATTTCAGTATGTGATAGATATTAGACGGATATTAGAGTTATTTGACCTGCGGCAGGGCAGTTTAAGAGTGGAGTACAGCTCAGGGGTGTTGGGGGTCATGACCCCGTTCAGACGGGACCCCGGCGTGACCTCTGACCCCACAGATGACGGAGTGACGCACGGAGAGAGAGAGAGCTGATCCGGAGCTGCTGCACCTGCACACACAGGGCTGTGTTATGAATGCTGTAATGGTGGTGTGTGTGTGTGTGTGTGTGTGTGTACGTACGGAGGTCGCTGAGTGCTGTGCTCTCTCTCCTGTTCCACTGACAGCTTTTCTGGACGGGAGAAAAACTGAGGAACTCGGACTTCAAACGGGAGGCTTTCTGCCGCTCAAACTCGGTTCTCTGAAACACACACACACACACTAACAGCTGAGGGACAATTAGGATTATTAAATATTACAAAGAGGAATTCTCCCAAAATATTCACACACAAATTCTTTGTGTGTCGAAACATATTGAAACTCATTCTGATTCTAAAAAAATCTAATCTTTTTACTCACTCAATATGCGTTTATGGTTTTTAATATGCGGACAAAATGAAAATGCAAGCCTTCACTCAAGTTTGGTCTTATAACAAGTTGATTATGCCATTTATTATTATACTTTACGGCGATTATTTTATATTTGAAATTCTCCACAATTCCCTGGTCACTGTAATCGGTCCATGTAGCAAAAATTGTGTGTGTGTGTATTGTGCGATTTCTGCCAATATTTAAAGGATCCCATGATTTCTTCTGTACTTCTGCTGTAATGACAAAGCTGACTTTATTTCCAGTCAATTTAAAATGTAATATTTAAATTAGGGCTGTCAAACGATTAATCGCTTTCAAAATAAAAGTTTGTGTTTACATAATATATGTGGGTGCACTGTGTATAATTATTTTATATATATAAATACATACACATGCTTGTGTATATTTAAGAAATATTTTCATGTATATACTGTGTATAGATTTATATATAATTTTTATTATATATAAATGTTTTTTCTTAAATATACATACATGTGTGTGTATTTATATATATATACAAAATAATTATACACAGTGCACCCACATATATTATGTAAACACAAACTTTTATTTTGGATGCGATTAATCGTTTGACAGCCCTAATTTAAATATTTATAAAATATATTCTAATTTAAATAAAGAAAATTATTGAAATTATAAATATTGAGTTACATTTTAGAATATTTAACAAGTTAAGTTTCATTAACTGGATTAGTTAAATAGATTCAGGTTGTAAATAATTTTTTACTCAAATAACAATCAATCTCTTTTAGAGCATAACCACAAAAATGTTTATTATAAAATAAATCATAAAAAGCCCCTGACTTTAGAGTTGTATTCATTCCCAGGACTTTTCCACATCTACACTTTACAAATCCCTCATATCTTCAGGTTTTCCAAGAACGTGAGAACTCTGGTTATTAAAATGCGACTTAAATTAGAAAGAGGTTATTCGTTTAAATTTATTTTAAAGCTTTTTTTTTAGTTTCTCATTTTGTGTTTTTGTAAAGTTTCACGCACAGAATGAGCAAAAATGACTAAGAAAAGGAATCTCTCACCTCGTGACCCAATCGGATAGCCGCCTCAGTGAAAGCCCGCCTCTCTCGCTGGAAGCTCCTCCTCTGCCGGTTAAGCTCCTCCCAGCGGGCCTGTAGCCGCTCCCACTCCTCCAGATAGTAGCAGTCCATCAGCACAGCGGGGAGAGGCGAACTCACACGGTCCTGAGAGAAAACACTCACTTTACTGCGGCCTACACACGCAACCGAGTCAGACGGGATAGCAGGGCTGCATTCGGCCAGACAATAAGTTGCAAAAGGTTAATTTTTTTTAATGGAAACGGTGGTGCGTTGAACCAGAAAATGTCTAATTGAAGAGAACTGGCACTGGCTGGTTACTTCTGGTTTCTGGACTGGCTGCAGTAACACGTATCTGTCCATGCGGGGGCGCTCGCGGCCGAGTCACGGAGTCAATGGGGTTTCACCCCCAGAAATCCACTTTTCTCAGTATGTAATTTTTTGTCAAGTAATTTGAAAGTTGCATTCAAAAGGGAGGGCTAAGATAATACACTTAGCTGAAAATTGCATTAAGTTCACTAATCTGTTCAAAACTGTGATGACGTCACACAATAGCAGAATGCTAGCGTGTTCCAGCCAACAACGGCCTAACCTGTAAGAAATCAAAAGGACATAAGTACTCGTTCATTCGACTTTTGGCCTATAATCTATATTGAACTTGCGGAATCAACAATAAAATCTGTTGATTTAACGACAAGCAGGTGAAAGAGACACATTGAGCCGTTTAGCCCCATAGACTCCCATTCATTCTGCACTCGCCCGTGATCACCCCCAGTGGAATTCTAATGGAACTGCAACCAAGATAATACACAACGGGGCTAATAGGAAGTGTCCGTTAGACGGGCTCCGATTGAACACTCTTTTCTGATGACGCAAGAGTTGCAACTACGGCAGCTGAGAAGGCCATTTTATTTTCAGAGCCTGATGAAATCTATATAAATACGTGTTTAAAGGCCAATTTATACTTCTGCGTAGGGTGCGCGCAGTAGGTACGGCGTAGCATACGCACAGACGCGTCCCATACCGCGTACCCTTCGCCGTCGCCTGACGCGCACCTCCTCAAAAATGTAACTACACGTCGCGACGACGCGGACCGCAAGATCGGTGATTGGTCGGCTTGGTAGCATCGCATTTCCTCCTACGCATTTCCGCGTGTACCTTCTCACGCATTTCCATCACTGTCTATGATTTCCACACGTACCATCTCCTCCGAAGTCTTCTCTCATTTCTGCCTTTCAGTTTTAGTAATTTCACTAAAGTGAACTGTTTTTCCACCTTAATAAGCTCCAATTCCAACATGATCAGCTCTCTTTCACTCGTAGTAACCTAGCCGCGAGGAATCTAAACACAGTGGAACATTAAAACTCTCCGTCGCCAACTAGCGTTTCGGAGCAGTACTGCAGAGCAACCAAGACCTGAACGCAGAACTATAAATGCTCACAACGGCGTCGCCTACGTGCGTAGCCAACGCCGTACACTACGGCGTACCCTCGACGCAGAAGTATAAATTGGCCTTAATGCTGCAAAATACGCTCGATGTGTCAGTCACTGGCCTGACCGTCCAGAATAGAAGAGAACATCCCAATCGAGTGAAGGGATTCCTGTCGTTTCCAATTATTGTGATCCAATATTTGCCTCACATTTCAGGATGAAAAGACAAACGTCTTCTAGTATCGTATACCGAGCTACAGCGGACACATTTGTGAACTGTACTGTCTCTTTAACACCGTGTGGTTTGTATACATGTTGTTGCTGATTGGGCTCAGGCTGACGCGCCCACCAAACCAGAGAAAACACATCGTTCAACCCGAAACCGTCTGCTCTGGTGTCGGACCTGTAGTAACTCCTGCTGCGCTCGGATCAGCTCCCGGCTCTGCTCCACTTCCTCCTCCAGATGAGCCAGCAGCTTCTCCTGGTCCGTTCCCTGAGCGACCGCCCCTGATGACCACACACACACACACACACACACACCTTCAATGTTGCTCACTTTATTACAGTTTATTCTAGAGCCAGACCGATATTATCGGCCGATATTAGGCATTTTCCAAACTATCGGTATCAGCAGTTATAATGGCCGATAAATGAATATTTCAAAAATAAAATTAAAAAAAAACGGATGAAACACGCTTGAACCATGTCATGAGTGTTGGAGTTGTATAGTTTGTCCACCAGAGGGCACTCTACACCGTTCCTGTTGGCAACACTCGTTGAGTTGGTCACGAGACATACATTGCTTGAATAACAATTAAAAGAACATCCCCATCAGTTCTCTTAACTCAAATAAGCATGACAACATTTGTGACTATCATGTCCAGTTTTGCTGTTAAATAAGCCGAGAGTGAAGCGGGATTAGCTAGTAATAGTTACGTTACGTTGTTAGTGTAGTCCTTTTAACTTTTGACAATGTGACTGAAGTATTTCTTTAATAGCGCGTAACAGTTATAGCAATGAGACGCATCATCTCTCCTTGGCGCGTTATATTGTAAATGTATGTTTTACAATTATTAAATAATAATTTAAAAAATATATATCGTCTGATATATCGGATTTTGAAACCAATAAATATTTGTATCGGTATCGGACTTAAATCCTTTATGGGTCGGGCTCTAGTTTATTCACTATTATATAGAAAATGGTAATAAAATATAACTCAGTTCTCAGATCAGTGGATATTTCACAGGTTTTGTCCGTCCTTCTGTTAGACTAACACATGAATTATGTTGAATATCTGTCAGCTGTTGAATTGAACTACACTATTAGATAATATCAGTTTAGCTCAATGCGATTGTTGTTCAGTCTGTGTGTAGAAATGTCTCAGAAAACACACTTTCAGAAAAACATGGTCCGCTCAAAGTGTCTGACTCATTTGTCCATATTTTTACTGTAGTCACTGTATGAAGATTTTTTGGATATAATGTGTCAGTTTACTTTATTTTGCTATCCTCACACACTATTAAAAATAGATATCAAGTCTGAATAATGTTTGGTTTGACTGTATATTCATAGATAGCCTCTACACATGCGGTTCTTACTCTGAGACACGAGCTCCCGAACTCTTTTCTGGACCTGCATCCACTCCTGAACCACACCGCCGGTCACATGATCACCAAGGCTCTGCTCTGATTGGACCAGCACATTGTCTCTGTCCTCATCCTCCAGTCCTGTATGGTCATCTTGTAGTATCTAATTAAAACGATATTACTATATGAAACACCCAATTAGCATACTCCATATCCTCAATAGTAAAGTGTGCATGACGTACTACACTGAAAGAGGCGGACTTTGTGATTCTGAGGCCCATTTCGAGGCCACTCATCGCCAATGATGAAAGTGTACATAACCAATAGGCGATCACATTTGCAATCGCGCTGATATTCAGGAAAACAGCACTCTATATCCTGTTATAAGTATTCAAAACAAAAACTTACACAGAGACATTTTTGCCTTGTATATCTTAATTTTTATAGGGCATTTTTATTAATTTTAATGGCATTTTGTACCCCAAGGCCCTGTTAATGGGGTTAATGTCAATGATGGAGGTGGTCAGGGCTGTTTAAACACAAATGGTACGAGGTCACTTCTGTGGCGAGGCTCGTTTCATATGAAAGGGTCAAGTTTCGGGTCACTTTCACTTTTTCAGTTGAATAAAAATCATGATAATTTGAAGCCTCGTTAGACTATACGAACTTTAAAGTTCAGTAATAGTCAGTTTAGCTTAGGGTCAGTATGTGGCGAAGGGGTCAGTGGTATGAAGACTGTAGTAGGCTACAATGTTTTTCCGCTCTGTCAGAAGTACAGTATGTATTTGCCCAGTACATACTTTTAGCGTTTGTGTTTTCTAGGCTATAGGAAATCTTTGCAGTGCGGGTGTAGGGGTCTCTCTCACCCGTGCCATGTTGTTTCTGAGCATGTGCAGTAGTGTGGTGAGCGCGTGCCGAAGTTTCATGGCCTCTCTGAGCTCCGCTTCTCTGCGGTCCAGCAGCAGACGCAGTGCTTCTTCCAACCTGCAGGGGGAGACAAAGCGATAATATTTTCAATCCTTTCCACAAATGATTTCTGGTCCTCAAATTTTACATAAAAGATGCTTATAGTCCACATTAAAGCACACTATTGTCATTAATGACTCTCCCTCATGTCGTCCCAAGCTCGTAAGACAGTGTTGTAGTCGAGACCACCTCACTCGAGTCCGAGTCGACACCGAGACCAGAGAGAGTCGAGTCCGAGTCAAGACCGAGTCCATAGAGAGTCGAGTCCGAGTCGAGTCCGAGACCAGAGACGGTCGAGTCCAAGTCGAGACCGAGACCAGTGAGGGTTGATTACCTAATTTTTTTTTACTGAATTTACTTAGAGTTTAAAAAATATGATCAGTTTAGGGTAAAAAGGCCACATAGTAGGTGGTGTTAAAAGTAATTTTATTACAATTTGTCATGCGCAGTTGCGCACTAGAAAATCACCAATCACTGGGCGTGTCAATCAATTTAAAGAAATATTTTATTATATAACATACATTAATAATCATGAAAAATATTTTTAATTGAACTCGAGTGTAACCTAAAAAAAAAAAAAAAATGTTCGAGTACGAGTCAATTCCGAGTCCAAATGGACACGAGTCCATGACAAGACCATTAAAATATGGTCTCGAGACCGAGTCCGAGTCTCGAGTACTACAACACTGCCGTAAGACCTCCGTTCATCTTCAGAACACAGTTTAAGATATTTTAGATTTAGAGTCTTCGGTCTCTCCATTGAAAATGTATCTACGATGTATCCACAACAGAGCCGGAAGACAACACAATGCTGATAAAGTCTGAGTTACTGTTATTTTTGGACCAAAATGTATTTTCGATGCCATTGTAACTAACCCACTGATGTCACATGACTACTTTGATGAAGGCTTTATTTCCTTTCTGGTCAAGGACAGTATACCGTACACACATTTCCAATGGAGGGACAGAAAGCTCTCGGACTAAATCTAAAATATCTTAAACTGTGTTCTGGAGATGAACGGATGTCTGACGGGCTTGAGAGAGAGTCATTAATGACATCATTTTCATTTTAGGGTGAAAAACTCTTTAAAACACGTTATACAGTCTATCGGGTCATTGGTCGTACCTCCCATCAGCCTTTGTGGGCTTGAAGCCAGTCTCTCTCCGTCCGGTCCGCTTTGGCAACACATTTATGATCTCCATGGCTATAGATGGGGAATATTATTGTCACTGTGCCGTTTGTGGGTTTCATGAGCATGCATGCTAACTGAATGTTGTGTGGCTTTTAGTCTGTATTTAATGCACTCATAAAACTCCCAAACAGCAACATAGTGTCGGCCCACATCTGTATCCACGCATAGGTGACACTATTTTGCTGTCTGGGTTGTGTATAATACAAATCTACTGAGAATAGTAGCATTTCACAAATTATTGTAAGTTAACGAGGGCAAATGTTTCAAAAAGGAATATTGAGGTGGTGAATGAAGTCGCTAGAAGTTAAGCAGGCCGCGGGCCGCGAGTCTCACACACTCCGCGCTGTTTGTGTCTGTCGGCGAGCTGAGAGAGTCTCTCCCTCATGCGGCTGATGATCTGCTCTCTGCGCCTCAGCTCCGCCCCCTGCTGGTGACAGCGGCACTGCAGCCGCGCGCACTGCACACACACACACACACACACGTCAGCTGGTGCGCTCTACTGCAGGAACTACAATACATCACATCACAACCTTATCTCTTTCAGAAGCCAGAGCCTGTTGCAGCCGGGAGATGTGCAGGTCCTTCTCCATGAGCTGCTCCTGTGAAAGACGACAAACTCACACAGTCTTTCATAATGTAAAGGAAGTAATTAATAATATTAACATAATTATTTACTAATTAGGAATATTATTTATATAGCTCCCTAACTCTAGAGTCCCAAAACAAAATATAAAATGATTTAACAAATAATATAACATTAAAATTCATTTATATATTTTTATACATTTATATATTATTTAGGGCTGTCAAATGATTAATCGGGATTAACTGCATCCAAAATAAAAGTTTTTGTTTACATGAATTAATATTTTTCTTAAATATACATGCATATGTGTGCATTTATATACATAGAAAATAATTATACACAGTTTACCCACATATATCATGTAAACAAAAACTTTTATTTTGAATGTGATTAATCGTGATTAATCATTTGACAGCCCTAATATTATTATTTATATATTGGGATAAACTCCTTGAAAATGTAGATCTTGTTTTTTTTTTTTTTTTTTTTTTTTTGGGTGGGTCCCAAAATATAATGTACAACGCTAACATAAAATGTTATATTAATATATAATATATATATAAAAAACTGAATTGCCTAATAATATTTTATTAATTTACACAATATAATGCCATAATTTAAAATATAATATAAATCCCAAATTAAAATGCAGTAATAAACACTGCTATGACGTGTATGAAATTAACCATAGTGTGAAAATAATATCACAGCTTAATTCAATATCTAGAGGTTGTTGCCAGATTGGCCTTGATGTGTGATGGTAAGTGTTGTGTAGTGAGCTCAGGTGTGCACACGGACCTGTAAAGATGTGATCGGGTCTCTGTGCTCCTCTCTGAAGATCCTGTGTGTGAAGTTGAGTGTGGTTTCATCATGACGAGGCACACACACTGAGTTCAGGATCTCTGGCAGACACAAAACACACTCAGCCTGCTCTTTCTGACCATCAGTATCATTCTCACGTGTGTGTGTGTGATAACACTTACCTGAGCAGTCTTGAGCTTGGCTATGAGACGGCGGTGATCTCGCGAGATGTTTGTGTGCCATAACCCTGTAGAAACTAACACAACATTAGAAATAACTGATGCCTTGTGCAACTTTTCCTTTCCATTGCGGGGAAAATAACCAGAAACGATAGTGAAATCTGTAACCACAGCAAATTGGCTGGTCTTTTTTGTGTGTGGCAATTTCAAAGTAATTTGATTACATCTCTGATTGATATATGTTAACATATCTTACCAGAGCAAAAAATCTGTAGCGCCTTATCCTCTCAAAAGGCAGATAAAAACATTTAAAGCGTTACAGAGCAATCGAGAGCCGTTTCCTTCAATCATCTGCAGGTTTCCTTCAATCATCTCATCAGTGATCGACAGCTTCAGTCTATTTAACAGCTAATGGACTGAAATCCTTACAATATTTAACCCTAAAACCGTATTCTGGACAAATGTGGGCAAAATAGTTTGGATTTATTTAAAAAAAAAATTAACATAATACTTCCCTTGATCTGAGCGGTACAAGACTTGGCTACTTTTCCTAAGTTTGCCTCCTGAACACACACATTTGTTTTGGACTCAATTCTACAATGTTAAGTGGGTGGGAAAAAAACCTCCTTAATTGTATTTGGGTCAAAAATGGGCACCCATAGAAATGAACGGGAAAAACTGTAATTTAGAGCAGTCTAAAATAAGCCAAAATAAGCCACCAGGTGACAGCAAAGTCACTTCATCTTTAGGTTTTAGCTCTAAGAACTTATTGGAATGATATTTTAATGTAGTTAAAAAAATATAAAAAATAAAAATAAGCATAATTTACATAGAAAATACAGCACTTTTTGTAGTAAATAAATTAAAAAATACCCCCAAAATAAAATAAACCACCATAAATGGATAGACAAAACTTTATCGAAGACAGTGATATAACATTTAAAATAAATAAAAATTAGGATCACACCCGAGTCCTCTGTGACTGTGCCCACATTTACAGGATTAAGGGCTATAAAGTGAAAACGGTTTGAGGGTTAAGGTGAACATGCACTTTAAAGCCGACACAACAGACAAATGATCAATAACACTTTATTTTAAAGGCAAAAAGATTTAAGCGTAACATGTTCATTCAGTTTGCGATCATGTAGATCATGATCTCCCTCATCAAACACACCTAATCAGTTCAACAAGGGCCAGATACAGGGAAACGGTGCAACACTGAATCTCGACACAAAGCTTCTTTAAAATGACCTTGAAGCCAAAGTCTGCTGGCTATAAATTAGTAAAAACTATAGTAAAAATCTGCTAATGTCAGCTAATTCTTCAATTCCTTCCACATAAACCAGGGAAACCTTCATACAATCTTCAACAAACTGGTTTTGTTTTATACACATCACAAATAAAATAGTGTTTAGTACATGAAATTGCAGTGTGTTATGGGTGATACATTTTCAGAAACGTAAATACAGTAACGGACCGTACCATGCCATACAGTGTAAGTTCAGCATAATCAAAGTATTATTATACATAATACATTTGTGTAGTGTTTGTGTGGGTCTTTATGTAGTAGTGTAAAGGTGAAAACAGACGCATCATCAAAAACAGCTTCGTCGACTCTGTAAAAACACACATATGACATGAATATTAATATCTGGAGTCATGACAAAGATCAGCGAGAGCATTGTGAGGCTATAGTGCTATAACCTCTGCAGGATCCGCTCAGAGGAGCCCGCAGGATTTGGGCGGACGGAAGGGGTTGTCGCTGGACGGGACGCCCATCAGAAGAGGGTCTTTATGGGCATTTTGCAGGCAGAAGTTCTTCAGGTCTGTGGCAGCTTGAGAAACCTGCAGAGATCACAGTGAAGACGGCATATTGTACCTTACTGTGATTAAGACCGTACTCTGATTATTGGAAATATTTGGTCCACATGTAAACGCAGTCATCATAAAGGTGTCCTCTTTCACTGACACTACACACACTGTTCAGGAATGGTTTGAGGAACATGTTTTGGCAGGGCCGACAGCATATTAGACAGGTGGACATTATGTTTTGGCATGTGTGTATATTTTTAAGGCAAGACATTATAGACAAATCCATTGTTATTTCATGCACTCCTCATTTTGAGGGCTATTTGTGCTTCGGTTAATTAGCACAGTTAATTTCCTTATTATTTATTTATTTGCCTATTTAGAGTTATATAACAGCAGTTTTTGAAACTGGCTTTATCCAAAGTTCATATTTTCGTTCTGGAAATTATATGCAAATGAGTGCAGATATAATTAGATAATGAATCACATATTTAAATAACATTTTAAAAAACAACAACGAACATTGTCTCAGCTCTGATTAATCAAATGTGGTGTATGAAAATATCTATTTATAGATTTTGTTTTAACCGGTGTATCTTGCCTTAATTTTATAGTAAATAAGTTAGTATAGAATCTCTTTTAAACAAGTTAAGGCCTACATTTGTTTTTGGCAGATAATCTATGGGAAAGGATGTAAACTAACTGAAAATTAGGTCAACAAACACAACTTTAACAGAATACAGTGTTATTATTAATTCAAATATACCGCGTGCATTATAGAGAAAATATGGCATTTTTATATTAAAGCATCTTTGAGATGGAAAAAAGTTTCGGTCACAGTAAAGAGTTGTTTTGTTTAGACACGGTTGAACAACTGTATTTTTTTTTTTTTTAGTGCTAACAGTATACAAAAAGTATAATATTGCAATCTGATACCATCACATAGTACTAACGTTGCCATACTCTCAGTTTTTAGCGCTGCTCTCTGTGCGTTTGCATTAATAATGAGCAGAGGGCATAACAAATACCTGTTGTCTGAACTTTACGACTACAATGCAGATCTGACTGTATAAAACTATCATAAAACACTTCAAAAACATCTCGGAGGCACCGAGACGTTACGAAACCCCGAGGTCATTTACCTGTAAATGAGTTTAAACGCGTTTAAATAGTTGTTTTGTCGGTTAGCGTTAGCGTTAGCAGTAACTCACACCGGTTAAACGCTTTTGTCCGTGTTCTTCTTTAACCCACAAACTCTTTCACTTTTCAAGTTGACGCCGACATACTTACGTTAATTCTTCGTATTTTCGCCTCTAGTCTGAGCTGTTTGACTGCTTTGGTCGCCACGGCCACACTACTGCTGCTAGCGTTATTGTTGGACATGATTACTGACCGAATGACTAAAAGAGTTTGCGGAAGTTTGAGGAAGAGGAGCGCGCGCGCGCGCACGCACACAACACGACTTCACTATCTAATGCAGCTAAGAATACATAAACGACTTATACTTTATTGTTTTCTTTTTTTGTACTGGACGTTTTGTCAGATTTAACTGATGACAAATTTGTCCCGCAAAGTTTTTATTTTTCTGAGGAAACCAAAAAATATAACATCACCTTTGCAAGAGTAACAATATACGCTGGCAAATGTCTAACTTTGTTATATTGTCATCCCTAAACATTTGAATTCTTGAATTCTGTTTTAGAAACACAAAAATGACAATCCATGGCTCTTCGGGCCTAATACAGTCACTCTGTATTCACCTACTTTAAAACGATATGCATTCTCAAAACGTGCTATACTCTACAAAAAAAAAAAAAAAAATGAAACGACATTGTAAATGACTGTGAATTTTAAAACTATCGGAGATAAACGGAGGCAGTAGAATTTGTTTTATTCACAACTCCTGCGTCAGAACAACGCATCAACAAAACTCTCAAACTCTCCCGCGCCTTAAAGGGGACGTGTCAAATTATGCATGTGTATGTGTATGTGATGTGTGAATGCTTCATTGATGTGTGATTGCATGTATCTGCCCCGAATACTGTTTGCTTTGTGGCTATTTTAAAACTGTATTTCTATTGGCCGTTTTCGGCCATGAATAGAGGCTGTGTTTTGTTGATATCCCTGTGACACTGACCAAACAGAAAAGGTGTTTCTATGAAGAGTGTTCTATTGGTGTGGTTACTTTCCATATGAATTTGGAGATTTTTAATACTGGTATCTATTTTATTTTACGTTTATGACGTGTAAATCATCCCAGATTTTTATTTTCTACTTTTGCATAAATCAAAATATCTTTGGCTGTATTTGTTGTTAGAAATCTAGATTACAAAGTGAGTTATTACAACAAATGATCGGGGTAAAACTGGCCTTTTCTCTCACTAATATATGCATGCAGTTCCATGTATCTTCCTGTAGATGGCGCGTCAGGTCGGTGAGCTGTAGGTGTGTGTGTGTGTGTGTGTGAGAGGCGCTGTCCGAGGTCCTGATCAAAATAAAATACAAAAATCCATCACCAGTGCCGTGTGTGTGTAATGTTCAGTGTTCTAATGTTACAAAATAAAAGTGTTTGTGATGCCTATAGACCTTATTCAGAGCAGCGCCATGACAGGCATGAAAGTGAGGCTGTGAGGGATAGACTTACCGTGTTTCCAATGGCATCCGCTGTAAAAAGCTGAATAAAGCGGCTAGATTACTTACAATTTTCCACAGCTTATAATGTCAGGAGATTTTTGTCAACTGACATTTCTTGGAAAGATATTTTTCCAGTGTTTCATGAGCAGAACAATCCGAAAACACATTAAATAACAATACAGCCCATTGAAGAGATGCAAGTCTATCCCTCACAGCCTCGCTTTCATTCTCATTAAAAATGATGGCGCTGCCGTGAATAAGGCGTATTAGGTCTATGTAGCCAGAGCTAAACAATAAAAATGTGTTTTTAAATAATAAAAATAATAATAAAAAAATTCTATGCAAGATGAATGTCACTGCAACCTTTCATCTCATTGTATATCTGCACCATTGTGCAACCCATAATAAAGGGTTAGAGTTAGGGGGGAAAAATTGGTGAAACTAGTCAAAAAGGCTCTTCTTTGTGAGATTTATAGGAATTACAGTGAATTATCGATTATGAAATCATTAAATCCTCCTGAATTCTGTCTTTTACTCTGTGTTTATGTGAAATATGTGGTGACTGTGTTTGTGTTGATGATAGTTTAAATGAAGTCAAAGAGAAGCTGTTTCTCACGAGCGCATTATGGACATTCATCTCTTGCATCATCATGTGCTAGAAGAGAACAAGGAAGCGCTTCTACAGAAGTGTCTTTTTTTAGTGCCATGAGACATTGACAGTTCAGTAAACCTGCATGAAAATAATTATTTTAGTTCCTCTGTGACTGAACTAATGCATTAATACAGATTCAAACTATATATGAAGAGTTCAGATGCAAAAGCCTCTAAGTGCCATTTGAAATTTTCTTCTAGAATGATCATTTTTATCAAGCTTGTATATTTAAGTTCAGTAATTTCACTTAAATGGCAATGATAATTACCTATTAATTGTTATTTAAGTGAAATTACTGAACTTAAATATACAAGTTTGATAAAAATCATCATTAAAGAAGAAAATTTCAAATGGCATTTAGAGGCTTTTGCATCTGAACTCTTCATATATTTGTGTGTGTGTGTGTGTGTGTGTGTGTGTGTGTGTGAGTGTAAAATAGCACTTGTGTCATTTGACTGGAAGAGGAGAGTTTTGTCATTCACAGGAAGTGAAGAAAGACAGGATGTGTGAAAACAGTAAACTGGCAAAAGATCGTGCAGTTTTTACACTCGGACTGCAGATTGCAGTGAGGTAGGACATGTATTTTACAACGCAAAAACATGTTTCAGCTTTAATAGAGAGATTATTGAATATGATATATGAAGTTGTTTTATATGCATCTATAAACACGTGTCAGTCACTTTTGTGTAATTGTCACAATCTTCCTCATGTCTTCCAGAATGTTTGGTGTTTTCTTTCTGATTTCTCTGCTTGTGATTCCTGGTGAGTCTGAACCTAATTCTTATTTACACACACACCGAAGAAACCTCTTTCAGGATGTTTTGTCTCTATTTCTGTTTTTAAAGGCAGTCTATGTCAAGAATGTGTCGTGTTCACAGTTCTGCTAAACTGACACAGAAAGCGTCGACATATATGATATTGATATATATCCCACAACAAATTAGTCTTTAGACACTTCCTGGAAATACTGGCTATCAGCGCCATTTTTGTGTTCATGTAAAGTGTGTATTTTCTGATCCTCTGGGTGTTAAAAAAACCTCTAAGTTCGGACAGCTGCTGCCCCGATAATTTTTGGTTTCTGTGGTTGCACATTGGAATTATTATAGAAGTATTTCAATTACAGTGGGTTTGTGGAGACGAGAGTGTTTCGGTGTGGACTGATTAAAATGTCTCAGCTGATCATTTGGACGAATTGATAGTCTTGTCGTTTAACGTGTAAATATGTGATACTGTTTGCAAGATGCTGACTATAGTCCATCAATTTGATTATGTGTCTCTAAAATAAATAGTATACTAATGGAATAATGAATATAAAAAATACCTGAATCATGTCAGGAAGTGTTTTAAAAAATCACTTTGAGACTTTTTTTAAAGGGTTGCTTAAAGGGTTGGTAAAGTATGATTTCACTTTTCTAAATTTAGTTAGTGTGTAATTTTGCTGTTTGAGCATAAACAACATCATCAAAGTTACAACGCTCAAAGTTCAAAGCAAATGAAGATATTTGCTTTTAAAGAATTGCTGGTAGGGACTACATTACATTCCTCCATGGTTAGTGACATCACCAACCCTAAAATGTACATAAACCCTGTGAACACGCAGTCCATGTTGAGAGTGGTGGTATAATGGTACATTTGTGAGTCAGCTCAAACTTTAGCATCCATCTTTTCACATAGAATAGAAAGTCCCTCTGTGTGCATCTCACAACAGTTCATATATGAGCGATTTATAGATTATCATGACAGAATATCCTAATTGAAGATAGTTAACTCCACATCAACAACATAAATTCATCAACTATCCATTGAGACGCGCTGTTGTATTCTACATGTTGTCACTTCTTGAGTCTCTCCATTTTAACATTATAGGGCGAACAGTTTCTGTCATTTTAGTGTGTCTGCGTGAGGAAATCGAGCTGCGAACGAGCTCTTGAAAAACCCCGCCCTCTGCAGCAGCTCATTTGCATTTAAAGGGCCAGGCACAAAACGGGGCATTTTTGCAAAGCCTAAAAGTGACAACTTTAACATGCTATATTAAAATATCTGTGAGGTATTTTGTGCTTAAACTTCACACACACTCTCTGGGGACATCAGATATTTATTTTACATCTTGTGAAAATGGCATTTTACCACCCCTTTAAAATGACCCTAATTCCATGATGTTGAAGTTACATGAACAAATGTTTGTTTAACGTAACCGCCACGACACACACAAAATATGAAAGTCCAAGTGCAGTTTATTTGATCCGTGAGGATAAATCAAGGCAGGTAAAAAGTCAAAATCCAGGTCACAGCAAGCCGAAACAAAACAAGACTGACCTCCAGAATGAAGTGACATCTAGACAAGGACTCGACAACTAATATAGAACAGCCAGGGTGTATATAACACAAATCTAACAAGGTGAAGGGAAACAGCTGAGTGCAATGAACTGATGAGTGACAGACGGAATGCTGGGAAATGAAGTCACGTGAGAACGAGGACCTCTAGTGACAACCCAGGGAAACACAACCAGACACTGTGACAGTAACCCAGTTGTGGAACCTGCTGATGAAAAACAATTGAAGCCAACATATCATTTGTTTGAATAGGACATAGAGATCATAAGTGTTTTTTTTTGTTTTTGTTTTTTTAAAAAGCATGTAGGCTATATAAAACAAGCAAAGAAAATACTAAAGTAGAAGAACTGCTTTTGTGTTGTAGAGAAAAATGGAAACACCTGTTTTCCTGTTTTATATCTTCCAGGGATTTGCAGTCAGGAATGGAAGGTTCAGTACTCAAGTTTGAGCAAATGTGTCCTAAAGGGTTCAACAACACATTTATTTGGCACTTTTACACACCCAGGTCATCTCACTGTGACAAAGACATTTTGGACCGTAAACCCAGTTAAAGGCCAAGACGTCATCAATCTGTTGGATCTTCCAGATTACAAAGACAGAGTTCATTATTTCCCCAATAAAAACCGAACATTCGCTCTCAGACTCAGTAATGTGACAGGAGAGGATGAAGGAATGTACTGCTTCAGAATCATAACAAATGAAGAAGCACAAAGATATCTGGGTTTTCCTGGGATTGAGCTCAACGTCACAGGTACAGTCTAACTATTGCATGATAGATGTTACTCTGTTCTTTCATATAAATATAAAGTGTGGTGTTGTGTGATTTCAGAGCTCAGAGTGGAGATTCCTGAAGAGGTCGTTGAGAAAGATTCCCCTGTTTTATTTTGTAAGAGCACCTGTTTCCTCTCAAACACAACAGGCTTTATCTGGTATAAAAACGGCGAGTCTTTCTCCGAGTCGAGCGTCGGGAATCGTCTGATTCTGCAGTCGGTCAGCAGGGATGATGCGGGAAACTACAGCTGTGCAGCGAGACCTCAGGAACATCTGCCGTCTCCTGCCGTCACTCTCAGCGTCAGATGTAACACACACTTCAGCTTTCAGACAAGTTCAGTCCAGACTCGTGATGAGTAACTTTCAGTGTTTTCCAGATCCTCCTCAGAGCATCTCAGTGTCCATCAGTCCATCTGGTGTAATAGTGGAGGGAGATTCAGTGACTCTGAAGTGCATCAGTGACTCAAACCCTCCTGCTGTGAACTTCAGCTGGTTTAAGGAGAAGGAAACCTCAGCTGTTGGATCTGGACAGAGTTTCAGCATCTCCAGCTTTAACTCCAGTTTCAGTGGACACTTCTACTGTGAGGCTCAGAATAAATATGGATCTGGGAGATCAGCGTCTGTGTCTTTGTTCGTGCCTGCAGGTATTGACATGGGGCGTTGATCTTCTGCTGGTGTGATTATCAGCGTGTGAATGATGTTTCTCTTCGCTCAGGTGTCCAGAACACAGGTCTGTTTGCAGCTGCTGGCATCGGGGCGGCGCTCATCGCCGTCTGCGTTATTGTTGTAGTAATAAAAATCACAAGGTAAGTGAAAACTGCTGTGGAAGATGGTGTATTTATAACTCACAGGTCATATTAACCACTTTTGCAACACTTTTAATCCTTTTTTCCCCTTTTAATATGTGCATTTTCATGATATAGACCTTATGTAGCCCCGCCCCTTTTCAGTGCTGCGCTCGTTCCGGTCTGTATTTGGACAGCGATCTGCTCGTAACAAAAATTCCCTGTCGACATTTGTTAAGACATCTGCTTTATAATGCTTATGATAAACATTACAATTCTCATGATAACTCTTGTTAACTATACAATAAGTAAATCCACTGACTTCACCAGCTAATTACTCCTCGACAGAGCGACCGCGAAACCGGAAGTTCAAAGAAAATATTCTAAAGATGACGGCGCCCATGTTTCTCTGGTGCATAAGGTCTATAGATATTGTATGTTTGCAATTTCTCCTCTCTCCAGAAGGAAAGCAGGAGATACTGGCGTCCAAAGTGGAGTTTCAAAACAGGCAAGTCTAAAATAGTGTCTATTTCAGCTCGCAATTGAATCAACATCGTTGTTGTTGTTGAACAACTTTTCAAAATCAGATTTAAGGGACATGTTTACAGTTTTAGGTACAAAATCAGGTTTAAGTGTTTCTACATCGGTGTTATTCATATCATTTCCAAGTTATGGGTAGTGGGACAAACTTTTCAGACGTGTTGATCCAGGAACAGCGAGCGATTGTAGTGTGATCATCTGGATGTGTGTGTAATCAGGACAACAGCAGCGCAGCGGGGGCGAATCAGATGAGCACGAGTGATTCAGGCGTTCAGAATGACTCGATGTACGCAAGCATCACTCACAAGGAGCCTCCGAGCGCTGGAGATGAAGACGAGGTTCAGTACGCCACCGTCCGGCACTACAGGAACGCAGGGAACACGAGTGTGAAGGCTGAGGGTCAGTCTGGAGACGTGAGGGATCGTGGTCCTCCTGACAGGTGAGGCGCACTTCATTACTCACGTTAAAGATTTGAATTAATCCCTAAACTCTGCAGGCGGCTCAGAGAGAAACAAGGTTTTATGTGTATGATTTAATCTGTTTTATCTTCTTTTTGTCCTTTTTACATGTATCGAACAGATCTGATGAATCCAATGTGATCTACAGCAGTATCAATGTTGCAGGAAGATTTTGAGCATCTGATCACAAACACCTGAACCATCGAGTCAACACACTGACATGTCCCAAATGCGGCATGAAATGGAAGTGGCAACCAACGTTACGAACATACTGTGATATATTTCCGAGTTAATTTTTTTGTGTTACTGTTTTCGATATATGAAGTCTGAATGAACTGTCGTTACCTGCGGAGTGTGTTGCTCATTCATAATCTGAGCGTAACACAACCATGTTTCATTCTGTGAACTGTGTGTAAATTTCACTTCATCCACTGATTTTCTGTGTAATAAAGTAACCGTGTGGTGTATTTAATGTGATGTAAAATATTAAAGTAGTTCTTTTTGAATAATGAGTTAAATAAAGACCATGGATTGTTTAATAAGGAAGACTGTATTTACTGTAATCTGTTTTTGTGTGTGTTAAAAAGAGTAGAGCATCAGTGCCTCCTCCTGGCCGAGGGCGAGTGTGTTTGCTTCCTAACTGCTTGTTTTTTGGGGCATATGTCCATGATGTCTGTTATTTAATGTTGGGTTTTATCTTCAACCGAGCAGCTCATCCAGAAAGCTTCTGCTGTGGACAAACATCTTTAATAGTTTTTCTAAATAAATTCTAAATCATAAACATCTGAAGATATGTTCATGATGAAAAAAACAGACATCAAATAGATGTCTCTGAGATGTAGGCCTACGTGTGCGATCAGGGAATGGTGATATGTTTCTAAAGTGTGACATGGCATCCTATTAGCCTACATATAAATATATATCAGTTAAATGTGTTTTTGCTTTTTGTGTATCGAGTCTTAAGCCTCCATGTTACTGATATCATCCAATGAATTATATAATAAACAGATTTTAGTTATTAATTTGGTTTTGAGTACAAATTAAATGTTTGTTTGGTTTTGTTTGTCATTGTCTTGGGCCTCAAAAGTGGATTTAGATGATCTTAGTTCAATTTCCATTACGTTGAAACTGCTAAAACACCTCAGTGTGTTTGATACACGTCCTCACTGTTTTTTTGGTTATAGTATAATCTGAGATGTAGGATTGGCGACACATTGACTGGCAGATGAAGCGAAATAACCAGATATTGTCCTAAAAGTACCAGTAATTGGCTGCTGACGGGTGTTCATTTCCCATCCTGACTGTATAAACCTTGATTAATTTTTAATACATCATCATTATAATTCAAATGAAGCACACATTAGCTTCTCCTATTTACATGATGGATTTATATAAACACATATTGAACAATATAGAAGAAAATACAACTTTAGTAACTTTTATTACTTCTAAAATCAACATGTCGCAGAATCAGATGTAAACGCTGCTGTAATGGCAGTAAAGTGCACTGGATCTTTTTGGCCACTAGATGCCAGTAAAGTCAATGGGAGTGCAGGAAAGATGTGAGTAATGGATGTAATTCCTCTATTTCGAGAGGCTGTTCACTGCAGAGCCGTGGGTGGAGAGAGAAGTCCAGCTCTTCTCTCTGGATGTAATGTGTGTGTAATGGAGCGAGACGGTCCAACAACACCCTAACCGACCCATAACTCTCTCCCTCCACCCATTAGATCCACTGAGGAGGAGCTGGACGGCATTCGGCTCTGCAGTGAACATCACTGCTCCATTATTAGGAGTTATTAAACAGATCCAGCAGTGATGTATTAGTGTTGATGAAGACTGTTAAAACTATTCCTGTATCTGTCGTCAGTCTGGTTTCTGAGAAACTGGTATTGACCCAAACATGTGTGAACCGCAGAGTTTGTGCCAGAAAGAGGAAGTGAAACTAAGAGCTGTAAAGATGCTGTTCAGACGCTCCTGCAGACTTGATGAGCATCTTTACTCTGTTTTAACATCTTTAAACATCTTTCACATATTCTCTCACAAAGAATAGTGAGCTCAGAGATAAAGCTTGTTGTGTGTTTGACATCTGAGACGTTAACGGTCTTCTCCAGTTGTTCTTGTGTGATTGAGATGACGGTCACTCATAACTAGGAAGAGGAAGACCAACATTTAGCTGAACTTTATTTAAGTGTGAAAACTGCAGCGTTTGACACATTAAACTGCGGATGTTTTTCTCATTCGGGCGTCGACACTGAAACATCGACACTTCAGAGCGGTAAGAACATTTTTACTGTTATTTAAAAGAATTTATAAAACTGTTTTAGATGAATGTTGATTTGATGAAGTGATTTTGACTCCAGAAGCTCAATATCTGTTGTAGATTCATGTGTAAATATTGTGTGAAGCTCTTTAGACACGAGGCCTGAAACATCATCAATGAGCCGTGAATTATTAATAATCATGCGCTTTATCTATCAAACAGAGTTTGTGATGTTGTAGATGATGGTCATAATGTCATAATTGTCAGTTTTCTGATTGCAGAAGTCACGATGGTGTCGTCTCTCATAAAGTCTCTTCCTCTGATCGTAGTGATCATGACTGCGGGTGAGTCTTCAGTTTCACTCACACATATTTAACAAAAGACGATTGAGCTCTTCACACTTATAAACGGACATGAGAGTTTCACTGTCAGCTAATATAAAAATGGTCAAAAGTGAAAAGATATTTTACACCTGAAAGCCTCTTCATTCCTCATTTCTGTGTTTCAGGGGCTGATGTTCAGGATTGGGGAGTGAATTACAGTCCTTCATATGTTTGTGCATTAAAGGGATCAACAGTGAAAATATTCTGTACTTTAAAATATCCTCGTGGTTATAAGGTCACAACAGCTTTCTGGACCAAAACTGTTGAAGAACCGCATGACTTTTGTTCAGATCCAGAGATGAGAAGAGGGATTCAGTGTAACAGTGAATATTATAAACACACTTCCAGCATCACTTTGACGGCTGTAACAGAAGCTGATGAACACATGTACTACTGCAGATTTATTACAGATAAAGATGATGGAAAATGGACGGGGGTTCCTGGAGTTCAGCTTAACGTCACTGACCCCAGGTGAAAAAGACGTTGTATTAAATGTATTAAAAATATATTTGAAATACAAATAGTGTGTTTATAATACATTTGTATTTACAACATGCTTATTTAAAGTGTACTAAAAATGTATTTTATTGCATTTTAGTATATTTCTAAAAAGTATACTAGAAGTACATTGGTAATAAATATATATTTAATTACACTTTTAAGAAATATACTATAGAAAAGCATACTTTTAATGTATTTATAAAAAGTATATTAGTAATATATTGGTAATAAATGTATGCTTTATTATATTTTTAATAAATATGCTAATGATAATTATACTTTAAATGTATTTCTAAAAAAGTACATTGGTAATAAATATATGTTTAAATACACTTTTAAGAAATACACTATAGAAAAGCATACTTTTAATGTATTTCTAAAAAAGTATATTATTAGTACATTGGTAATAAATGTGTGCTTAATTATATTTTTAATAAATATGCTAATGACAATCATGCTTTAAATATGTTTCTAAAAAGTGTACTAGAAGTACATTGGTATTTAATTACATTTTTAAGAAATATGCTAAATACAAACATATTTTAATTATATTTAAAAATGTTTTACTAGAAACGCAATGATAATAAATATACACTTAATTACACTTTTAGAAATATGCTAAAAACAAACACAGTTTTTAGTGAAGTTTTAGTGTATTTACAGAAAGCATACTTGTTGCTAAATTAAAGTATTTTTGTGTTCACTTCAAGTTTAAAAATTCAAGTCAAGTCCCTTTAATTCCCTTCCTAACATGAAGGCAATTAAACATGTATCGAAATTAATTGTATATTTCTACAAAGACTAGAAGTAGCACTTTAATTATAAATATGTGCTCAGTTAAGCTTTTAAGAAATATACCAAAAACTACCACACTTTTTGTAATACTACCAACACTTAACTCAATGCATATGTATTTCACACTTTATATTATGTGTTTTAGGTTTAACTTTTTTAAATTAATTTGTTATAATTATGAAAAGCACTAAAATTTGACTAACAAGTAACGCACTTCTATACTTCTGCATTAATTAATCAAATAGTCTTTTCCACAAAACAAGTGAATACCAGTACGTGCACACATCAACATAAAAGATCAGGTGTACATACTAGAAAAACAAAATAAATTTCTTAAAGCTTGACTCTTACATTTGTTTAGTCAAAATGAATAAAAAAACTTGTTATAAAGCATGTTAGGTTTATATTAACAGAGTTGTTTCTTTTTTGTGGATGTTAGTTAATATTTCCAGTTGCATTCATTTGGACCAATCAGAGCCAATCTTTTCAAAACAAGCTTGCCGGCAATCGTCCAATCACACACTGCCATTTGAACTTACATGTTGGGCGGGGCGCGGACAACGGATACTGACTGTCTGTGGTATTCCATTAGCTTCGGACGGATATCTCAACAGAAATCATGTAGCAGCTATTTTCAAATTTTGCTTTGTTATTTCACTGGCTCGGACCTAGTGAATGTGGATAGCACCGATCTAATATTAAGAGAACACACGAGCAGATTACCAGGTCGTCAGCTCCCGCGAACAATTTAGCAGTGAAGAGGACAACGCAGAGCTGCGCCGCCACGACATGGACAGAGCAAGATACTGCCAGAAAAGATCTTACTTCTTGGTGGTAAGTTTATTAGTTTAAGTGATTAGTGTAATTGGCTTTATTCTCACTTTGGGTTTAGCAAATATTTTCAGAAGTTGATGACGATGTTCTGTGGATTACTGGCGTTTCTGTTGATTTGACACTAAAGCGAGTTAACGTCTATCCATTGACGTCTATCAACTTAATTGTTATAGATCTAGACAGTGACATAATGCAACTATAAAAACATTGCACACTGTGTTTTCAGAAAAAAGGTTATTAATGGTGATTACACGACAGGCTTGATTGTCCCTAAGTAACTTCTTGTGTTTTAAATATTATAATATATTTTAAGCTCTAATAAAACTTTCACATTTGTGATATTTAATTCATAGTAAAATCTAATTAATTATTAGTTACTAAGTTATCAGCTGTCACCAACTTGTAACTTTCAATAGAATGTTCTGTCTTTATTAATAATGAATAATTACTTCAATAATAGCGTGGAAGTTACAGTAATGGTTCATTAAATATGTTTTACCATTTAAACAAAATACAAATTATATATGAAGAACACAAACTAGTGTTTGTTCTGCCCTAACTTTGTATAACATGCAACTTTATTTTTTTTTGTAGAGCTTCCAGGGATACTATCATCTCTCAAAGAGGCCCTGGAGTCCATGAAACGAGGTTCATTCAGCTCAAGCCCAAGATCATCTGAGCTGTCTTCCTGAAACCTCAGACATGGTAAGAAAATTCTTTATGATAAAGAAAAATCCTATTTGTTATAATAATTATATCTGACTTTTGTGCATTAATACTTCAGTAAGTGTTCTGAATTAAGTAACAAAGTGACAGCTTTTTATTAGAATTATAAATGAACAAGTTTATACTAATGCTTGTTTTTTTTATTCTTTCCAGATTTCCCTCGGTGGTTCTGATGTCCCCAAAAGAGTCTATGGCAGACTGAACAAGTCACGAACTTCTCTTTTTACTCACGACTTGGCCACTTTACTTTTTGCTATTGTATTTCACTGTGTTTGACTTAAAGGATTAGTTCACTTAAAAAAAAAAAAAACTTTTGCTGATAACTTACCCACCCCCATGCCAAGATATCCATGTCATTCTTTCTTCAGTTGAAAAGAAATTAAGGTTTTTGATGAAAACATTTCAGGATTTTCTCCATATGGACTTCATTGGGAACCAAACGGTTCAAGGTCCAAAAGGCAGTTTCTGTGCAAACTGTTCAAAGGGCTTTAAACGATTCCAGACGATGAATAAGGGTCTTATCAAGCGAAATGATCGGTCATTTAAAAAAAAAAAAAAAAACAACGTTTAAGTTTTATAAGCTCAAATGGTCGCCATGCTCTGTTCTGTTATGCATGTTCATAACTCTCCTATTCAAACTCGTTCATCAAAATTAACAAATCTTTTTCTGAGTCATTAGGTTCATTCAACGAACGAAATGAATGAATTGACTTGAAAAAAGATTTGTCAGGGCTGCCAACTCTCAAGCATTCAGCACGAGACTCTCGCAATTGAGCAATTCTCATGCTTTCACGACAAATTGACTGTTAGCCATTGGACCTTGAACCGTTTTGTTCCCAGTGAAGTCCATTATATGGAGAAAAATCCTGGAATGTTTTCATCAAACCTTAATTCCTTTTCGACTGAAGAAAGAAAGACATGGACATCTTGGAAGACATGGGGGTGAGTAAATTATCAGCAAAAGTTTTTTTTTTAAAGTGAACTACTCCTTTCAGTTAGTTTATTTATTTATTTATTTTTTGTTCTGTTTAATACCTCTGCAAATCAATGCATTTTATGTTAATGTATTTTGTTTAGTTTTCATAATGCTTTACTGATGTAGTGCATTAAAGTTTATCTTTCAAAGAGTGTTTGTGTGTTTTGTAGAAATATTTTTTTACTGGGTTTTGTTGAATTAAAATGTTTAACTGTATTTTTAATACATTAAAATATATTATTTTTATATTAAATGGTTTTTGGAAAAAATATATTTTTAATATGTTAATAGTGGGTCCTATATTGTTCTACAAATACATTATTAATAAGCTGAAATTATATTTAAAATATACTTAGAACGCATTAATGTGAAGCTAAAATATACTAATGCTGTATTTCTAAAATCGATTTAAAGTGTATTAAAATACACTTTAAATAAGTGCTATTATATTACATTAAATGTACTTAAAATGGTTCCATTTTAGCACAATTTAATATAATAAAATATATTACTATTACCTTAAAATTGAACTTAAATACATATTAAAGTACACTTAATATACTTGAAGTTGTTTCAATTTAGCACATTTAATACATATTTAATACGGTGCACTTAAAATACATTAAGTATATCAAAATAAGTACATTTTAAATACATTTCCTTTTCACCTGGGACGTCACAGGTAAAACTACTGAACTCTCAGAAATACACCACAGAAACACACAAACACACACATCAAGCACTTCCTTTTATCACTGAATCTGCCAGATGACCTTCTGTAGATATTTTATAGTGTCCTGATGGCTCTTGTTCATATAATGACAGTCGACACCTTCTTCAAGCTTTAAATGTCCTAAAATGATGTGACTTTTGACTGATATTCCACGTGTTGTGAAGATGTGCAATAGAGTTCATCAAGAAACAAAGCAGAAAACCAAACTGTAATATGTTATTTAGCACAAATCCTCACTGCTGTTCTCAAACACCCTCAGACATGCAAATCAAGACTTTTACTTCATGTTTCTTTCTCATCAAAGCTTGTCGTTTGCCCTCAGAACACTGAATATACAGCACGAGTTGCATGAGAGAGTGTTTTGATGCTTTTATATTCATTTGAAAGCTTGAAGCAATCATTCATGTTGATGATGATGATGATGATGATGTTGTTGATGTTGATGATGATGTTGTTGTTGTTGTTGTTGATGATGATGATGTTGTTTATGTTGTTTGTTGTAGAGGCTTTGGACTGTTTTGGATTAGGTTATGGATGAGTAAACCCTTCTGGGTGCTGGTAAGAGCACAAATAATGAGGAGACAGGTGGTCAGATTAATTTGGTGTATTGTTGATAGATGGATGGGCCACAACTGTATATTCAATGATGTACATAGTCTGAAAAATAAGTACAATAAAGAGAATGAATAAACTAAATATACAATAAGAAGCATGCACTGTTACATAATTAAATGATTATCCAGAATACTCATTATTGACATTTCTCTACGAAACATCTAGCTAAATAAACTGAAACGAAGTATTAAACAGGAAAAAAATACACACGGTGAGGGCCATTGTCATCAGTAACATTCAGTGCCCATATATGGATAATCGTATGGCTCATATGCAGGGCATACAGACAAACATGACGCTGATCGTCTAGTATTAGAACATCTTAACAGACCGACTAACAGCACCTCATTAATAACCCATAACACTGATATGGTGCTTAATAAAGAATGAATCGTCACACTTTAAGGAATAGCCTAATACTAAATAATAATACTAGCCTATTACCGATCTGAATAACACAGAACGATCTATACAGGACATGTCCGGACATGCACTTATATCACGGACGCTTAACTCTTTACAGATCAAGTTACACAACTCAAAATCAACCTAAATATAATAAAAGTGACTTACTTTGAGGGCAATGACTAACATCACAATATTAGAGTTGCACCAATCACCCTGAACGAACAGGAATCAACATTACAGCTGACAGCTCTCACAGATTACATGCACTCAGCAGATAGCGGCAATTGAACTGACGACTGTACACAGTTCTGCAGGTTACCATGACTACGGTTTCAGAATAAAAGTCCCGACTGAATGAGCCTTTAATACATTGTTGTTGTTGTTGTGTCAGACCTGCAGGTGGAGACACAGGAGAGTGTGAAATATGGAGATTCAGTCAGTCTGAGATGTAAAAGCAGCTGCTCTCTGCCTCAACAAACAACATTCATCTGGTACAGAAACACACAGAGAATAACTAGAGGAATTGTGAAAGGGAATCAGCTTCATCTGCGGTCAGTCAGTCGTTCTGATGCTGGAAACTACAGATGTGCTGTAGGAGGACATGAACATCTGATCTCTCCTGTTTATCTTTATGTTGACTGTGAGTAAAAACTGATTCATTTTAACACAAAAGAAATATTTCATAATTTTTTTGGGGGGGATGTTAAGATTAAAAATATTTAATATATTATATTATATTCATATTAATTTAGAATATAGACAACCATTATATTAGTGTGATTGTCTTGACAATATGTTTAATCTGCTGTATATTAAATCATTCCCTTTTTCCTATTACAAAAATTAACAGAATATGAATCTATCAATTTGCCACTTCTATAATTCAAAGTCACATGACATAACTACATGAAGTTTCTCTGATAATCAGTTTAAATCAGTGTATTGTCTGTGTGCTGTTTGTCACTGCACTGGAAACAAATATTTTAATGCTTTATCACAATTTTTTCACAAATCTTTTGTCAATTCAGCTTCGGCTCACAAACGTTGTTTAGATAACAGAAGTGGTTCAACGGACCCCAAAACCCACAGTTCTGATCATATTACGTTTTTTTAATCCTGGATCTTAGACTCTCTATTTATTACTGAAAGCACACCAAAATGCTGCATATAACATGAAAAGTTGGTAGTTTGACAGTGGTTTTAAGCACTCCCGCTCCCCTCCACTAGGCGGGCCGTGACGTCATGAAAGGACTCCAAGCTTTTACTGTCTGGTCTCTGCTCCAAGCCTGAGTTATAACTGACGTTCTCAACTACTTTCTGTTACTTTCTCCCGCCCGCAACATTAAAGTTGTAAAAAGATTTTTTACAACTTTTTTAAAAAAAAGATTTTTTACAAAAATATCTTTTTCCCGCCTGTAAAAAGATTTTTTTCTGTACCTCCAAATACTTTCAAATTAGCAATGATTTTAGCTCTTTGTTCAATTTCATTAATTAAAATGAGCATATACGACACAATCCTTCATAGAAGTGATTCCAGCTTAATTTCATTAAATGTAATCAATGTAATCTTTTAAAAATTTGGTTTACCATTTTTTTTTAGTTGAGTCAACATATATTTTTCGTTCATCTTAAACGGATGTCACTCAAAAAATGAATTTTGGCCTCTTGTTAAAATAATTAATTAAAATAAGCAAAAGTAACATGATTGTTTAAACGGTTAGTTCACCCCAAAATGAAAATTCTGTCAGTATTTACTCGCCCTCATGTTGTTTCAACCCCGTAAGACCTTCGTTCATCTTCCGAACACAAATTAAGATATTTAAGATATTAAGATCGCTCCTGCATACAGTCCATAGGCTTCTTGAGGGACTGGCTCTTGCTGTCCTCGAAAAGTCATTAAAGACATCGTTAAAATAGTCCAAGTGACTACAGGGGCTCAATCTTAAGTTTATCAAACGACGAGAACACTTTTGTGCGCAAAAAAAACAACAAAAATAATGACTTTATTTCAACTATTGGTTTATTTCTCCCTCTGCGCGAGTCAGGTTACTAGTTTAATAGCGTAAGCTTCTGTTATTGTACGTCACACGCATCACACACATGACCAGCGTCGGCCAATAGTGAGCCTACGTGTGACGTAGCTCTACGCAATCACACTACGTTAACTGACTACAGGCCAATAGAGGAGGAAGTGAATAGTTGAAATAAAGTCGTTATTTTTGTTTGTTATTGCGCACAAAAATGTTCTCGTCGTTTGATAAACTTAAGATTGAGCCCCTGTAGTCACTTGGACTATTTTAACGATGTCTTTAATGACTTTTCGAGGACAGCAAGAGCCAGTCCCTCAAGAAGCCTATGGACTGTATGCAGGAGCGATCTTAATATCTTAAATATCTTCATTTGTGTTGTGAAGATGAACGAAGGTCTTACGGGGTTGGAACAACATGAGGGCGAGTAAATACTGACAGAATTTTCATTTTGGGGTGAACTAACCCTTTAATATTATCACAACTTAATTTAATTGTGTTCAATCAACCTAATTCATTTGTGTGAAATCTACACGAATCATTGTTGTTGACATCTAACTGGACAGTGGATCTGTAGTTCCCAGCATGCTTTGCAAGGGACTGCATTAAGAGTGTCAATTTATGGAAAAAGTGTTATTTTGTGTGTTTTTCAGTAAATGGAAAGATGTTGCTAGTTAATGTTAGTGTTTAATGTTCAGTTATGTTAGAAACTTAGAGTACTTTCTGTAATGTTTTTGAATTTTGTGGTTCCCATTATGCAGAAGAGTGGTGACTGTGTTTGGGTCAGTATTGTGTTCAGACTCAATATTACACTATATTTGCTTTAAACCTCCAGTTCAGGTTGTTGGTACTCTGTATGCACTATGTGTAAACCTCACTCATAGTCCTACACAAGTAATATAATATTACTACGTAAAACATGATTTAATTCAATTGAACAATAACATTAGATGTGATCATAGAGTCAAAATAACTAAAATAATAATGTTGGTGAATTAAGGCAGGACAAAACTAAATGTAGTTAACCTGACAAAATAGTAGCAATGACTAAATTAATTTAAATTCATATAACAAGATTACAACAAATTATTTCAAACTAATTTGAATTTGTTGGAAAAATGTAATTCAATTTTGTGGAAAACCTTTCCTTAATTTAATTAAGTTCATTCAACAGATTATTTTTTTGAGTGATACGTGTCGCCGTCATACACATCAGCATAAATATCTACTCCTGATAAATTATTTGTTATTAAAGCAATAACACACAAACCACCGTTATAACATAAAAACAAGCAGGCTAGTCATGCATGGTTTGGCACGACTGCGCGCAAAGTGCTCCCGTAATAATTCCTAAAAAGCTGACATCAGTTCATCGCAATCTCACACATCTCTGTTATTATCAATGAATATTTCATAATATCCACTCTTTGTTTGTTATAATTCGAGGATTTTCCAGCACACAGAATTCATCACTGAACAAAAAGTCAGTTTTGAGCGGTGAGGAAAGTCTATCGTAAATGCTTCTGATTGGCCATTGCGTTCAAGAAATCAACACATATGTCTGTGATTGGCTACATCGCTCAACGCTGCAAACATGTGATGAATAGAAACTCTGGCCTATAAATCATTTCTATTTCGTTCTAGTTGTTGTTGTTGCTTTTCTGGATTTTTTTTTTTCTTAATTTTTATGTTTTATTCATAGATATATCTAGTCCCGCAAATCGTTTTATTCTCCCTCAACCCGAACACACAGTGAAATTAAAAATATATCTGTCAGTAAATAAATATGAGTTAATTTGAGTTTGTCTGGTTAACCCGTCTTGATGAAGAGACAATCCAATGCTTTTATTAATGGTGAGTCTGTGACCTCCTACACCTGTGCTGATGCTGTAAAATTATACACAATATAATTAATGCATATAATTACGAGAGAATGTAAAAGCATTGAAATATATTTTGTCCTCCCATCTCATATTTTTTCTCCATCACCATGTCCCTTTATGGACCCCGTAGAACGCGTCATTTCCTTTCTGAACATAGTATTCGGCTTCAGACACATCCCTAATAAACACCAACTGAAATCTGATTGTGTGTTATGAAAAGTGCAGAAATAAAACTAAAGATTTCTGTGTTTGTTGCTGAAAGCATCTTTAATTATTTTCCTCATTTCTGTGTTTCAGGGGTTGATGGTCTGTGGGATTGGGGAGTGAATTACAGTCCTTCATATGTTTGTGCATTAAAGGGATCAACAGTGACAATATCCTGTACTTTAACAGATCCTCAGCGTTATGAACTCATCAAAGGTTTCTGGACTAAACCTGTTGTAGGAGAATCACCTGATCTGTGTTCAGATCCAGAGAAGAGAGGAGGGATTCAGTGTTTGAGTGAAAATATAAACACTAACAGTCTCACTTTGATGAATGTAACAGAAGCTGATGAACTCGTCTACTACTGCAGATTTATAGACGGGCAGAATAGATGGACAGTGATTCCTGGATCTTGGCTTGATGTCACAGGTAAAACTACTGAACTCTCAGAAATAAAACACAGAAACATTTTATTAGCTTTTGAATAAACTATCATCTGTGCCACAGAAACATCATGTTTATATATAACTGATTCAGTTTAGTGTTTAATATTATCACTGTATTATTATCTCCACGCTATGATCATGTGAAGTGATTGAATCAGTTGTTGTTGATGATGATGATGTTGTTGTTGTTGTTGTTGATGATGATGATGTTGTTGTTGTTGATGTTGTTGTTGTTGTTGTTGTTGTGTCAGACCTGCAGGTGGAGACACAGGAGAGAGTGAAATATGGAGATTCAGTCAGTCTGAGATGTAAAAGCAGCTGCTCTCTGCCTCAACAAACAACATTCATCTGGTCCAGAAACACACAGAGATTTGCTGATCGAAAAGGGAATCAGCTTTATCTGCGGTCAGTCAATCGTTCTGATGCTGGAAACTACAGATGTGGCGTTACTGGACATCAACATCTGATCTCTCCTGCTGTTTATCTTAATGTTGAATGTGAGTACAAATGATTCATTAATATTAGTGAAATATTCCACAGATTATTCAGAGTTTAGTTCAGATTTGTTTGGTAATGTCAGGCCCGATCATATAGACTTCATGACATTTTTATTTATTAGACATGAACCCCTTTAACGAACATAGATCTCGGACGGCCCCTGATTATTGTGGTTCATTCTCCTCACGTCACGACAAACTGAGTATCATTAGAAAGATTAAAGACTCCAGCTTCAGTGTTTGACCTCTGTTTATGATAAAACAAGGTTGCAATGACATTCATTTCTTAATTTATGTCAGAAGAGCAAAGTAATCAATCTGTAATTTTTGATATTTTGAACAGAATAAAAACACACACTCATATTGAGTCACGTCTGCTCAGGTTTATTTGTGTTTCAGCTTCACTGAACAGCATCTGTTAGCGTGTGATTTTCATGCAGTTTGGGATATTTTCATATTAATAATGAATGTTTACATTATAAATGCTGAGATGTAGCCTGCTTACATGCATATAAAATGTTATAAAACATATTTCAACATCATTATAATCCATATTAGATCGCGATCAGAAGTTAATTCAAAAACTCAATGGTTGTTTAAAGTGAGTTTTGAGTAAAAGTGTTATAATATTTATCTTTTATATTGTATGTATCTCGACTGCTCCTGCTGGGCCAGCAGTTTTTATTACATAATCTAATTTGTTAAATAATTCACACAAGAATATGCTTATTTTAGTTTTCTAGAAAGACTTCAGGTGTATTAGTGAGATTGAAGTGGTGTAGATGCACTGTAAAACATTGCTGGGAAAAAATGGCTCAATTCTGAAAGAAACATTGTCCATTAAAACATGAATCTGTGTTTAATAAGATTTTTATTTTATGAATTATTTTACAATTCTTTAAATATAATTTTGTGTTATTAATTCTGCAGCAGTTCACATGTAGATTTGCTTTTTCATTTAGATTTCTACTTAAAGATAAACGTCAGTAAAATAATAAAGTTAATGGAAGGTCATGGCTTGAATAAAGTAATTATTTTCATATTTTATATTTCTTTCAGATCCTCCTCAGAGCGTGTCAGTGTCCATCAGTCCATCTGGTGTAATAGTGGAGGAAGATTCAGTGACTCTGAAGTGCATCAGTGACTCAAACCCTCCGGCTCTGAACTTCAGCTGGTTTAAGGAGAATGAAACCTCAGCTGTTGGATCTGGACAGAGTTTCAGCATCTCCAGCTTTAACTCCAGTTTCAGTGGACGCTTCTACTGTGAGGCTCAGAATAAATATGGATCTGGGAGATCAGCTTCTGTGTCTCTCACTGTTAACGGTATTTTCTATAATCAGACACTCTTTCAGTTTCTTCGTCTCGCGTGTGAAATGATCTTCATGATCATCTTGTTTCAGGGGTTCAGAGAGATGCTCTCCTCACAGTTTCTGGGATCGTGGCGGGATGCGGAGGATTGATCTTCATCATCGTCATCATCATTGTGTTCATAAAGTAAGTGAAGTTGATCTGCTCACTAAATATAATTCACACACAAAAAAATCAATCTTAAATCAAATGGATATATTATAATTTTCTCTCTGTTTTCAGGAGGATGAAGAGGAGAGAAGGTGGAACTGAAGACGAGAATCAAAAGCGGGCGAGTCTGCAAACACACACACCTCTATCTACGACTGCAAGACTGTGTATTTGCATTGAACTATGAACACAACAGTGTGTATGAAGCAATATAAGTGTGTAAATCTTTCTCTATAGGCGGCTGACGCGAGTGATGATACATACACAGCTCTGGATCCAGCGTCCAGAACATCTGCTGACGTTTACAGCACAATCACAGTCAGTAAATGTCTCAAACACACTTTTCCACTCAGATTCAGCAGATCCACACATAAAGCGTCTGTTGTTGATCTCTCTCACAGTCTGTTCAGTCCAGATCTCCTGATGACACCTACACGACTCTTGATCTTCAGTCCAGATCTTCTGAATATGAGACTCTAGCAGTGACTTCAGCAGATCCACATTAAACTGTATTACTGCTAATATACAGGACCATCTGATGCTCCTCACACTGATAATCCATCATTATGAGCTCATAAACATCATTATCAATAACATTATGATTTCTCTGTGTATTCTGTATTAGTCTTGCAACTCTATATTTTAGCCTGCATATTTATGTTTGTGCTGCATATGCAAATGCATTTTAGGAGAAAACTTGATCATTCAAATATTTAAAGTAACATCGCAATAATATGTAGTCTGCTTCACTGGAGTATTGAAATGTTGTTTATGTATATCAATTTCACAGCTAAACAGTATTTTAATATTAAACGCAGTAAAATCTGTATCTGAATGTATGAAAGTCTCAGTGTTTGTCTGACTCTGTTGACTGGATTTTGTTCAACTGTATATTTAATGGAGGAACCTAATATTGTTTGTATTGTTTTAAAGACCAGCATCTCAAATAAACATGCGTCTCGTCGCTGACGTGTGTTTTGTCATTATGACTGATATTTCATGTGTGTGTCCAGACTGCCATCTAGAGGATATTAGTCACACTCATAAACGTTGCCTATAGGTTTTTATGAAAGGAACATGCCACTGTTTATTGAAATGGGTCATTCACCGTCTCCCCTTCATTTAGATAGGAGGGCAAACGCATTGTCTCAGTGCATACAGGGCCGACTCGAGCCGTTTGATTGCCCAATGCGAGATTGAGATAGCGGTGATTTATAAAATGCAGATGCAAAAATGCTACAAAGAATATTAACAAATTATGACTCAAACAAAAATGCTCTTATTGTGACTCCAACACTTCAACAAGCAAATTATGACTTCACAGCAAAATCTCCAGTGTAAATTAACACTGAGAAATGTGAATTATATAAACTGATGAGAGTGTTAAAGTTAATGAGATAATTAAGTGAATAATTGAGTGATGATTGAGCATTATTGAAGACACCTGATGATAACAAGCAGAATCACTAAAGGAGAAATCATCCAATGAATTATATAATAAACAGATTTTAGTCACTCATTTGGTTTTGAGTCCAAATTAAATGTTTGTTTGGTTTTGTTTCTCATTGTCTTGGGCCTCAAAAGTGGATTTAGATGATCTTATAGTTCAATTTCCATTACGTTGAAACTGCTAAAACACCTCAGTGTGTTTGATACGCGTCCTCACTGTGTTTTTTGGTTATAGTATAATCTGAGATGTAGGATTGGCGACACATTGTCTGGCAGATGAAGCGAAATAACCAGATATTGTCCTAAAAGTACCAGTAATTGGCTGCTGACGGGTGTTCATTTCCCATCCTGACTGTATAAACCTTGATTCATTTTTAATACATCATCATTATAATTCAAATGAAGCACACATTAGCTTCTCCTATTTACATTATGGATTTATATAAACACATATTGAACAATATAGAAGAAAATACAACTTTAGTAACTTTTATTACTTCTAAAATCAACATGCCGCAGAATCAGATGTAAAAGCTGCTGTAATGGCAGTAAAGTGCACTGGATCTTTTTGGCCACTAGATGCCAGTAAAGTCAATGGGAGTGCAGGAAAGATGTGAGTAATGGATGTAATTCCTCTATTTCGAGAGGCTGTTCACTGCAGAGCCGTGGGTGGAGAGAGAAGTTCAGCTCTTCTCTCTGGATGTAATGTGTGTGTAATGGAGCGAGACGGTCCAACAACACCCTAACCGACCCATAACTCTCTCCCTCCACCCATTAGATCCACTGAGGAGGAGCTGGACGGCATTCGGCTCTGCAGTGAACAGCACTATAGTTAGTATATGTGTTGCTTCATGCGTTAAACACAGAGTTTGTGCCAGAAAGAGGAAGTGAAACTAAGAGCTGTAAAGATGCTGTTCAGACGCTCCTGCAGACTTGATGAGCATCTTTACTCTGTTTTAACATCTTTAAACATCTTTCACATATTCTCTCACAAAGAATAGTGAGCTCAGAGATAAAACTTGTTGTGTTTGACATCTGAGACGTTAACAGTCTTCTCCAGTTGTTCTTGTGTATTTGAGATGACGGTCACTCATAACTAGGAAGAGGAAGACCAACATTTAGCTGAACTTTATAAAGTGTGAAAACTGCAGCGTTTGACACATTAAACTGCGGATGTTTTTCTCATTCGGGCGTCGACACTGAAACATCGACACTTCAGAGCGGTAAGAGCATTTTTACTGTTATTTAAAAGAATTTATAAAACTGTTTTAGATGAATGTTGATTTGATGAAGTGATTTTGACTCCAGAAGCTCAATATCTGTTGTAGATTCATGTGTAAATATTGTGTGAAGCTCTTTAGACACGAGGCCTGACATGAGAAACATCATCAATGAGCCGTGAATTATTAATAATCATGTGCTGTATCTATCAAACAGAGTTTGTGATGTTGTAGATGATGGTCATAATGTCATAATTGTCAGTTTTCTGATTGCAGAAGTCACGATGGTGTCGTCTCTCATAAAGTCTCTTCCTCTGATCGTAGTGATCATGACTGCGGGTGAGTCTTCAGTTTCACTCACACATATTTAACAAAAGATGATTGAGCTCTTCACACTTATAAACGGACATGAGAGTTTCACTGTCAGCTAATATAAAAATGGTCAAAAGTGAAAAGATATTTTACACCTGAAAGCCTCTTCATTCCTCATTTCTGTGTTTCAGGGGCTGATGGTCAGGATTGGGGAGTGAATTACAGTCCTTCACGTGTTTGTGCATTAAAGGGATCAACAGTGACAATATCCTGTACTTTAACACATCCTCCTGGTTATGAGGTCAGAAGAGCTTTCTGGACCAAAACTGGACAATCACCTTATCTGTGTTCAGACCCAGAGAAGAGAGGAGGGATTCAGTGTAACAGTGAATATAATGAAGACACTTCCAGCATCACTTTGACGGTTGTAACAGAAGCTGATAAACACATCTACTACTGCAGATTTACTACAAATAAACTGGATGGAAAATGGACGGGGGTTCCTGGAGTTCAGCTTGACGTCACAGGTAAAACTACTGAACTCTCAGAAATACACCACAGAAACACACAAACACACACATCAAGCACTTCCTTATATCACTGAATCTGCCAGATGACCTTCTGTAGATATTTTATAAAGTGTCCTGATGGCTCTTGTTCATATAATGACAGTCGAGCTTTAATTGTCCTAAAATGATGTGACTTTTGACTGATATTCCAAGTGTTGTGAAGATGTACAATAGAGTTCATCAAGCCCAAGTCTTTATGGGACCCTAAGCAGAATTTTATTTGGGGGCCCATGGTGCCGGTCGCCAATATGATTGACTATTGTCAATGCTTGATTATTCTCAGACTACAAAACTCATCCATTATCCATTTTATTAGTTGTGTTTCTAACATCAATGTGTGCCTGCATGCTTTTATAGACCTTATGTAGCCCCGCCCCTTTTTAGCACTGCACTTGTTGTCTTGACTTCCGGTCTGTATTTTCACAGCAATCGTGCATAGGTATGAATGAACTTGTTAAGACATCTGCTTTACAATGCTTATGATAAACATTACAATGCTCATGATAACTTTTGTAAACTCTATAATAAGTAAATCCACTTCACCAGCTAATTACTCCTCGACAGCGATGCCATAGAAATATACAGAACCGGAAGTTCAAAGACAATATTCTAAGATGACGGCGCCCGCGTTTCTCTGGTGCATAAGATCTATACGGTTTCAGATTGTAACAGTAGCAAACCCACAAGAGTGGCCAGGTCTTATTTTGCACTTTAATATTCCACGTACTAAGTAGTTTACTGGTCCATGTATACTATAGGCTGCTGTCCCGCTTCTAACAAAGTGACAGACACATCTGATTACTTGGTAACACTTTACAATACGTGTGCACTAATAAGCATTAATTCATGCTTAACTAATGCACAGATAATAATACTGAATTAATGTGTAACTAATGATTATCTAAGCTATTCATTAATGATTACCACATTAGGAACTAATTAAGAGTCTGTAAGGTTAATGTATCAGTTCATACATGAATTGTTTTTAATTAAATATTTAATTGTGGATTAATTCCATAATAACTAATTTTTTTTAACTAATAGTGTTAATTAATATGTTAATTACCAGAATGAGCCAAGCCTTGTATTTCAACTTCCAGATAATATGACAGGTACACTAATATGCATTAATACATGATTAATTACTTAATTGTTAGTGCAAATTCATGTGAAAATTACTACAATTACTAAATGACTAGTTAATAATGATGTGCCTCAACAAGTAAAGTCATAACATAATGATACCTTTGCAAATCATTAGCTAATGATTAATTAAAGCAGACAACTGGAAGTTGAAGTGCATAGCTTTGACTAATTGTGGTAATTAACACATTAATTTACACTATTAGTTAATAAAATATGTTATTAAGGAATTAATACACAATGACACATTGAATTAATATCAATTCATATATTACTTAATCTATTAATCATATTGACTCTTTATTAGTTGCTGATGCAGTAATCGTTAATTAATGGTTTAGTTGTTCATGAGTTATACATTAACTCATGATTATCTGTGTATTAGTTAAAGTCCCAGTGAAGTCAAAATTAAGTATGTGTTCTGAGTTTGTCACACCACAGAAAAATGTGTAATTAGCCACCCAGCCAAATTTGAATGATAAAAAAAGTCGGGAAGTACATAAAATAAGCAATCAAAATCATGAAAAAATGAGCAGATTCTCTGCTCTCAAACGCTGGGGGCGTGTCCGCTGGCTGCGCTGAAACCACGCCCACTCACGGGAAAGCTGTTGATGGAGATATTAGCTGATTAGCTTTTGGAGACGGGAGGATGAAAGCTGAGGCGGGAGATCATCGTTTCGGCCCCGTTCACCAGTAACAGCGGATTATCAGTGAATCCAAGTTGTCTCTGAGGAAAGTTTATAAAACGATCCAGTGTAAAATGATCACTACAGAGGCGGGTGTTGGGGGTGATCCTCGAGCTCTTCATCAAGGTAACGTTAGGCTCTCTAAAAACCTCTTCTTGATGTGATCGTTTTTAGGGGAATTTAAATGAAGATACCGATCTGTTTTGTACATGATCGCATCCAGGTAGTAGCCTATGTATGTCCATGTCGAAGGCATAGCTAGCTAGAAAACTGTAGGATCAGCTGTAGTAACTAATAGTACTGACAGTCGTTAGCGATTGAGCGGTGAATGCGAATATGTTCGGGGAGTGTGTGTGGAGAGAGGGAGATCAGACTCTGTGCGTCATCAAATAGGGGCGTGTCCAGCAGCTCATGGGTTCCAGTGCGTCACAGAGCCCTGTTTTAGCCCCGCCTAATTAATCCGTCAAATTGCAATGGTGAAAAACTGTTTAACGGTCTAACTCCACATTTCAGTACTTCACAGTTCAGAGACTTTGTAATATGTTTTAGCAATACATATGTAACATTTATAATGTGTTTAGAACTTTTTTGTAGAATTGACTTTACAGGGACTAATGCATGAATTAATGCATATTAGTGCACCCGTATTGTAAAGTGTTACGATTTCTTTCACTGTAGACATCACCAATTGTGTTTATGTAAATCCTGTGTGTATTTGACTGTATTTGCTCAATCAGACACAATAGAGATAAAGTCCGGTAATCGGCACGGTTTGACAGGTTTTTAGTGTGCGCACTCAGTGTGTAAGTGCACAAAAAAAAAAAAAAAAAAAACGCATGTCAGAACAGCACTCAAATTAAATTTTTAACCGGAAAGGCTTTTGTGGTACTCAAAATTGTATTAACATGTTTAATTTAGATTTCCAATACAATAGTGTTTTAGATGGGGGAAGTTTCTAAAATAATGAGACCAGGAAATCTCTGCAAATGGTAGAAGTTTCCCAGTGGGATATACTCCTGACTGTCCTGTGAAGTGCGAGAGGGACAGGCCTTTCCTGTTTTTCTTTTATCTCATCGGGGAAGACTCCTGCTGAGCAGGTTTGAACATCTGCTAGTTTGATTGCCAGGAACGTTTGTCTCTAGTGATAGTATAGTTGTGAGTATAGAAACTAACCACTAGGTGTCAGAAGAGCGCCTACTGTGAAGTTGTGAACCTCGCTTTCCAGGCACAATAGCAGCGAGCACACACTGGCGTGAAGCTAACGAGTGTTTTTACTTCATTCATGGATCTTGATCTTGTGTGAGCCAAGCTCAACTTCCATAACGAACTAAAATCGCTCGGTGTGCTCCGCTCGCGCTGCACCAGTGTGTGCCAAATACTGGTGTGCACGTGTCGTTAAACAGTAGACATGGTGACGGAAAGGTTAGATGTTGACTCATTCAAATCGGAGCTGTGGCGGCATTTTGACTTTCCGTAGACTAATAATAATCACCAATGTGAGAAGCACCAGTCACCTCCGTTTTCATGTAAAAGTCATTAATACGACAACTGCGAGAGCCACGGAGATCACCAGGTGCATCAGTGTTTCTGATAATGTTGTTGATGATGTTGTGTCAGACCTGCAGGTGGAGACACAGGAGAGTGTGAAAGAGGGAGATTCAGTCAGTCTGAGATGTAAAAGCAGCTGCTCTCTGCCTCAACAAACAACATTCATCTGGTCCAGAAACACACAGAGATTTGCTGATCGAAAAGGGAATCAGCTTTATCTGCGGTCAGTCAATCGTTCTGATGCTGGAAACTACAGATGTGGCGTTACTGGACATCAACATCTGATCTCTCCTGCTGTTTATCTTAATGTTGAATGTGAGTACAAACTGATTCATTAATATTAGTGAAATATCCCACAGATTATTCAGAGTTTAGTTCAGATTTGTTTGGTAATGTCAGGCCCGATCATATAGACTTCATGACATTTGTATTTATTAGACATGAACCCCTTTAACGAACATAGATCTCGGACGGCCCCTGATTATTGTGGTTCATTCTCCTCACGTCACGACAAACTGAGTATCATTAGAAAGATTAAAGACTCCAGCTTCAGTGTTTGACCACTGTTTATGATAAAACAAGGTTGCAATGACATTCATTTCTTAATTTATGTCAGAAGTGCAAAGTAATCAATCTGTAATTTTTGATATTTTGAACAGAATAAAAACACACACTCATATTGAGTCACGTCTGCTCAGGTTTATTTGTGTTTCAGCTTCACTGAACAGCATCTGTTAGCGTGTGATTTTCATGCAGTTTGGGATATTTTCATATTAATAATGAATGTTTACATTATAAATGCTGAGATGTAGCCTGCTTACATGCATATAAAATGTTATAAAACATATTTCAACATCATTATAATCCATATTAGATCACGATATGAAGTTAATTCAAAAACTCAATGGTTGTTTAAAGTGAGTTTTGAGTAAAAGTGTAATATTTATCTTTTAAATTGTATGTATCTCGACTGCTCCTGCTGGACCAGCAGCTTTTATTGCATAATCTAATTTGTTATAGAATTCACACAAGAATATGCTTATTTTAGTTTTCTAGAAAGACTTCAGGTGTAGTGAGATTGAAGTGGTGTAGATGCACTGTAAAACCTTGATGTGAAAAAATGGCTCAATTCTGAAAGAAACTTTGTCCATTAAAACATGAATCTGTGTTTAATAAGATTTTTTTTTGTGAATATTTAGTTTATAATTCTTTAAATATAATTTTGTGTTATTAATTCTGCACCAGTTCAGATGTAGATTTGCTTTTTCATTTAGATTTCTACTTAAAGATAAACGTCAGTACAACAATAAAGATAATGGAAGGTCATGGCTTGAATAAAGTAATTATTTTCATATTTTAAATATATTTCAGATCCTCCTCAGAGCGTGTCAGTGTCCATCAGTCCATCTGGTGTAATAGTGGAGGGAGATTCAGTGACTCTGAACTGCATCAGTGACTCAAACCCTCCTGCAGAAATAAACTGGATTAAAGAAGGAAAATTGCTGCAATCTGGCGACACCTTCAGCCTCATTAATATTAAATCTGAGGCCAGTGGACACTATCATTGCTCTGCTAGAAATATACATGGATATTCGACCTCTGCTGTTGTGACAGTGAATGTCATGTGTAAGTCTGCCTTGATTTTAGACCAGGTCGGGATGATTATTTGCTCTATTATCGTGTCATTTGACACTTTTTGTCTCTTTCAGACGCACCAAGAAACGTCTCAGTGTCCATCAGTCCATCTGGTGTAATAGTGGAGGGAGATTCAGTGACTCTGAAGTGCATCAGTGACTCAAACCCTCCTGCTGTGAACTTCAGCTGGTTTAAGGAGAATGAAACCTCAGCTGTTGGATCTGGACAGAGTTTCAGCATCTCCAGCTTTAGCTCCAGTTTCAGTGGACGCTTCTACTGTGAGGCTCAGAATAAATATGGATCTGGGAGATCAGCGTCTGTGTCTCTCACTGTTAACGGTAGTGCAGTTTCTGGGATCGTGGCGGGATGTGGAGGATTGATCTTCATCATCATCATCATCATCATGTTCATAAAGTGAGTGAATGTTGAGAAGCTCCTGCATTAATGCAACATTTGTTGAACTAAAGCCACCATGAAAAAAAATTAAACGTTTCTTACAATAAAATAATTTTCAGTACTTTCTAACAAAGACATGTTTTCTCCAGGAAGAAGAGGAGAGACGGTGGAGCTCAAGTCATCAGACAAAACCAGGCCAGTTTGATAATAACACACCTGAATCTACACATGGATATTATATTTAACGACAAAGAGCATGTACTGCCAAATATTTGACACAAAGACAATCTGAAAAACATCATGTAACTCGTTTCTGAATGATTGATCTGTTGTTGATATTTTATTTGACGAAACTGCAGGAGGATCACGTCGACAGATCAGCAGAAACGCCTTCGACCAATGACGAGCCAGTGTATTCACTAGTATCAGCCAATCCGAGGGAGGATCTGTATGCCAAAATCCCAGCTAAGAAACCCGAACGCTCCGGGAGAAAACACACAGAAACAGACTCTGGAGATGTTAATGAGGTTCAGTATGCCAGTGTCTATCACTTCAAGAACAAACACATGAAGACTGAAGAGTACGACTGCATTGAGATGCATCATCCGCCTGAAGCCAACAGGTGAGAGATGTCATTTCAAGCCAAATAACACATATTCAGCTCTTGTTTTGTGTTGTTAAGATCTCTTGAAACGCCACATTATTTTTCTTTCATTTCTTCCCAGATCTGAGGATGTGATCTACAGCTCAGTCAAGTAAACATCATGTGATCGCAGCCGTTTCCTATTGATGCCGATGGGAGACCTGGGTTTGAGTCCAGCTCAGGTCATGTTTCCATCTCACTGTCCTCTTGATTTCACTTTTACACATTTATTGGACTGTTTTGCTGTTTAGACATGAATGGGTTTCTGTTTCTAATGAGCTTTTTTATTATTATCTGAATTGATTGTCAGTATCACAATTATACACACACACACACACACACACACACACACACACACACACACACACACACACACACCTGTAATAGTAAATGCCTTTAGCTCTCACTTTGTAAATTCAATGCAGAACATATGTTTCCTCTTCTCTCGTCATACTGTGTGATTTTACTGCTAAATACATTAAATCTGAACATTGTCTGAAAGTCTAGTTTCATTGTCATGAATATTTTGCACATTTTACACCCAACTCTAATGTACTGGGTATTGTCTTTTTCATATTTTTCATTAATTGTAAAAAATACTGTAAACGGTGGGGTTGTTAAATTTAAAGCACCACTGACACATTTTTTTTTCTTCAAAATTATAAACATTTTAATAATGAGGGAATTCGTTGTGAAACCATCTTACAAACCATGTGTTGATGTCACAGGCGGAGAGAAAATCCACTTTAATGAAAAGACTCCACATGAAAAGACAGGAACAACGAATCTAAAATACAAACACGAACATCATACAACACAAAACGACGACTAGCAAGTATGACCAACTGTGTATGGTTTAAACACACAGAGAAATGAGTGGACAGTTTACAACAGGTGGAAATAATGAAGAAACTTACACGCAAACCAAGAGAAACTGAAACCAATACACTTCAACATAAGTCCGTACACTCTCAGAAAAAAGGTTTGAAAGCTGTCACTGGAGGTAGCTGTACATTTTCAAAAGGTACACTTTTGTCCATTTTAGGTACTAATTTTTACGTTTTATGTGCTAATATATACATTTTATGTGCTAATATGTACATTTCAGGTGCTAATATGTACATTTCATGTACTAATATGTACATTTTAAGTGTTTTAATATGTACATTTTAGGTGCTAAAGGTGCTAATATGTACATTTTAAGTGCTAATAGGTGCTAATATGTACATTTCAGGTACTAATATGTACAGTTTAAGTGTTGATATGTTCATTTTAGGTGCTAATATGTACATTTCAGGTACTAATATCTACATTTTAAGTGTTGATATGTACATTTTACATGTTAATATGTAAATTTCAGGTACTAATATGTACATTTTAAGTGTTGATATGTACATTTTACGTGTTAATATGTAAATTTCAGGTACTAATATGTACATTTTAAGTGTTGATATGTACATTTTACGTGTTAATATGTAAATTTCAGGTACTAATATGTACATTTTAAGTGTTGATATGTACATTTTAGGTGCTAATAGGTGCTAAAATGTACATTTCAGGTACTAATATCTACATTTTAAGTGTTGATATGTACATTTTACATGTTAATATGTAAATTTCAGGTACTATGTACATTTTAAGTGTTGATATGTACATTTTAGGTGCTAATATGTACCATTAAGGTACCAATATGCACCCTTAAGGTACAAAAGTGTACCTTTTGAAAAGGTACAACCCAGTGACAGCTTTTGTACCTTTTTTTCTGAAAAGACACAGAACCGGGATCTCGACATAGCCCCCCTTCAAAGGACACCAGACGCACCAAAACAGTGTGTACGGAGGGATGAAGTGTGTACGAAATTATTGTTTGCCCGACTCAGAATCCACTCCAAAGAATATGACCAGCATCTCAAATAAACATGCTTCTCGTCGCTGACGTGTGTTTTTTCATTATGACTGATTTTTCATGTGTGTGTCCAGACTGCCATCTAGAGGATATTAGTCACACTCATAAACGTTGCCTATAGGTTTTTATGAAAGGAACATGCCAGTGTTTTTTGAAATGGGTCATTCACCGTCTCCCCTTCATTTAGATAGGAGGGCAAACGCATTGTCTCAGTGCATACAGGGCCGACTCGAGCCGTTTGATTGCCCAATGCGAGATTGAGATGGTGATTGCGGTGATTTAGCTATTATCACTCTAATAAAATGCAGATACAAAAATGCTACAAAGAATATTAACAAATTATGACTCAAACAATGGATGAACAAACAAAAATGCTCTTATCGTGACTCCAACACTTCAACAAGCAAATTATGACTTCACAGCAAAATCCCCAGTGATAAATTAACACTGAGAAATGTGAATTATATAAACTGATGAGTGTAGAGTGTTAAAGTTAATGAGATATTAAAGTGAATAATTGAGTGATGATTGAGCATTATTGAAGACACCTGATGATAACAAGCAGAATCACTGAAATCATCCAATGAATTATAAACAGATTTTAGTCACTCATTTGGTTTTGAGTCCAAATGAAATGTTTGTTTGTTTTTGTTTCTCATTGTCTGGGGCCTCAAAAGTGGATTTCACGACCAAGTCGTACGAATTCGACGAATGATTAAAAAGTGGCTAATTCGTAACAATTCATACGACCTCACTCGTACGAATTAATACGATTTTGCTAAATCGTACATATTTTACGAATTGGCCAATTCGTATGAATTCGTACTTTGACCTACCCCTGACCCCGCCCCTAAACATAACCATCACGTGGGTTTAGACAAATCGTACGAATTACTACGAGTGAGGTCGTATGAATTGTTACGAATTAGACACTTTTTAATCATGCGTCGAATTCGTACGAATTGGTCGTGAGATAGTGTTGGATTTAGATGAAATTAGTTCAATTTCCATTACGTTGAAACTGCTCAAACATCTCAGTGTGTTTGATACGCGTGTCCTCGCTGTGTTTTGTGGATAAAGTATAATCTGAGATGTAGGATTGGCGACACATTGACTGGCAGATGAAGCGAAATAACCAGATATTGTCCTAAAAGTACCAGTAATTGGCTTCTGACGGATGTTAATTTACCATCCTGACTGTATAAACCTTGATTCATTTACATATGTGCATTTCATATGAAGCACACAATAGCTTCTATTTACATGATTGATTTATATAAACACATATTGAACAATATAGAAGAAAATACAACTTTAGTAACTTTTATTACTTCTAAAATCAACATCATGTCGCAGAATCAGATGTAAACGCTGCTGTAATGGCAGTAAAGTGCACTGGATCTTTTTGGCCACTAGATGCCAGTAAAGTCAATGGGAGTGCAGGAAAGATGTGAGTAATGGATGTAATTCCTCTATTTCGAGAGGCTGTTCACTGCAGAGCCGTGGGTGGAGAGAGAAGTTCAGCTCTTCTGTCTGGATGTAATGTGTGTGTAATGGAGCGAGACGGTCCAACAACACCCTAACCGACCCATAACTCTCTCCCTCCACCCATTAGATCCACTGAGGAGGAGCTGGACGGCATTCGGCTCTGCAGTGAACAGCACTATAGTTAGTATATGTGTTGCTTCATGCGTTAAACATAGATTTTGTGCCAGAAAGAGGAAGTGAAACTAAGAGCTGTAAAGATGCTGTTCAGACGCTCCTGCAGACTTGATGAGCATCTTTACTCTGTTTTAACATCTTTAAACATCTTTCACATATTCTCTCACAAAGATCTGATAATTGTGAGCTCTACAGATATAAAACTTGTTGTGTTTGACATCTGAGACGTTCACTTTCTTCTCCAGTTGTTCTTGTGTGGTTGAGATGACGGTCACTCATAACTAGGAAGAGGAAGACCAACATTTAGCTGAACTTTATTTAAGTGTGAAAACTGCAGCGTTTGACACATTAAACTGCGGATGTTTTTCTCATTCGGGCGTCGACACTGAAACATCGACACTTCAGAGCGGTAAGAGCATTTTTACTGTTATTTAAAAGAATTTATAAAACTGTTTTAGATGAATGTTGATTTGATGAAGTGATTTTGACTCCAGAAGCTCAATATCTGTTGTAGATTCATGTGTAAATATTGTGTGAAGCTCTTTAGACACGAGGCCTGACATGAGAAACATCATCAATGAGCCGTGAATTATTAATAATCATGTGCTTTATCTATCAAACAGAGTTTGTGATGTTGTAGATGATGCTCATAATGTCATAATTGTCAGTTTTATGATTGCAGAAGTCACGATGGTGTCGTCTCTCATAAAGTCTCTTCCTCTGATCGTAGTGATCATGACTGCGGGTGAGTCTTCAGTTTCACTCACACATATTTAACAAAAGATGATTGAGCTCTTCACACTTATAAACGGACATGAGAGTTTCACTGTCAGCTAATATAAAAATGGTCAAAAGTGAAAAGATATTTTACACCTGAAAGCCTCTTCATTCCTCATTTCTGTGTTTCAGGGGTTGATGTTCAGGATTGGGGAGTGAATTACAGTCCTTCATATGTTTGTGCATTAAAGGGATCAACAGTGAAAATATCCTGTACTTTAACACATCCTCGTGGTTATGAGGTCAGAAGAGCTTTCTGGACAAAAACTAGAGAACCGCATGACTTTTGTTCAGATCCAGAGATGAGAGGAGGGATTCAGTGTAACAGTGAATATAATAAAGACACTTCCAGCATCACTTTGACGGCTGTAACAGAAGCTGATGAACACATGTACTACTGCAGATTTATTACAGATAAACTGGATGGAAAATGGACGGGGTCTCCTGGAGTTCAGCTTAACGTCACAGGTAAAACTACTGAACTCTCAGAAATACACCACAGAAACACACAAACACACACATCAAGCACTTCCTTATATCACTGAATCTGCCAGATGACCTTCTGTAGATATTTTATAAAGTGTCCTGATGGCTCTTGTTCATATAATGACAGTCGAGCTTTAAATGTCCTAAAATAATGTGACTATTGACTGATATTCCACGTGTTGTGAAGATGTACAATAGAGTTCATCAAGAAACAAAGCAGAAAACTAAACTGTAATATGTTATTTAGCACAAATCCTCACTGCTGTTCTCAAACACCCTCAGACATGCAAATCAAGACTTTTACTCAGAATAAATTGCACTTTGGTTTCTTTCTCATCAAAGCTTGTCGTTTGCCCTCAGAACACTGAATATACAGCAGGAGTTGCATGAGAAAGTGTTTTGATGCTTTTATATTCATTTGAAAGCTTGGGGCAATCATTCATGTTGATGATGATGATGATGATGATGATGATGTTGTTGTTGTTGTTGATGATGATGTTGTGTTGATGCAACCCAGTCTCATCCCAAGACGTCATATAACTGACGTTTTGGGACGTCTTTTGACCATACGTCAATATTCGCCTTTTTAGGGTCCCTTAAACGTCGGTAGATGAGGTTATGGGATCCTAACTCTACCCCAGACCTAAACCTAACCCTAAACCTAACCCGTCACCTAACTGACGTTAAAGGTAAAGCGTCAGTTGTATGACGGCCCGGGATCACCATCCACCGACGTTTAAGGGGGCCCTAAAAAGGCGGATATTGACGTATGGTCAAAAAACGTCCCAAGACGTCAGTTATATGACTTTTTGGGATGAGACTGTGTTAGTTGATGATGTTGTTTATGTTGTTGTTGTTGTTGATGTTGATGATGTTGTTGTTGTTGTTGTGTCAGACCTGCAGGTGGAGACACAGCAGAGTGTGAAAAGGGGAGATTCAGTCAGTCTGACGTGTAAAAGCAGCTGCTCTCTGCCTCAACAAACAACATTCATCTGGTACAGAAACACAGATATTATTGCTGAACCACAGAGAATAACTAGAGGAATTGTGAAAGGGAATCAGCTTCATCTGTGGTCAGTCAGTTATAAAGATGAAGGAAACTACAGATGTGCTGTAAGAGGACATGAACATCTGATCTCTCCTGATGTTTATCTTCATGTTGACTGTGAGTACAAACTGATTCATTAACACTAAAGAAATATTTCACAAATTTTTTGGGGGATGTTAAGATTAAAAGATGAAAAATATTTAATATATTATATTATATTCATATTAATTTAGAATATAGAAAACCATTATATTAGTGTGATTGTATAAATTGACAATATGTTTAATCTTCTGTATATTAAATCATTCCCTTTTTTCTATTACAAAAATGAACAGAATATGAATCTATCAATTTGCCACTTCTATAATTCAAAGTCACATGACATAACTACATGAAGTTTCTCTGATAATCAGTTTAAATCAGTGTATTGTCTGTGTGCTGTTTGCCACTGCACTGGAAACAAATATTTAATGCTTTATCACAATTTTTTCACAAATCTTTTGTCAATTCAGCTTCGGCTCACAAACGTTGTTTAGATAACAGAAGTGGTTCAACGGACCCCAAAACCCACAGTTCTGATCATATTAGGTTTTTTTAATCCTGGATCTTAGACTCTCTATTTATTACTGAAAGCACACCAAAATGCTGCATATAACATGAAAAGTTGGTAGTTTGACAGTGGTTTTAAGCACTCCCGCTCCCCTCCACTAGGCGGGCCGTGACGTCATGAAAGGACTCCAAGCTTTTACTGTCTGGTCTCTGCTCCAAGCCTGAGTTATAACTGACGTTCTCAACTACTTTCTGTTACTTTCTCCCGCCCGCAACATTAATGTTTTGTCCCGCTCCCGCCTGTAAAAAGATTTTTGTTTCTGTACCTCCAAATACTTTCAAATTAGCAATGATTTTAGCTCTTTGTTCAATTTCATTAATTAAAATGAGCATACAACACAATCCTTCAAAGAAGTGATTCCAGCTTAATTTCATTAAATGTAATCAATGTAATCTTTTAAAAATTTGGTTTACCATTTTTTTTTAATTGAGTCAACATGAATATTTTTCGTTCATCTTAAACGGATGTCACTCAAAAAATGAATTTTGGCCTCTTGTTAAAATAATTAATTAAAATAAGCAAAAGTAACATGATTGTTTAATATTGTCACAACTTAATTTAATTGTGTTCAATCAACCTAATTCATTTGTGTGAAATCTACACGAATCATTGTTGTTGACATCTACTGGGCAGTGGATCTGTAGTTCCCAGCATGCTTTGCAAGAGACTGCATTAAGAGGGTCAATTTATGGAAAAAGTGTTATTTTAGGTGTTTTTCAGTAAATGGAAAGATGTTGCTAGTTAATGTTAGTGTTTAATGTTCAGTGATGTTAGAAACTTAGAGTACTTTCTGTAATGTTTTTGAATTTTGTGGTTCCCATTATGCAGAAGAGTGGTGACTGTGTTTGGGTCAGTATTGTGTTCATACTAAATATTACACTATATTTGCTTTAAACCTCCAGTTCAGGTTGTGGGTACTCAGTATGCACTATGTGTAAACCTCACTCACAGTCCTGCACAAGTAATATAATATTACTACGTAAAGCACGGTTTAATTCAATTGTACAATATCATTAGAAGTGACCATAGAGTCAAAATAACTAAAATAATAATGTTGGTGAATTAAGGCAGGACAAAACTAAATCTAGCGTACAGCGTTAGTTCAGGCAGGCCGCGTAGTCAAGCTCTGCTATCAGCTGATAACGGTCTATCAGCTGATCCGATGGATACGCCTTCAATTATAGTCTTTCAATCAAGGGCCTTATTTAAAGGCATCTTTTAGTCTATTGCTCAGTTGCTTCCACTGCATGCTCGCAAACATAGCTCTCGCAATACGATGAGATTACTCATATATTTTGCTGTAACGTTACTCACTCAACTGCTGATCATGTCTACCACCGCACATGATGAAGACCAATGGCAAGTTGAATCCATTGAAGAATCCCAGCAAACACTAAGTCAAGCAGAGGAAGCCTTTCAAGACGAAAGCAACGCTTCTGTTCGTCGGAGCTCTCGTCTTGCAAGTAAATCTTCTAGTCCTCCTAGCATCAATGATTGGCCATTGCCGAAGTTATTGGAAACTTTGTATAGGCACGATATCTCGGCACCGACTGGAGCTTCGCATAAAGAATTATTTGCTTTGCTCTGTGAAAAAAATTGACGTCTCGACAGCAGATCTTCCTCCTCCTCCTCCATTCTCCGGCAGAAAACAGCCGCAGAAGAGAAAGAACCTCGACCCGACTTCGTCTGATGTTGCACCAAAGCGGTCAGGTGGTCCTGTTGTCTCAAACCGAGGTGTCCACTCTTCTTCGGTCCAAAGCAATGACCCAGTGTTATCAGCATTGTCCAGCATTCAGTTTTCGCTCTCCGACATGAACTCCAGAATTCAGGCTTTGGAGTCCGGTTCATCTTCTAGGTCCTCGGCAAATCTTCTCTTCTCTGGCCCGTCTCTCGAGAACTCCACTTCAGGCACGGCGCGGCTGCCCGTGTTTACTCCGCAGCTGGATGATGACGTCACAAATACGGCAGCAGCGACTATTCCGCGAAGAACGATGGGAAGTGCAGTTCCCGTGTCTTCAGGCGCTCCATTCTTTCCGCCGGCTGCGGCGATTTCTCATCAGTTGAGAAGCCAAATCGTGGCAGGTAATGATGTCAATCTTATAAAAATATTACTGTGCTCAGAAATGAGTGAGAAGCGTGTTGTCGATTGCGGCGATGTGTCCGTTATGCTGAAAGACAGCGATCCCCGGCTTTCAAAAATGTTAACACTAGCTGAATTTAACGTGGCATTTGGGGTTTACAGAGATGTCATTTGCGAAATCTATCCGTCTCGTAGAGCCGAGCTGGACACTTATTTGGCAATAATTTCTGACTTGGCTCTGACTTATGGAGGAACTCTCTTCTATGACTATCACAAATCATTCTCTGCCAAAGCTGCCATGTTTATTCAACGTTTTAATCAGAGATTGGACTGGTCCGTAGTCGACTTAACCCTCATAAGCAGACATTTCACTGGTCATCAAGCTCTCTCCTGCTCGATCTGTGGCTCTCATTCTCACACTCTCAATCTATGCCCAAAATCTGTGTCTCCTTTTACTTCTAAGCCTGGCTTTCAAACTGTTGACTCTAAGGTAACACCATTCGCTACTCCTTTGTGCTTTAATTTTAATGAAAATGTTTGCAAATTCTATAATTGTAAATATGTTCATGCTTGTAGTTACTGCGGGGACGGCCACCCAAAATCTGTGTGCCCAAGACGAACCCGCTTTATGAAAAAGGACAAAAAGAAATAAAGCCAACAACTCCAGTCAATGTTCCTAAGCTGGGACAGGCACTAAAAAATCATCCTAACCGCTGCTTTGTCAATTATTTAATAACTGGACTTATTCAAGGTTTTCTTGCAGGATTGTTATGGTTGCCTAAGTTATCATTTTCCTGTAATAATTTGCTTTCTGCTGTTAAAGAACCTGAAATTGTTGATTTTTTGTTGGAAAAGGAAGTTAAGAAAGCATTCCTGATTGGGCCTTTCGATAAGTCTCCTTTCTCAATTTGTCGGATTAATCCTATAGGGATCGCTACTCGGAAATATTCAGGGAAGAAGCGCTTAATTTTTGATTTGTCTGCCCCTCATAATGATGCCACTCAAAGTATCAATAGTCTTATTCCTTTAACTCCGTTTTCTCTCTTTTACGCAACAGTCGACGATGCAATTAAAATTATCAAAAAAGCAGGTAGGGGTGCCTGGCTCGCAAAGGCAGATATTACAGACGCCTTTAAAATCATGCCTTTACATCCATCACAGTGGCATTTATTTGGCATTAAATGGAGGGAAAAATTTTATTTTTCGGTCCGGCTTACTTTTGGCTGTCGCAGTAGTCCAAAAATATTTGATACACTTTCAGAGGCGCTATGTTGGATTCTTCTTAATAATTGCAAAATACCGCATGTGCTCCATCTTTTAGACGATTTTCTGCTAGTGGATTATAAAAATGCAAAGCCAGAGAGATGCATTTCGGCGTTAAAACACACTTTTGCCGATTTAGGTGTTCCCCTTTCTGAGGAAAAAACCTTAGGTCCTCTCAAAGTTATTGAGTTTTTAGGCATTACTTTAGATTCCAATTTAATGCAAGCCTCGTTGCCCCTTAAAAAATTAAATCGCATTAGAGAAATCATGAGAAATGCTCAGATGTCCACATGTTTTTCAAAAAGAGATTTGCTTTCTCTGCTAGGCCATCTTAATTTTGCGATGCGTATAATTCCCCAAGGCAGGTCTTTCATTGCCAGACTCCTCGATATATCTAAATCAGTTAAAGATCTTAAGGACATAGTTACTCTAGATGCAGGCTGCAGATCAGATCTCAGGTTCTGGTCTTTGCTCCTTAATAATTGGAATGGCATTTCTTTTTTTCATCATGACGATCTGGAGTCTTCTGCAGCCCTTAAATTGTATACAGATGCTGCGCCTTCTGTCGGTTTTGGGGGGGTTTTTAATGGTCAGTGGTTTGCTAGTAAATGGCCAAAGGAGCTGATGTCCATGCCTGATAATAATCTGTCTACCGCTCTGTTGGAACTTTATCCCATTGTGATAGCTTGTATTTTGTGGGGCAAACAATGGTCCAGAAAACAAATTCTGTTCTTTTGTGATAATGAGGCAACTGTTTATATTATTAATAAGGGTCGCTCATCAGTTCCGTTTATCAACCGGTTCGTCAGGCGCCTTACTTGGGCATCGATATTGGATAACTTCATTTTTCGAGCTGCTCACATTCCAGGCTTAAACAATCAAGTTGCTGATTCACTTTCTCGATTTGAATTTCAGAAATTCCACCTCCTGTGTCCAGGTTCAGCATCAACCAGCTTGGTCTGCCCTCCTTTCAGCCAGACCGTAATAGATTAGACATGACCCTTCAATCTTATGTTGATTCAGCAGCTAAGTACATGCGCAGTGGTCTAGCAACATCGACATTAAAAATGTACGACACTGCTTGGTCTCATTTTAGTTCTTTTTGTGCCACCTTCTCTGTAAATGTACTTCCTGTCAATGTTTCATATGTTAGTGCTTTTATAGTTCACTGTTTTGAGTCCCGTAAAATACAGCCATCATCCATTAAAAGTATGGTCGCCGGCATCCAATTCCACCTGCGCTGCTTGGATCCATCTACTTCCAGCTTGCTCGAAAATTCATCAATTCGTCTCCTGCTTAATGGACTTAAAAAAGAGAAACCTAGAGGCAATGATCATCGCCTCCCTCTCACACTAACACTTTTGAGAAAATTAATATCACATCTGAGAGCGGGATGCTTTGGGGTTCACACTGATATGATGTTAGAATCTGTTTTGCTTACTGCTTTCTATGGCTTCCTCAGAGGTGGTGAGTTCTCAACACGCACAGATTCCTTTAACCCGTCACATGACCTCACCATATCTGATGTTTCAGTTTTTTCTCACCACTTCACTATTTTTTTGAAACACTCAAAATCTGATAGGAACAGGGAAGGAGCTTCTGTTTATATTTCTGAAACTAATTCTGCTTTTTGTCCTCTGTCTTCTATGTCGGCATATTTGAGGAGTCGTCCTCAAGCTCGTCCGGAGGACCCATTATTTGCTACGGAGGAGGGGAAGCCTATGTCCAGAGCCTGGTTTGCATCCCGCTTCCGCCTGCTTTGTCTATACTGCGGGCTTCCCCCAGGGCGTTATTCAGCTCATTCATTGCGCATAGGGGCTGCTACAACGGCTGCTTCCTCTACTCCCGTTTCTACCCTTAAAGCTATGGGTAGATGGTCCTCGGCAGCTTATGAACGGTATCTCCGGCCAGATACGCGAGCTATCCTTGACGCTCAGAAAGCTATGAGTGATGCTTATGATCTGTAGTCAATAAATATTGCTTCAGTAATTAATTGGCTTTTACAGTTCTTTAGATCGAGCTTCAAATTTTTTTTTTTGTTGTAAACATTATTTTTATCTCTCTATTTAGCTATTCTTATAAACTAAATAAGGTAGCTTATTGAACGCTCATTCGATCCTCTCCTGGCTCTTTTGGCTAAAAGAGCCAGGGATGATTGCCTGGTATGGTCTGTTGGGGGGATTGTTTGCTGCTTTCCCAGTTAAATGGGAAATTGTCCCCAGAAGCTGCTGCTGTTACCTGACTAACTTTCATGGAGCTCATGAAAAGGATGGTAATTCAGAACAGAGCCATACCGCCAAATGTAACTTTAACAATCATGCAAATAAATATTTTGGAAAATAATTGCTTTTTGGTATTTTTGACTCAAGTGGTCCTGACTGAAATGTAGTTAACCTGACAAAACTTTATGTAGTAACAATGACTAAATTAATTTAAATTCATACAACAAGATTACAACAAATTATTTCAAACTAATTTGAATTTGTTGGAAAAATGTAATTCAATTTTGTGGAAAACCTTTCCTTAATTTAATTAAGTTCATTCAACAGATTATTTTTTTGAGTGATACGTGTCGCCGTCATACACATCAGCATAAATAGCTACTCCTGATAAATTATTTGTTAGTAAAGCAATAACGTCTCCGGTTACTATCGTAACCTCGGTTCCCTGAGAGGTGGGAACGAGACATTACGTCATACTGACGTATATGGGAACTACCCCTTTCTCCATTTCCACTGAAATCTTATAGGCTAACGCCAGCTGGAGACAGCTGGCCAATTGACGCAAACATGCAAATGCTGACCGGTCCACGGGCAGTATAAATAGCATGGGCGCGCCAATTGCGTCAGAATCACGACTGAACGCTAGCACAGCTGATCAAACGGTGAGCACGGCGGTTGACGTAATGTCTCGTTCCCACCTCTCAGGGAACCGAGGTTACGATAGTAACCGGAGACGTTCCCTTTCAAGGCGGTCACTTCGACATTACGTCATACTGACGTATATGGGAACTGTATAGAATCCCGCCGTGAGCGCAGTGAAGATAAGCCCTGACAGGGTCAAGCTACACTCCCCAGGAAACAACAGTTCTAAGCCAGCCACGCCGCTTGGAGCACTCAACGGATAGGCGAACTAGACCAACGTCTGCTCCTACATTACCAAGTTGCACATCCAATGCAAAGAAGCGAAGGCTGCACTTGACAGGGCAGCACAACACCATAAGCACTAAAGCAAAGAGTTAATACAGTGACAACAGCATAGCGGTGACAGCTGCATAACCAAGTAGCCACACACAGAGTTAGCAGCAAAGGTAACCCTGCAAAAAGACTACTGCACAGTTGATGGTAACAGTTCCATGAGTTCAAAATAACTCACTGAACCCACAACGCTATAGGCGGATCGACAAACTTGAACCCTGAACGAGTTCCGAGAAGACAGCCAGCAACCTAATCCCGAAGGTATTAAGCAAACAAAGCGTTGAAATCAGAGAAGAGTCTCTGTATAAAAAAGCACGTCCCTAGAACCATCCATCAAGCACACAAACAGCGGTTTGTCAGCCTGCTGCCCTACAGATCACAAATCTCTACAGGGCCAACATCACTCTGAGCATCGGCATATGCGAGGCTAACAGCTCAGCTGATAATGCGGGCAGAGATCCACCTGTGCTCTGAACGGTGTAAGCAACTTCGGAACGTAGCTAGATATCGAACGGAGATTGACGCTGCAGTCACCAGGTCCAAGACGATGCGACATCAGTCACTAGAATGAGCGTAGGATTCCAAGTGCTCGCTGGGCGAGAGCCGGTGGTAAGGCCATCTCAGGGAGAGCTTCGTCTGAGCACTTGTTAGTGTGAAGTGTCTTGCTCAACTATGGACTCAGCAGCAGACACATACGAAGGTTCCACAGCTGAGGGCAGGAGTGCCAATCGTCTGTAGAACAGAATCTACCCGAGGGGGATTGTCGTAGGCCCCCCATAACTCACAAGTCTGTGAACCGGGGGTGATAAGTTTTAAAGTTTTCATATTGACACCACCATCACCCAATCCGGCATGTGCGCTGGTCTCAAGCCCAGGAAAGCTGCACCCTGCTCTGGGGTGCACTTCCAGAAAACCAGCCTGTTTTATCCTGAAGGTCTAGTACTTCCAGAGCTCCACCGCGGCACGGCGCAATCTGGATTATATATACCCACCCAGAGAGACTCTGAGTGGAACTCACGACGGTCTGATCACCAGCAGGCGTCTTATGTGCTTGCCACCTCCACACTTGCCCTCTTCCATTCCAGCAAGCGGGTACGAGAAACTGACACTTCCTTGTAGGACATAGCGATGTTCCAAGCCAATGTAAGAAGTGCAATCAACACATACTGAGTGTACATAAACACAGTGTCATTGGCCATAGCAACAACAACTGTGAATATACGCCGTCAGAAATAGAATAGGGTCAGTCTATTCAAAGTAGAATAGCCAGTTGCACTGGAGGCAACATAACAGCGTAGCACATGCACGTAACAGCATCGGTAGCCGTAGCTCCCTCATTGAACGCAGATAGCTCAGTATAGGCACTAAAGGACACTGGGCAACACCGCTGTTCATGAATACATCCACGTGTAGATATTACATCGCAGCCACCTATCGGAGACTGTGAAATGCACAGTTGACTGGGATAACTAGTTGCACTGAAGATACAGGGCAACAGACAGCATAACATAAGTGTCACATCCTTGCATTTGTATATGCAGCGTAAGTCGCTGTAGCGACAGAACTGTGTAGACAGAACTAAGATGCAAGTAAATAGGATGGCAAGCTGCACTGAGGAACAAGGCAGCAAACAGCATAAACCTCCGTCACGTACATACATCCAGAACTGTGGAATGCATGGTTAGATAGAATAGCTAGTTTTGCACTGAAGGGACAGAGCAAGAATAGCAAAAAACACGTCCTTGTACGTGCAGTGTAGTCGCCATAACAACAAAACTGAATATGCAGTTAGAGGGTAGCTGGTAGTTGCACTGAGGAAGAGAACATAACAGCATAACCCAACAGTGTGTACACTTAAACATCCGTGGGAAAAATTCGGTGCGGGCCACCGAAGCGACTGAAACTGCATGAATATGTGCAGAACAACATCATTTTAATCGGGCTTCGAACCCATGTCATTATATGTTCTAACCGAAAGTGCTACCACTCGGCCATGTGTTCACTGTGGTCAGTTACGTTGGCAACATAACAGCATTACGCTTTAGTGCGCGCGCAAACAGCGCAAGTCGCCGTAGCGAAAAAACTGTGACTAGGCACAGTTGGATAGTATAGCCATGGAGCACTGAAGGATACAGGGCAACGCGATAGCATAGTGACATTAGTGTGCACAAAAACTTAATCTTTTTTGCGTCAGAGGCATAGCGACATCGACTGTGAATACATAGTAGCTGCATCAGAATAGCCGGTTGCACTGAGGATACAGGGCAAAATTAACGGCGTAACCATAACACATCAGTGAGTTAGCATGTACCCCGCGTCAGTTGTGACGCACAACTGTGCACATAATCAGAATAGCCATTAGCACATCATAACACCACAGTGTGTAGAGTGGTTATCAACAGGACACCGGTTGCATCACACGACAACTGTGAATATGCACAGTGTAGTAATAGAATAGCCATTTGCACTGAAGGGCACAGGGCAATATATAATGGCATAAATCATTACATGTAACAGTGTGTTACAGTGTAGCTTGTAAAAACGTAGTCGCATCGCGCAACGACTGTGAATATGTAGTGATACAATAGCCATTTGCACTAAAGGACACAGGGCAGTGTACAGCGGCATAATCATAACACCACAGAGTGTAGAGTGTACATAAACACGGCGCCCGTTGTATCACACGACAACTGTGAATATGCACAGTGTAGTAATAGAATAGCCATTTGCACTGAAGGGCACAGGGCAATATATAAGGCATAAATCATTACATGTAACAGTGTAGCTTGTAAAAACGTAGTTGCATCTCGCCACAACTGTGAATATGTAGAAATACAATAGCCATTTGCACTGAAGGAGCAGGGCAATATACAATGGCAAATTCAACACATACCAAGTGTAGTGAATACATAACACGGCGTAGTTGCATGGCACAACAACTATGAATACACACTGCTTCGTAATTAGAATAGCCATTTGCACTGAAGTATACAGGGCAAGAATACTGGCATAAATCCTACACATAACAGTGTGAAGTGCTTATGTAACACAGCGCCCGTTGCAACACAACAACTGTGAAAATGTAGTAATCAGAATAGCCAACTGCACTGAAGGCACAGGGCAATATCGTGGCAAAGAACACACATAAGAGTGCACATAACAGCGGCAACGCAACAACTGTGAATACATAGTAATCAGACTGGCCAGTTGCACTGAAGGTACAGAGCAATATCGTGGCACATCATAACACACATAACAGTGTAATAACACAGCGTCAGTGCATAGCACAACCGTGAACAGAAGCCAGTTGCACTGAAGATACAGGGCAATTTTAGCGGCATGAATCATGTTAACACATCAGTGTGAAGCGTGCACATAATAACAGCGTTATCAATACATCGCACAACAGCTGTGAACACGTAACGTTAGTAATAGAAAAGCCATATGCACTGAAGGAACAGGGCACTATATAATGGCACAAATCACAGCACATATCCGTGCACATTGCGAGTAAACACAGTGTCAGTGGCGTAGCGACAACAGCTGTGAATACGTGATTAATAATCAGAATGGAACCGCCCTGATGGGGGAAAGACACGGGACTCGCTCCGCTCGAGGCACCCGGGGACGGGGCTCGAGGACGGCGCGGCCGCTCAACTGCACTGTTAGTAATATTACCACCTAACAGTGTGCACATAACACAGCTTCAGTGGCGTAGCGACAACAACTGTGAATCGTGATTAACACATAGGATAAACAGAATGGCCCGATGGAAAACGGGGCAATATTTAAGGGCACAACAGTAGTACAAGACATATCAACGTGCACATAAACACAGCGTCAGTGGCGTCGCGACAACAACTGTGAATCGTGATTAACAGATTGGCCAGGTGCACTGGCGTTACCGTTAATATAGCACATATCAGCGTGCACATAGACACAGCGTCCGTGGCATAGCGACAACAGCTGTGAATACATGGTTAATTTCAGAATCCAGCACTTAAGGCCTGAGCAGGTGCCGAGAGGCAGCCAGGGAAGGACCCACTGTCTGGTGCGGCGCTCTCCGTGGCCCGAGTCGCCACATTCCCGGTCCCGCCCTCTGATCAACGGTGAGGAACCGGTTCATTCGGGTTCGGGGCCGATTGGCGGGCTGAGATACCGAACACAGAGTCCGTGCTAGGATCCCTTTTCGACGAAGCCTATCGCGTCGAGAAAGCGACGTCCACTCGACTTTGGGCGGGTAAGGGCCCACCAGCGGCCAGCTGGCGGCAGTGGGCCTCATCCCTGCTGAGGCGCGCATTGGAAGATCAGCACACCTGTCGTTCCGCGAGTGCGGCTTCTGTAGATTCCTTGTAGGGTAGAGCGAGTCAAGGACCCGCACATCTGGCATGTAGCAGCCATCGGATGCGGGGAGGAAACGTGGTGAGTAACCTCTATTGCAACTTCCACGATGACTTCAATAAGACTTCTAGCGTGAAGAAAGAGATTCTGACGCAATTGGCGCGCCCATGCTATTTATACTGCCCGTGGACCGGTCAGCATTTGCATGTTTGCGTCAATTGGCCAGCTGTCTCCAGCTGGCGTTAGCCTATAAGATTTCAGTGGAAATGGAGAAAGGGGTAGTTCCCATATACGTCAGTATGACGTAATGTCGAAGTGACCGCCTTGAAAGGGAACACACAAACCACTGTTATAACATAAAAACAAGCAGGCTAGTCATGCATGGTTCGGCACGACTCCCATAATAATTCCTAAAAAGCTGACATCAGTTCATCGCAATCTCACACATCTCTGTTATTATCAATGAATATTTCATAATATCCACTCTTTGTTTGTTATAATTCGAGGATTTTCCAGCACACAGAATTCATCACTGAACAAAAAGTCAGTTTTGAGCGGTGAGGAAAGTCTATCGTAAACGCTTCTGATTGGCCATTGCGTTCAAGAAATCAACACATATGTCTGTGATTGGCTACATCACTCAACGCTGCAAACATGTGATGAATAGAAACTCTGGCCTGTAAATCATTTCTATTTTGTTCTAGTTGTTGTTGTTGCTTTTCTGCAATGGATGAATAAAAATTGTGTTAATTTTTATGTTTTATTCATAGATATATCTAGTCCCGCAAATCGTTTTATTCTCCCTCAACCCGAACACACAGTGAAATTAAAAATATATCTGTCAGTAAATAAATATTAAATCATAAAATGATGAAATACATTTTATTTGCACGTCTGTGACTTTATACACCTGTGCTGGTTAATTTGAGTTTGTCTGGTTAACCCGTCTTGATCCACTGCTTTTATCAATGGTGAGTCTGTGACCTCATACACCTGTGCTCATGCCATAAAATTATACAATATATAATTAACACATATAATTACGAGAGAATGTAAAAGCATTGAAATATATTTTGTCCTCCCATCTCATATTTTTTCTCCATCACCATGTCCCTTTATGGACCCCGTAGAACGCGTCATTTCCTTTCCGAACATAGTATTCGGCTTCAGACACGTCCCTAATAAACACCAACTGAAATCTGATTGTGTGTTATGAAAAGTGCAGAAATAAAACTAAAGATTTCTGTGTTTGTTGCTGAAAGCATCTTTAATTATTTTCCTCATTTCTGTGTTTCAGGGGTTGATGGTCTGCAGGGTTGGGGAGTGAATTACAGTCCTCCATATGTTTGTGCATTAAAGGGATCAACAGTGACAATATCCTGTACTTTAACATATACCAGTTACAAACTCATCAAAGGTTTCTGGACTAAACCTGTTGGAGAATCACCTGATCTGTGTTCAGATCCAGAGAAGAGAAGAGGGATTCAGTGTTCGAGTGAAAATATAAACACTTACAGCATCACTTTGACGAATGTAACAGAAGCTGATGAACTCGTCTACTACTGCAGATTTATAGACGGGCAGAATAGATGGACAGTGATTCCTGGATCTTGGCTTGATGTCACAGGTAAAACTAATAAACTCTCAGAAATAAAACACAGAAACATTTTATTAGCTTTTGAATAAACTATCATCTGTGCCACAGAAACATCATGTTTATATATAACTGATTCAGTTTAGTGTTGAATATTATCATTGTATTATTATCACCATGAATATGATGATGTGAAGAGATTGAATCAGTTGTTGATGTTGATGATGTTGTTGTTGATGTTGATGATGTTGATGATGTTGTTGTTGATCTTGTTGTTGTTGTTGATTATGATGATGTTGTTTATGTTGTTGTTGTTGTTGTTGATGTTGTTGTTGATGATGTTGTTGTTTATGTTGTTGTTGTTGACGATGTTGTTGTTATTGTTGTTGTTGTGTCAGACCTGCAGGTGGAGACACAGGAGAGAGTGAAAGATGGAGATTCAGTCAGTCTGAGATGTAAAAGCAGCTGCTCTCTGCCTCAACAAACAACATTCATCTGGTACAGAAACACACAGATATTAACTGATCGAACAGAGAATCTTCATCTGCAGTCAGTCAATCGTTCTGATGCTGGAAACTATAAATGTGAAATAAGTGGAAATAATCATCATCTGATCTCTCCTGCTTTTTATCTTAATGTTGAATGTGAGTACAAATGATTCATTAATATTAGTGAAATATCCCACAGATTATTCAGAGTTTAGTTCAGATTTGTTTGTTAATGTCAGGCCCGATCATACAGACTTCATGACATTTTTATTTATTAGACATAAACCCCTTTAACGAACATAGATCTCGGACGGCCCCTGATTATTGTGGTTCATTCTCCTCACGTCACGACAAACTGAGTATCATTAGAAAGATTAAAGACTCCAGTATTTGACCTGTTATTAGTATTAAAATAAAGATAATGGAAGGTCATGGCTTGAATAAAGTAATTATTTTCATATTTTAAATATATTTCAGATCCTCCTCAGAGCGTCTCAGTGTCCATCAGTCCATCTGGTGTAATAGTGGAGGGAGATTCAGTGACTCTGAAGTGCATCAGTGACTCAAACCCTCCTGCTCTGAACTTCAGCTGGTTCAAAGAAGGAAAACTTCTGCAATCTGGCGACACCTTCAGCCTCATTAATATTAAATCTGAGGCCAGTGGAAACTATCATTGCTCTGCTAGAAATATACATGGATCTCTGACCTCTGCTGTTGTGACAGTGAATGTCATGTGTAAGTCTGCCTTGATTTTAGACCAGGTCGGGATGATTATTTGCTCTATTATCGTGTCATTTGACACTTTTTGTCTCTTTCAGACGCACCAAGAAGCGTCTCAGTGTCCATCAGTCCATCTGGTGTAATAGTGGAGGGAGATTCAGTGACTCTGAACTGCAGCAGTGACTCAAACCCTCCTGCAGAAATAAACTGGATTAAAGGAGGAACGATTGTAGGATCTGGAAGAATCTTCAGCATCTCAAACATCAGATCTGATGACAGTGGAGAATACAAGTGCAGATCCAGAAATACACATGGAGAGAAAGACTCTGATGCTGTGATGCTGAATGTCATGTGTGAGTTCATAATGTGAGTCAGTGGATCATCTGGTTAAAGTAAGTTATGCAAAAACATGTTTTTTCTTTCAGACGCACCAAGAAGCGTCTCAGTGTCCATCAGTCCATCTGGTGTAATAGTGGAGGGAGATTCAGTGACTCTGAAGTGCATCAGTGACTCAAACCCTCCTGCTGTGAACTTCAGCTGGTTTAAGGAGAAGGAAACCTCAGCTGTTGGATCTGGACAGAGTTTCAGCATCTCCAGCTTTAACTCCAGTTTCAGTGGACGCTTCTACTGTGAGGCTCAGAATAAATATGGATCTGGGAGATCAGCGTCTGTGTCTCTCACTGTTAACGGTATTTTCTATAATCAGACACTCTTTCAGTTTCTTCGTCTCGCGTGTGAAATGATCTTCATGATCATCTTGTTTCAGGGGTTCAGAGAGATGCTCTGCTCACAGTTTCTGGGATCGTGGCGGGATGCGGAGGATTGATCTTCATCATCGTCATCATCATCATTGTGTTCATAAAGTAAGTGAAGTTGATCTGCACACTAAATATAATTCACACACAAAAAAATCAATCTTAAATCAAATGGATATATTATAATTTTCTCTCTGTTTTCAGGAGGAAGAAGAGGAGAGAAGGTGGAACTGAAGACGAGAATCAAAAGCGGGCGAGTCTGCAAACACACACACCTCTATCTACGACTGCAAGACTGTGTATTTGCATTGAACTATGAACACAACAGTGTGTATGAAGCAATATAAGTGTGTAAATCTTTCTCTATAGGCGGCTGACGCGAGCGATGATACATACACAGCTCTGGATCCAGCGTCCAGAACATCTGCTGACGTTTACAGCACAATCACAGTCAGTAAATGTCTCAAACACACTTTTCCACTCAGATTCAGCAGATCCACACATAAAGCGTCTGTTGTTGATCTCTCTCACAGTCTGTTCAGTCCAGATCTCCTGATGACACCTACACGACTCTTGATCCTCAGTCCAGATCTCCTGAATATGAGACTCTAGCAGTGACTTCAGCAGATCCACATTAAACTGTATTACTGCTAATATACAGGACCATCTGATGCTCCTCACACTGATAATCCATCATTATGAGCTCATAAACATCATTATCAATAACATTATGATTTCTCTGTATATTTTGTATTAGTCTTGCAACTCTATATTTTAGCCTGCATATTTATGTTTGTGCTGCATATGCAAATGCATTTTAGGAGAAAACTTGATCATTCAAATATTTAACCCCTTCAGACCTGAATTATGTTTCAAGTTTCTGAAAAATATAAAAGTACATTTTCCCAGCTCATGAGGCTTCTATAAATGAAAACAAATGAAAAAAAAAATTTTATATGATGGCTTTCATTGTGATTTTTTTTGTCCATTCCAATGGACATCAGGTCAAAACAGGTGTACTTCCGAAAAATGTACCAACATAAAATAAATTAATAAACATAAAATTTGTTGGTCTATACTTTAAGCTTTTTCTCAAGGTCAAAAAAATTCCAGCAGTATACCATTTCAACTATAATTTTGAGGTTTTTGTTTTACAGATTGCACATTGTTTGTAACAAACTAAATATCTTCGAATCAATCAATCTGGTCATTTTCTGTGTGCATCTTTCTTTTTTTAGATCAAAAACTTGAACATTATAACATTACAACTTTAATCATAAGGTTTTTTCTTTATATATTGCACATTTGTTGATTCATAATAAAATAAACCTAGGAATCAATCAATGCATTCATGTTAGAGTCATTTCCGGTGTGCATCCTGTGTTTTCTTGTATTTTTACAGTACTGGCAGGACGGTTGCCAGCAAGTCACTGTATTTCGATTTCCAGTACCTAGTGTAATTCCCTTTACAGTGCACAAGATCAGTAATGCAAACTACAAAATAGTACTTTACTGTATTTTTACTGTATTTCGTAATTTCACAATTTGATTACTGCTGTAATCAATTATACGGCATTGTACTGTAATATATATTGATACATTACTGCTAAATATTATTGTAATTTTCTAAATAGTTACTAATAATGATAATTTTATATTATAATAATATCATATAGTTATTTGGAAAATATATAGGAAAACAAAATACTATTGAAGTCAATGGCCACTGTCAGCTGTTCGTTACCGACATTCTTTATAATACCTATTTTGTGTTCAGCAGAATAAAAATGGTATGAAACTCATACAGGTTGGGAACAACATGAGAGTGAGTAAGTGATGACAAATATAATTTGTGGGTGAACTATACCTTTAAAGGGATAGTTCACCCAAAAATTTTAATTACCCCATGATTTAACCTGGCCTCTCACCCTGGCCTCTAGCCATCCTAGGTGTATATTACATTCTCTCAGATGAAAACAATCAGAGTTATATTAAACAATGTTCTGACCCTTCCAAGCTTTATATTGGCTGTAAATGGTTGTTTTTGTTTTGAAAGTCCATAAAAGTGCATCTATCCATGATACAAGTGCATCTAGCCTTCATAAAAGTTCATCTATCCATGATAAAAGTAGATCTATGCATCATAAAAGTGCATCTATCTATAAAAATATATATATTAATATAAAATATTAAAAATATTAATATTTAAGTTGTGCTTTAGATTTAAGTCAAATCCATGCGTTCTTTTGGCCAGAAGTTATTTTACTATATAAAGTTTTAAATATGGATATTTTTCTTACATCTTCATCTTCCTCGTTACTCCACATAAAGTCAACATCTGAGATATTTTCATCAGCTATATGTTCAAGCACTTCAGAACTAAATATTCTGCACATGAAAAAAATTCAAAAATGTATCGGTACTGTGATATTATTTTTTTTTTATAAAAGAAATTTCAATCAGCATTACTGAAAATGTGACTTCAGTAACAGGCTTTCAAACCTACTGTCCATTCTAATGGACAGACACATTTAAAAAAATCCTGATTTAAAATGTGCAATTCTAAAGTCGATTTTTAACTTTAATTAATAAGTTCAATCTTTCTATTTTACATACAAACCATGAAATACTGGAAAAAATATATACAAAATGTAAATATAACTTAGAAAATGTTGCTTGCTTCTGTGTTTGGAGTGAAGTGCTGACATGCTTCTCTTCAATGTAGTGTTTTTTATATATAATTACCACATGCAGAGCTTTTCTGGCATTTGATTGGATGACAAACGTCCAATCTCATGGACTGCAGGCTTTAAACTAGGTGAAATGCTCCAGAAGTTAAAAAAAAGGGGGCTGACATGTGATGTCCATTGTAATGGACACAGGGTCTGAATGGGTTAAAGTAACATCGCAATAATATGTAATCTGCTTCACTGGAGTATTGAAATGTTGTTTATGTATCAATTTCACAGCTAAACAGTATTTTAATATTAAACGCAGTAAAATCTGTATCTGAATGTATGAAAGTCTCAGTGTTTGTCTGACTCTGTTGACTGGATTTTGTTCAACTGTATATTTAATGGAGGAACCTAATATTGTTTGTATTGTTTTAAAGACCAGCATCTCAAATAAACATGCTTCTCGTCGCTGACGTGTGTTTTTTCATTAAAACTGATATTTCATGTGTGTGTCCAGACTGCCATCTAGAGGATATTAGTCAAACTCATAAAGGTTTTTATGAAAGGAACATGCCACTGGTTTTTGAAATTGGTCATTCACCGTCTCCCCTTCATTTAGATACGAGGGCAAACGCATTGTCTCAGTGCATACAGGGCCGACTCGAGCCGTTTGGTTGCCCAATAGCGGTGATTTATTATCACTCTAATAAAATGCACATACAAAAATGCTACAAAAAATATTAACAAATTATGACTCAAACAATGGATGAACAAACAAAAATGCTCTTATAGTCACTCCAACACTTCAACAAGCAAATTATGACTTCACAGCAAAATCCCCAGTGTTAATGAGATAACCCTAACCCTAATGAGATAATTAAGAGAATAATTGAGTGATGATTGAGCATTATTGAAGACACCTGATGATAACAAGCAGAATCACTGAAGGAGAAATCATCCAATGAATTATAAACAGATTTTAGTCACTCATTTGGTTTTGAGTCCAAATTAAATGTTTGTTTGGTTTTGTTTCTCATTGTCTTGGGCCTCAAAAGTGGATTTAGATGATCTTAGTTCAATTTCCATTACGTTGAAACTGCTAAAACACCTCAGTGTGTTTGATACGCGTCATCACTGTGTTTTTTGGTTATAGTATAATCTGAGATGTAGGATTGGCGACACATTGACTGGCAGATGAAGCGAAATAACCAGATATTGTCCTAAAAGTACCAGTAATTGGCTGCTGACGGGTGTTCATTTCCCATCCTGACTGTATAAACCTTAAATCATTTTTAATACATCATCTTTATAATTCATATGAAGCACACATTAGCTTCTCCTGTTTACATGATTGATTTATATAAACACATATTGAACAATATAGAAGAAAATACAACTTTAGGAACTTTTATTACTTCTAAAATCAAAGTGCACTGGATCTTTTTGGCCACTAGATGCCAGTAAAGTCAATGGGAGTGCAGGAAAGATGTGAGTAATGGATGTAATTCCTCTATTTCGAGAGGCTGTTCACTGCAGAGCCGTGGGTGGAGAGAGAAGTCCAGCTCTTCTCTCTGGATGTAATGTGTGTGTAATGGAGCGAGACGGTCCAACAACACCCTAACCGACCCATAACTCTCTCCCTCCACCCATTAGATCCACTGAGGAGGAGCTGGACGGCATTCGGCTCTGCAGTGAACAGCACTATAGTTAGTATATGTGTTGCTTCATGCGTTAAACACAGAGTTTGTGCCAGAAAGAGGAAGTGAAACTAAGAGCTGTAAAGATGCTGTTCAGACGCTCCTGCAGACTTGATGAGCATCATACTCTGTTTTAACATCTTTAAACATCTTTCACATATTCTCTCACAAAGATCTGATAATTGTGAGCTCTACAGATATAAAACTTGTTGTGTTTGACATCTGAGACGTTCACTTTCTTCTCCAGTTGTTCTTGTGTGATTGAGATGACGGTCACTCATAACTAGGAAGAGGAAAACCAACATTTAGCTGAACTTTATTTAAGTGTGAAAACTGCAGCGTTTGACACATTAAACTGCGGATGTTTTTCTCATTCGGGCGTCGACACTGAAACATCGACACTTCAGAGCGGTAAGAGCATTTTTACTGTTATTTAAAAGAATTTATAAAACTGTTTTAGATGAATGTTGATTTGATGAAGTGATTTTGACTCCAGAAGCTCAATATCTGTTGTAGATTCATGTGTAAATATTGTGTGAAGCTCTTTAGACACGAGGCCAGACATGAGAAACATCATCAATGAGCCGTGAATTATTAATAATCATGTGCTTTATCTATCAAACAGAGTTTGTGATGATGTAGATGATGGTCATAATGTCATAATTGTCAGTTTTATGATTGCAGAAGTCACGATGGTGTCGTCTCTCATAAAGTCTCTTCCTCTGATCGTGGTGATCATGACTGCGGGTGAGTCTTCAGTTTCACTCACACATATTTAACACAAGATGATTGAACTCTTCACACTTATAAACGGACATGAGAGTTTCACTGTCAGCTAATTCTAAAAATGGTCAAAAGTGAAAAGATATTTTACACCTGAAAGCCTCTTCGTTCCTCATTTCTGTGTTTCAGGGGCTGATGGTCTGCAGGGTTGGAGAGTGAATTACAGTCCTTCACGTGTTTGTGCATTAAAGGGATCAACAGTGAAAATATCCTGTACTTTAACACATCCTCTTGGTTATGAGGTCACAACAGCTTTCTGGACCAAAACTCCTGTAACTGTTGAAGAACCGCATGGCTTTTGTTCAGATCCAAAGAAGAGAAGAGGGATTCAGTGTAACAGTGAATATAATAAAGACACTTCCAGCATCACTTTGACGGCTGTAACAAAAGCTGATGAACACATCTACTACTGCAGATTTATTACAGATAAAGCGGACGGAAAATGGACGGGGTTTCCTGGAGTTCAGCTTCACGTCACTGTCGTCACAGGTAAAACTACTGAACTCTCAGAAATACACCACAGAAACACACAAACACACACATCAAGCACTTCCTTATATCACTGAATCTGCCAGATGACCTTCTATAGATATTTTATAAAGTGTCCTGATGGCTCTTGTTCATATAATGACAGTCGAGCTTTAATTGTCCTTAAATGATGTGATTTTGACTGATATTCCAAGTGTTGTGAAGGTGTGCAATAGAGTTCATCAAGAAACAAAGCAGCAAACCAAACTGTAATATGTTATTTAGCACAAATCCTCACTGCTGTTCTCAAACACTCTCAGACATGCAAATCAAGACTTTTACTCAGAATAAATTGCACTTTGGTTTCTTTCTCATCAAAGCTTGTCGTTTGCCCTCAGAACACTGAATATACAGCAGGAGTTGCATGAGAGAGTGTTTTGATGCTTTTATATTCATTTGAAAGCTTGAGGAAGGTCATCATTTAAGATGTTGATGATGATGATGATGTTGTTGTTGTTATTGTGTCAGACCTGCAGGTGGAGACACAGCAGAGAGTGAAAGAGGGAGATTCAGTCAGTCTGACGTGTAAAAGCAGCTGCTCTCTGCCTCAACAAACAACATTCATCTGGTACAGAAACACACAGCGAATAACTAGAGGAATTGTGAAAGGGAATCAGCTTCATCTGTGGTCAGTCAGTCGTTCTGATGCTGGATACTACAGATGTGCTGTAGGAGGACATGAACATCTGATCTCTCCTGCTGTTTATCTTCATGTTGACAGTGAGTAAAAACTGATTCATTAACACTAAAGAAATATTTCACAATTTTTTTGGGGGGATGTTAATATTAAAAGATTAAAAATATTTAATATATTATATTATATTCATATTAATTTAGAATATAGAAAACCATTATATTAGTGTGATTGTCTAAATTGACAATATGTTTAATCTGCTGTATATTAAATCATTCCCTTTTTCCTATTACAAAAATGAACAGAATATGAATCTCAATTTGCCACTTCTATAATTCAAAGTCACATGACATAACTACATGAAGTTTCTCTGATAATCAGTTTAAATCAGTGTATTGTCTGTGTGCTGTTTGTCACTGCACTGGAAACAAATATTTTAATGCTTTATCACAATTTTTTCACAAATCGTTTGTCAATTCAGCTTCGGCTCTCAAACGTTGTTTAGATAACAGAAGTGGTTCAACGGACCCCAAAACCCACAGTTCTGATCATATTACGTTTTTTTAATCCTGGATCTTAGACTCTCTATTTATTACTGAAAGCACACCAAAATGCTGCATATAACATGAAAAGTTGGTAGTTTGACAGTGGTTTTAAGCACTCCCGCTCCCCTCCACTAGGCGGGTCGTGACGTCATGAAAGGACTCCAAGCTTTTACTGTCTGGTTTCTGCTCCAAGCCTGAGTTATAACTGACGTTCTCAACTACTTTCTGTTACTTTCTTCCGCCCGCAACATTAAAGTTTTGTCCCGCTCCCGCCTGTAAAAAGATTTTTTTCTGTACCTCCAAATACTTTCAAATTAGCCTACGTGTCGCCGTCATACACATCAGCATCAATGCTCCTGATAAATTATTTGTTATTAAAGCAATAACACACAAACCACTGTTATAACATAAAAACAAGCAGGCTAGTCATGCATGGTTTGGCACGACTCCCATAATAATTCCTAAAAAGCTGACGTCATTCATCGCAATCTCACACATCTCTGTTATTATCAATGAATATTTCATAATATCCACTCTTTGTTTGTTATAATTCGAGGATTTTCCAGCACACAGAATTCATCACTGAACAAAAAGTCAGTTTTGAGCGGTGAGGAAAGTCTATCGTAAATGCTTCTGATTGGCCATTGCGTTCAAGAAATCAACACATATGTCTGTGATTGGCTACATCACTCAACGCTGCAAACATGTGATGAATAGAAACTCTGGCCTGTAAATCATTTCTATTTTGTTTTAGTTGTTCTTGTTGCTTTTCTGCAACGGATGAATAAAAATTGTGTTAATTTTTATGTTTTATTCATAGATATATCTAGTCCTGCAAATCGTTTTATTCTCCCTCAACCCGAACACACAGTGAAATTAAAAATATACCTTAAATATTAAATCATAAAATGATGAAATACATTTTATTTGCATGTCTGTGACTTTATACACCTGTGCTGGTTAATTTGAGTTTGTCTGGTTAACCCGTCTTGATCCACTGCTTTTATCAATGGTGAGTCTGTGACCTCATACACCTGTGCTGATGCCATAAAATATACAATATATATTTAACGCATATAATTATAAGAAAATGCAAAAGCATTGAAATATATTTTGTCCTCCCATCTCATATTTTTTCTCCATCACCATGTCCCTTTATGGACCCCGTAGAACGCGTCATTTCCTTTCTGAACATAGTATTCGGCTTCAGACACGTCCCTAATAAACACCAACTGAAATCTGATTGTGTGTTATGAAAAGTGCAGAAATAAAACTAAAGATTTCTGTGTTTGTTGCTGAAAGCATCTTTAATTATTTTCCTCATTTCTGTGTTTCAGGGGTTGATGGTCTGTGGGAGTCGGGAGTGAATTACAGTCCTTCATATATTTGTGCATTAAAGGGATCAACAGTGACAATATCCTGTACTTTAACAGATCCTCAGAATTATAATCTCGCTGAAGGTTTCTGGACTAAACCTGTTGGAGAATCACCTGATCTGTGTTCAGATCCAGAGAAGAGAAGAGGGATTCAGTGTTTGAGTGAAAATATAAACACTTATAATCTCACTTTGATGAATGTAACAGAAGCTGATGAACTCGTCTACTACTGCAGATTTATAGACAGGCAGAAAAGATGGACAGTGATTCCTGGATCTTGGCTTGATGTCGCAGGTAAAACTAATAAACTCTCAGAAATAAAACACAGAAACATTTTATTAGCTTTTGAATAAACTATCATCTGTGCCACAGAAACATCATGTTTATATATAACTGATTCAGTTTAGTGTTGAATATTATCACTGTATTATTATCTCCATGAATATGATGATGAAGACAGTGAATCAGTTGATGTTGATGTTTTATTGTTGTTGATGTTGTTGTTGATGATGTTGATGATGATGTTGTTGTTGTTGTTTTTGTTGTTGTTGTTGTTGTTTTTGTTGATGATGATGTTGTTGATGTTGTTTTTGTTGATGTTGTTGTTCTTGTTGTTGATGTTGTTGACGATGTTGTGTTGTTGATGTTGTTGATGATGATGTTGTTGTTGTTGTTGTTGTTGTTGTGTCAGACCTGCAGGTGGAGACACAGCAGAGAGTGAAAGATGGAGATTCAGTCAGTCTGAGATGTAAAAGCAGCTGCTCTCTGCCTCAACAAACAACATTCATCTGGTACAGAAACACACAGATATTAACTGATCGAACAGAGAATCTTCATCTGCTGTCAGTCAATCGTTCTGATGCTGGAAACTATAAATGTGAAATAAGTGGAAATAATCATCATCTGATCTCTCCTGCTGTTTATCTTAATGTTGAATGTGAGTACAAATGATTCATTAATATTAGTGAAATATCCCACAGATTATTCAGAGTTTAGTTCAGATTTGTTTGGTAATGTCAGGCCCGATCATACAGACTTCATGACATTTTTATTTATTAGACATAATATATATGATATAAACCCCTTTACCTACAAACATCAGGCCCCTGATTATTGTGGTTCATTCTCCTCACGTCACGACAAACTGAGTATCATTAGAAAGATTAAAGACTCCAGTATTTGACCTGTTATTAGTATTAAAATAAAGTTAATGGAAGGTCATGGCTTGAATAAAGTAACTATTTTCATATTTTAAATATATTTCAGATCCTCCTCAGAGCGTGTCAGTGTCCATCAGTCCATCTGGTGTAATAGTGGAGGGAAATTCAGTGACTCTGAACTGCATCAGTGACTCAAACCCTCCTGCAGAAATCCGCTGGTTCAAAGAAGGAAAATTTCTGCAATCTGGCGACACCTTCAGCCTCATTAATATTAAATCTGAGGCCAGTGGAAACTATCATTGCTCTGCCAGAAATATACATGGATATTGGTCCTCTGCTGTTGTGACAGTGAATGTCATGTGTAAGTCTGCCTTGATTTTAGACCAGGTCGGGATGATTATTTGCTCTATTATCGTGTCATTTGACACTTTTTGTCTCTTTCAGACGCACCAAGAAACGTCTCAGTGTCCATCAGTCCATCTGGTGTAATAGTGGAGGGAGATTCAGTGACTCTGAACTGCAGCAGTGACTCAAACCCTCCGGCAGAAATAAACTGGATTAAAGGAGGAACGATTGTAGGATCTGGAAGAATCTTCAGCATCTCAAACATCAGCTCTGATCACAGTGGAGAATACAAGTGCAGATCCAGAAATACACATGGAGAGAAAGACTCTGATGCTGTGATGCTGAATGTCATGTGTGAGTTCATAATGTGAGTCAAATCATCTGGTTAAAGTAAGTTATGCAAAAACATGTTTTTTTTCTCTTTCAGATCCTCCTCAGAGCATCTCAGTGTTGATAAATGGGTCTGGTGTAATAGTGGAGGGAGATTCAGTGACTCTGAAGTGCATCAGTGACTCAAACCCTCCTGCTGTGAACTTCAGCTGGTTTAAGGAGAATGAAACCTCAGCTGTTGGATCTGGACAGAGTTTCAGCATCTCCAGCTTTAACTCCAGTTTCAGTGGACGCTTCTACTGTGAGGCTCAGAATAAATATGGATCTGGGAGATCAGCGTCTGTGTCTCTCACTGTTAACGGTAGTGCGGGTAGTGCAGTTTCTGGGATCGTGGCGGGATGTGGAGGATTGATCTTCATCATCATCATCATTATCATCATGTTCATAAAGTGAGTGAATGTTGAGAAGCTCCTGCATTAATGCAACATTTGTTGAACTAAAGCCACTATGAAAAAAAATAAACGTTTCTTACAATAAAATAATTTTCAGTACTTTCTAACAAAGAAATGTTTTCTACAGGAAGAAGAGGAGAGACGGTGGAGCTCAAGTCATCAGACAAAACCAGGCCAGTTTTATAATAACACACCTGAATCTACACATGGATATTATATTTAACTACAAAGAGCATGTACTGCCAAATATTTGACACAAAGACAATCTGAAAAACATCATGTAACTCGTTTCTGAATGATCGATCTGTCGTTGATATTTTATTTGACGAAACTGCAGGAGGATCACGTCGACAGATCAGCAGAAACGCCTTCGACCAATGACGAGCCAGTGTATTCACTAGTATCAGCCAATCCGAGGGAGGATCTGTATGCCAAAATCCCAGCTAAGAAACCCGAACGCTCCGGGAGAAAACACACAGAAACAGACTCTGGAGATGTTAATGAGGTTCAGTATGCCAGTGTCTATCACTTCAAGAACAAACACATGAAGACTGAAGAGTACGACTGCATTGAGATGCATCATCCGCCTGAAGCCAACAGGTGAGAGACGTCATTTCAAGCCAAATAACACATATTCAGCTCTTCTTTTGTGTTGCTGAGATCTCTTGAAACACCACATTATTTTTGTTTCATTTCTCCGCAGATCTGAGGATGTGATCTACAGCTCAGTCAAGTAAAGGTCATGTGATCGCAGCCGTTTCCTATTGATGCCGATGGGAGACCTGGGTTTGAGTCCAGCTCAGGTCATGTTTCCATCTCACTGTCCTCTTGATTTCACTTTTACACATTTATTGGACTGTTTTGCTGTTTAGACATGAATGGGTTTCTGTTTATAATGAGCTTTTTTATTATTATCTGAATTGATTGTCAGTATCACAATTATACACACACACACACACACACACACACACACCTGTAATAGTAAATGCCTTTAGCTCTCACTTTGTAAATTCAATGCAGAACATATGTTTCCTCTTCTCTCGTCATACTGTGTGATTTTACTGCTAAATACATTAAATCTGAACATTGTCTGAAAGTCTAGTTTCATTGTCATGAATATTTTGCACATTTTACACCCAACTCTAATGTACTGGGTATTGTCTTTTTCATATTTTTCATTAATTGTAAAAAATACTGTAAACGGTGGGGTTGTTAAATTTAAAGCACCACTGACACATTTTTTTTTCTTCAAAATTATAAACATTTTAATAATGAGGGAATTCGTTGTGAAACCATCTTACAAACCATGTGTTGATGTCACAGGCGGAGAGAAAATCCACTTTAATGAAAAGACTCCACATGAAAAGACTACTAATCTAAAATACAAACACGAACATCATACAACACAAAACGACAACTAGCAAGTATGACCAAGGGTTTAAACACACAGAGAAATGAGTGGACAGTTTACAACAGGTGGAAATAATGAAGAAACTTACACGTAAACCAAAAGAAACTGAAACCAATACACTTCAACATAAGTCCGTACACTCAGAAAAAAGGTTCGAAAGCTGTCACTGGAGGTAGCTGTACCTTTTCAAAAGGTACACTTTTGTCCATTTTAGGTACTAATTTTTACATTTTATATGCTAATACGTACATTTTTGGTGCTATGTACATTTCAGGTGCTATTATGTACATTTTAAGTGTTGATATGTCCATTTTAGGTGTTAATATGTACATTTCAGGTGCTAATATGTACATTTTAAGTGTTGATATGTACATTTTAGGTGCTAATAGGTGCTAATATGTACATTTCAGGTACTAATATGTACATTTTAAGTGTTGATATGTACATTTTAGGTGTTAATATGTACATTTCAGGTACTAATATGTACATTTTAAGTGTTGATATGTACATTTTAGGTGCTAATAGGTGCTAAAATGTACATTTTAAGTGCTAATAGGTGCTAATATGTACATTTCAGGTACTAATATGTACAGTTTAAGTGTTGATATGTTCATTTTAGGTGTTAATATGTACATTTCATGTACTAATATGTACATTTTAAGTGTTAATCTGTACATTTTAGGTGCTAATAGATGCTAATATTTACATTTTAAGTGCTAATAGGTGCTAATATGTACATTTCAGGTACTAATATGTACAGTTTAAGTGTTGATATGTTCATTTTAGGTGCTAATATGTACATTTCAGGAACTAATGTACAGTTTAAGTGTTGATATGTTCATTTTAGGTGCTAATATGTACATTTCATGTACTAATATGTACATTTTAAGTGTTGATATGTACATTTTAGGTGTTAATATGTACCATTAAGGTACCAATATGCACCCTTACGGTACAAAAGTGTACCTTTTGAAAAGGTACAACCCCAGTGACAGCTTTTGTACCTTTTTTTCTGAAAAGACACAGAACCGGGATCTCGACATAGCCCCCCTTCAAAGGACACCAGACGCACCAAAACAGTGTGTACGGAGGGATGAAGTGTGTACGAAATTATTGTTTGCCCGACCCAGAATCCACTCCAAAGAATATTTTAGACGAGCTCATCATCAAAGTGGTTTAATTATCTTAAACATTAAACCAGATAACTCAGGATTTAGTTTAGGCTGGGTTTAGAATGATCCAGAATCAACTTGTTCGAGTGTAAAAGGCCTATTGTGTGGGAGAACAGTTTTTTTTTTATCACATGAAAGTTGAGCCTTGCTTGCATAGAGACAGGAAGTGCTATCACATATAACCCCTGCTTAATACGGCTTATCAGTCTTCAAACTCCTCAGAGTCAGTGAGGAAAGCTTCTGCGAACAAGGTATGAGAGTTTTTACTTATTACTTGATGAGATAAAGGAGAAGAAATGTATCATTTGTGGCTAAATGTTTGTGGGTTGGTCGCATCACAGACAGCAACACAGTGTCGGCCCAGATCCGGACCACATCCGGTACATATGGATACCAGATGTGGGCCGACACTATGTTCTTGGAGCAGAATATACCACACAGGACCTTAGTGGACCCGCATTTCACAGGATTCTGCACTTTAAGTTCATATCATGATGTATATGATTTGGTGGAAGGCCAGCTGGGCAATGTAAGATGTAAAGCCCTCATTCATTGATCATCAGCCCACACCAGATGTGGAGCAACAAAAGCCAAAAGAACCCAGACAGCAACAGATCCGGCCCACATCTGGGCCGTGTGGTGTCCAAGTGTACCAGATATGGGCCCATAATAATCATCCACACTGTCTACACTGAAGCATCATGACCAACGCCCTGTTTTATTTCTGACATACTCCAAGTACGTGCTACTTCTGACATGAAGGTCAAATGATTTTAGCAATGGTTGCTTTGTCATGTCCAGTGTAGACCGTCTCAAACTGGACATGCTGTTGGAACACTAAAGACCCAATAATCTGATGTTGCAAAAAGAAAAGAGAAATGGGTTGTCCAGTGCAAAAGGTTTAATCTTGCATGAGACTAATTATTAGCATGCATGAAAAATGAGCACAGTTCAGCAGTGCAACACCTCCATTTCACACTGATCTCATGGGTGAGTCACTGAAGCTGTTTCTGAGCAGAGTTATTTTTGTACTAACCAAAGACTAAAACTATTTTCAGAAGCTTTATTGCTAGTTTTGAGTTCATATCATGAAGTAGATGCGTGTATTTATATGTTTGTTTGTAGAGCTGTGATGGTTCCCGTGGTCGTGAGTGCCAGCATGACTCTTCTTATCTCTCCAATCTTTCTGCTCTTGACTTGTGGTGAGTCGCAGTTGTTATTAAGCTGAAAGCTGAACGTGTTTTTTTAAAGAGTGCGTTATTTGTTTATTTTATGGTCCACCAAAACACACTCAGTCATTTTAGCTGACATTGGGTTGGTTGAAATGTAGAAGACAGAGCCCGCTCTGCATGCACTCTTAGAAGAAAAGGTTCTATATAGAACCTTAAAAGGTTCTATCGGCGCTAGGTATTTGGAACTCCTAAAAGGTTCTATACACTCTTTAAAAAAGGGTTCCTCTGGGTTCTATATAGAACCCTGGGGTTCCATACTTGGCCAATAGAACCTTTTACCAAAAAAATGTTTTTATATAGAACCATTTTGGAGTTCCATGTATGAAGCGGGGGATGAAACCATTTCTGGTTCTAAATAGAACCATTTCTTCTAAGAGTGTGTAATGGCTGAAATATATGTAAGAGTATTGCATTCACTTGAGGAAAAACTCTCGACTGTGTTTTTCTGAATTAACAAGTTAATTATCTCAGAATTATGAGTTAATATAAGTTAACTCATTAATTCAGATTTTTTTTTTCATTATTCTGAGATAATTAACTCGTTAATTCAGAAAAACAGAGTAGATTTTTTCCCTTGCTTTTCTACAACACCCGTCTGAAGGACTTTTTCCACTTCTCTCACTGTGCGTCATCTCTCCAGCAACAAGTGATGGATATTATTTAGCTGCATTTACACATAACTCATTTGTCTTCTTTGTATTTTGTGTTGCAGGAGTTTTTGGACAAGACTGGAATGTGATTTATGAAACCTACATCAATGTGTGTCCTCAAAGGGTCCTCAGTAAACATGTCATGCACACATAGATACCCTCAGGAGCATACACTCACAGATACAGTTTGGATCAAAATACCAAATGTAAATATGAAAAGTTTAAAAGAATATCCAGAGTATAAAGATTGTCTTTAACCTGAAAACCAGCCAATCAGAGAGCAGTCTGGCTGTTTAGCTTGGTCTCGTCAGCCCCTGCTGGAGGAAGCTGTAACTACACAACACTGAAAAAAAATAATATGCTTTATCTAATCGATAAAATTGTGGCAACATATTACAAGCAATAATATTAATTAAATTGTACAAATTAGAATTAATTAGAATATTAATTTGATTAACTATTACTCAATTCTAATTTGTTCAATTTAATAAATAATATTGCTTCTAATCTGTTGCCACAATTTTATTGATTGGATAAAGCATATTCATTTTTACAGTGAATCTGACTGCATCTGACAGACAACTATCCATTCATTAGCATGCATTCTGACTAAATACATACTGCAAATATTTTATTATAGAGTAGATGTTGTGGCAGAGTCCAATTGTTTTTAGAGGACTCATGGAAATGGGTGTATAAGGTCCTGGTGTGAATCTTAAAGCTAAAATGGTTTATAATAACATATAAATTCTAAACTGTGTTGTTTTGTGACTGAAATGCATTCATTAGTTAAGATTAATAAAAACATCTTCACATTATTTTCCTCATTCTCACATTCTACTGTTAACGGTAGTGCAGCTCATACTTGCCTTACTCTTCCTAAAATGAAGCAGATTAATATTGTTGGATGTTTCATATTTTGTCTCAGTTGTAGGGCGTCAGGTGATATTATATATATCAATTGGAGTGATTTGTGGAGCGGCAGTGATCATCATCATGCTGTTGCTGATTTGGTAAGGTGTATGTGTGTGTGTGTGGTATTTGATTGCATATAAGTGCATTTATAACCCATTCATTGGTTTTTACAACATCCAAAGGAAAACCAGCTTCATAAATGCAACCCAAGCAGAAATGCAAACCACAAATACAAATCAACTGAATCAACATTTCTGTTCATCTGGCTGGTGAAACTCACATACAGCCGCCAAACTGTAAAAAATATTTTCAAGATTTGTTATCACAACATATTTTCTTTTGTCAAATCAACTTTATAATAATTTATTTAGTTGAGATAACTTATTATTTTGAGTTTCTGATGGTTAAATTAATCTCCTTCATTGTATTAACTCACTTTTTCCAGTTCAATCAACTTAAAATTTTAAGGCAACCCAGCTTACTTACTTTTTTAAGTTAAACCATCAATATTTTTTTACAGTGTAGTTAATGATTTAAGGGTCAAGAGCCCAACTAAACCAAACACTGATCTCCACAATGGTGACTTTAAAATTATGATTTTCCCCGTCAGTGATTTTGCTTGTTAACATGCTCAATCATCACTCAATTATTCACTTAATTATCTCATTAACTTTAACACTGCCTCAGTGTTCATTTAACACTCTGCTCAGAGTTTATATAATTCTCACTTCTCTGTGTTAATTTAACACTGGAAATAAGCAAGGATGCATGGCATTAAAACACCAACGAAACGACACTTCAAGAACATTTTAATTCTATCAACTTTTATTGAACGTATTCATTGTTTTTAAGGAGAATCAGGGGGACGAACAAGAGACACGATACAATGGAGTCTCAGGTGAGAGAAAAAAAGGATCAACATAGTCGTGTTGTATTTAGAGAGTACTTATATTTATTATCTCTCTTCTCTGTTTTTTAAAGGCAAAGATGAAACGTTCCAGCCCTCGTCATGATCGACGTGAAGCTTGTGGTGTTGAGCTGAGTGATCCTGTGTATGAGAATGTAAAGGTATAAAAGACTGAACCCTCCTCACCTTCAGCCAAAGTCATTAAATGCTCTTCAGTGTCAGTGTGGACATGTCAAATGACTGCTGATTATGGAAACTCACATTTTCATTTTTATTTTAATGTTTCATATTTTATATCACATATTATATCAAGCAGAAATTTGAAGTCAATTATTTATTAATGTATTAATTCACTTTCTTTCTTTCTTTCTTTCTTTCTTTCTTTCTTTCTTTCTTTCTTTCTTTTTTTCTTTCTTTCAGATGGACAGGAAGAGGCCGTAGAATATGAGCTTATACAGAATAAAGTTTGTAAAACTCGTATAAAACAGCTCAGATCTCCTGTTTGGATGTTAGATGTCTAAACAAACATGTAAAGCTTCTTTTGAAACAATGTGTGATGTGTAAAGTGCAATGCAAGTAAAATGGTGGCATTTACAGTAAAGGCAGAAGGTCACTTTGTGAATGTGGAGAAGTTTTTGTCTCTGTGAGTTACATGGAAAACACATTTTCATATACTGTAATTTATTATAACCATATTCAAAGTTATTCAGCGTAACTCGTTCAGCCTCCAAACTCAACATTTGCTCTTTGTGTGCTTGTGATGAAAGCTTCTATGACAAGGTATGAACGCTTTTACGTATTAATAAACAGTTTGCAAAATTACATTTAAAGTCTGTAAATATGTAAACACTGAATGTTGGAATGAATGTATTTTGGTAGCTGATCTTCAAAAGAAGTTAAAAATAACACACTTTTATAGAAGCTTTTTTGTTAAATGCAATAGAGGATTAAATATTAATGTTATTCATGAAGTGACCATCGGATCTCTGATATAATAAAACTCATTAATTGACAAACGCAAGCCTCTGTTTGTTGGACGACAGAATCATTTTTAAATAAAGTTGAGTTTCCTGCTATTAATGTGCATAACTAACATTATACCTAACAGTGATGGTTAATATACCTAATAACTGTGAAGTTGTCATCTGTGAAGTTTGGTGTGGTGGTGAAGGTCAGAATGGCTCTTGCTTTTCTTCTCATCTATCTACTCGTGACCATTGGTAAGTCCCTTTTTACAACACTTTATTATATATTTTTTGTGTAATAGCACACATCAAATATCCCTTATGCAAGTAGCTCAGCCAATCAGAGCTGCTCTCAGCCCGTGCTGTAATGTTTGTTGATATCAGATTTTGTTCATTAGGATATTTAGAAAGTTGGTTAAAAATTTGTTTTTCAAATATTTTTGTTACACTATTGATAATTGAAATAGCAATATGCAATTACAACGACTTTGTGTTATTTGATTACTTTGAAATGAAAATAACATTGGAACAAAACTATTTAAACAACATCGAGGGGCTAATTTATATAAAGAATTTGATAATTATATTTTACAACAAAATTTATGCAGGGTTGAGGAGTGACTTATACGTGTAACGGAATTATGTTATTAAATTACAAAATTAATGTAATTGTATTTAGTTGCTGAGGTAAAATGTTTAATTCAATTAGTTACTAATCAAATTGAAAGAAAATTGCTTTGCATTGATAACGTAATCCAAATATAGTAATCCAAACCACATTTATAATGGGTAACTTAAGCAATTACATTTCCAAAGCAACTTTTCTAACGCTGAATGTATGTGAGATTCAACACATTCTTTCTGTTGTGTCACTGTGTGACTGTGTGGAATTGCCATGAATTTAATTCCACTTCCTGTCATTCCAATTCAAATTCAACTTCCTGTGGGACAGAATTAATTCAATTCAAATTCCAAATAATGAACTGAACGGAGGCCAATTCTGAAATTCTGAATTTTGCACAAGTAGTTGACAACTATCTGAATGACTTTAATGATACATATCTTTCTATCTCTCCATCAGTATCTTTGGACACTACAATATACATGCTGCTATATACTGTCGGTGGGCTGGTCATAGCAGGGATCATAGTTGGAGTTGGATGGATCGTTGTTCATCGGTGCAGGAAAAACGTCAAGACATCAGCAAATACAGGTACAAATAAACAAGCCATGCCTACTATCAGCATAATTAAAACAACAAAAAGATTTGACCAATGCATTTCTTTGTTTTGATATTTCCATAGGCAGTGTGACGCCTGTCAACAATCAAAATAAAAGCAGAGATGAACAGAAGAGTAATGCCAACGATTATGTAAGTCACTCACTGACCTTAAAAAATAACCTAAAAACCCTACTTAATATTCAGTGTTTAATGACCCAGCAGACATAACTAGTGCACTTTTGTTTTCTTGATGCAGGAAGACAGTGTGTACGAGAATATTGACATTCCTCACAACAGACCTGAAGTCCCAAAGAGACAAACACATGCAGAGGATGTACAGATCAGTGTGGACCAGTCACAGCCACTCTATGTAAATCTCTGATCCTAATATTACAGGGGTCATGAACTGCATTTGTAACGTTCTCTCAAGTCAACTTATAATGTCATCGAGATTTTTACATCACAAAACATCCTAATGTAGAAGTATAATCTATTTTCTATCCTACTTTTGACCTTCTCTATGAAACACCTTTATAAGTGTTTACAAACAGTAAATTTGTCAGAGTAAAATTTACTCAAATTGAAGAAAATGCCAGATAACATTTGGTCCCTCTCTGAAAAGAGTAAAAGTTACTCTTTTGATAAAGCAGTTTTTCCAGTTAATTATACTCAATTTAGTGATACAATTTTACTCTTTCCTACGATATTTAACTCTATTTAGTGTTTTTTGAAATCAACTCTCATGCTATTTTACTCAAATTAGTGCTTTTAACTTTAAATTTACTCTGCCACAATTTACTTTCCCTCCAGAGTTATTTATTATCAATTCTGAATTGCACCATTCATGTTTTACCCTCAAAAATTCGTAAAAATATAAATGAAAAACTTGCTTTGTCTGAAAAAAAAATCAACAACTTTATACTCATGTCTCAATTTTATTTTTCAAGCACCCGTTTAAACAACGTTGCACTTGCACTCAATTCACTTGTGATCAAAAAAATAAAAATTAACAATAATAATAAAATAATCGAAAATTGGGATAAAATTGTGTCTTCCCCCAAAGTTTCTTTATTACATACTTCCAACAGATTGTTACTGTACTAAGCAGAAAAGAATAGCACAAGAACAACAATTTGGATGTGATCTATAAGAACCTGTCTGAGAAATAAGCAAGTTCAAGGTCACACAGTAACACAACATATGAACTAGTGTCATTTTATCTGCTTCATCAGTTGCTTCACCATAATGAATTTCACAAGAATCACGCTTTTCTCGCTGAGATCTTTCCCGGCCTTGACTTGTTTTCGTTTTTTAGGTAGAAGGGGATGAACATACTCAGTTGAACTAGTTTTACGTAGACTTAACTTCACTTGGATGATGTGTCAGTATAAATACTTTAACCACTGCAGTACTTTAGTTTATACTGCACACAGAATACGTATTAAAGGGATAGTTCACTTTGAAATTAATTGTTGATATGTTTTATCTTACCTCAAGGGCATCCAAGATGTAGGTGTCTTTGTTTCCGCAGTATTTTCAATTTTGACATTTTTCAGTCAAACCGTTGTTGTCTATCAGTCATACACTGGAGGCTAAGGGGGTCCACCAAAGAGCAGCACAGAGAAGTCCAAATTAAACATGATTTAATGACTCGTATATGTAAGTACACATTGATGGCCTGAGACACGAAACGAACGGTTTTTGTGAGAAAACGAACAGTATTTATATAGTTTTACCTCGTGTAATCCAAGTGATCTGAATCAGTTGTTCAATGTTCAACTGAACTGAACTGAATCAGTTCAATGTTACGCCGGAAGTGATCACTTGCGTGTGACGTCTCTCAATATTTACGCGGAGATTTCGGAAGTTTTACCTTTTACTAAACATATTTAGATATACCGAAATAGTCTTCCATTGCGGTTTCCCTTTTATTTAAATATGTTTAGTGAAAGGTAAAACTTCCGAAATCTCTGTATAAACAAAGAGTGACGTCGGCGCGCAAGCGATCACTTCCAGACCGAAGCGCCCGTGCCGTCAGATCATTTTGTCGTGGCTATGATTACAAGAGGTAAAAACGATATAAATACTGTTCATTTTCTCACACAAAACGTTCGTTTCGTGTCTTAGGCCATCAGTGTGTACTTACATTTACGAGTCATTAAATCATGTTTAATTTGGACTTCTCTGTGCTGCTCTTTGGTGGACCCCCTTAGCCTCCAGTGTATCACTGATAGACAAGAACGGTGTGACTGAAAAATATCAAAATTGAAAATACTGTGGAAACAAAGACACCTACATCTTGGATGCCCTTGAGGTAAGATAAAACATACCAAAAATTACTTTCAAAGTGAACTATCCCTTTAACAGCACATTCATATCCAAGTCTTGATGACTACAGATGTGTGGCTGAATTAAGGAGAAAAAATTTACAGATATTGAAATGAGGTCAAAAAGTTAAACTTTATATACTACATCTCAGCCATTCAACCATAGTTTTGTTATTCAGAGACCAATAGACCCTTTTACAGTTGGTAAACATGGTGACGTTTTTTTGTGGGCGGAGCTTAGGTGGAGGCAGAAAGATCCCTCTGGCCGCTTCACTAACGCGAGTTAGCAAGGATTGTTAGCTTGTTTTTTTAACAATGACTGGAGAAAATCCGATATTATCTTAATGTGTAAGGTCACTCAGTGTCAGATTGTTATTTCCAAAAGTTATTTTTAACGGACAGAACCAGATTGGCCGACCCATAGCCGCCTACACGCTCACTCAATGCATGGATGATCTGACAGGATTAACGTAAGTTACCTCGGGTGAGTGGCTTGACTTCTACACCTACCTTATGGAGAAACCTAACTGAAAGAGAAACTGAGGCATATAAATCTTTAGATGCCTATATGGTCCTGTACAAGACTCGTGTGTACGATCCGCAGTTCTGCCGAGTCAGCGCCGAGACCACGACAATGTAAAGAGTGACATTACAGTGCGATTTTAATGATGTGAATATTTTCTAGAATAAAAGTTCCAGATACAACATATTCATTTTTCATCAATTCTTGCACCAAACAACACAACAAGATGACATTTAATAATAGTAACAATTATTTAAGCTCCTTATTATGTAGCCGAATCAAGTTTTCACTTTGTTTTGCCTCCAGCTAGCGCCGTGACGTAACTGTGACGTCGGCGCAAAAGGGGTCTATATAAAAGCCATTACAAACTGTAAATCTGCAACTCCTGTACTAGGTCTTGGAGAGAAGATCAGGGTAGAAATGTTAGAGAAACATTTTACAGTTTACCCATTGCAAGTCTGTGTTGCATATGAATGGGTAAAGTTGTGACCACAATTTAAACTCTATAGATCTGAATAAACCTATGCTGTCATAAATGCATAACTTCCAATTAAATAATTTAAGTTATAGCACAATAGTCACCTTCAGCATTTTGGATAAGGTCTTGGAGCTCACTAGTCTGTGTGAGGCCACGCGGCTTTGAAGGGATCCCTGCCAGTAGTTGGCGCACCTGAAAGTATTTAAGACAATATGAAAACAAAATATTTTGCTCCTTTTCTTTCAAAAGCACAACACATTTATACCAGAACTAGACGACAGGAAAAAACATAGAAAACATACATATACAGTATCCCAGAGTGAGAGTATTTAATTTGCCCAACATAGGGATGGGCAACGATTAATCGCGACTAATCACATCCAAAATAAAAGTTTGTGTTTACATAATATATATGTGTGTGTAGTGTGTATAATGAATTTGTATATATAAATACACACGCATGCATGTATACATTTAAGAAATATTTGCATGTACAGTATATACTTTATATATATATTTACACATAATTAATATTATATGTAAATATAAATATTTGATATATTAATGACACAATTTTCTTAAATATACCAACCCGATCTCACGACCAAGTCGTACGAATTCGACGAATGATTAAAAAGTGGCTAATTCGTAACAATTCATACGACCTCACTCGTACGAATTAATACGATTTTGCTAAATCGTACATATTTTACGAATTGGCCAATTCGTATGAATTCGTACGAATGACCTACCCCTGACCCCGCCCCTAAACCTAACCATCACATGGGTTTAGACAAATCGTACGAATTAGTACGAGTGAGGTCGTACGAATTAGCCACTTTTTAATCATTCGTCGAATTCGTACGACTTGGTCGTGAGATAGTGTTGAATATACACATACATGTGTGGGTATTTATATATACAAATTAATTATACACACCACACACACAAACTTTTATTTCGGATGCGATTAATCGCGATTAATTGTTGCCCATCCCTAACATTTTGCATTTAAAAAGCAATTATATTTTGAAGAGACACTATGTTACTCTCGACCTTGTTTACATTATGACTCAATGACTGACCAATCTGGAACAAAATAATACTTCAAAGACAGATGAGTAAAATATCCAAGTCAATAAAAAAGTTACAAAAGTTTATTAATCATTCCATTCAAGCTAATAAAAGCAGACTAAACATCAAATCTCGCACCTGTTTGTGGTTTCCGTTGGCGTTTCATCCGTCTCTCTGATGCTTCTTTCTGCAGGGTTTTTATTCTCCATGCCAGATATCCACTTCCATCTTCTGGATTGTAATAATGCTCAGGAGGATGATATACTCTGTATATTGCAGAGTAAAGATGATCTACATTATTATTCATATGGTATTGATTTCCTTAATTGTGTGTAAATCAAAAATATTGAGAGGCAACAGCTACTTACATAACCAAGCTTGCTCCTGCGGTCAGCCAAGTATGGGAATGGGAGATGATTCCCTTTGCATATTCTTGAAATGTAAAAGCTGTTAGAGAAAAAATATATTTCTTGGTATCTTTTAGCACTTTACTCTCACAACGTTGTTGGTTTGCATCAAAAAGACAGAGTTATAACACTCACAGTCAGATGATATGTCAAAAGCTTACAATGACTTTAGTCATTCATTACAAGGAAGTTCAGTTCAGTTTTATTGTCATTGAGGAAATATCATCGTTAAGCAGTATGGTTATGGTTAATGCAGCAATGCAAAGTCCAGTTCACAGTTATTTTATACTGAGATATTGTTTACTGTCCATTGGAAGGAGGGGGGTGGGTGGGGGGTTGTAGGGAGATAGAGGGAAGGACATCATTAAGCAGCCTTATAAGGATACAGGCTGTTAGCCAGTCTGGATTTTCTGGCACCAATAGACCTGTACCTTCTTCCTGACGGCAGCAGATGGAACAGGTGATGGGCCGGGTGATCCCGCTCCCGCAAGATTCTCTTCACTCTCTTCAAACAACGGCTATCATAGATGTTACTGATATTCGGGAGAGTGGTCCCAATGATTTTTCCAGCTATATTTACCACTCGTTGGAGTGCCTGCTGATGGGCCTTAGTACAGCTGGAATACCACACTAAGAATCCATATGTCAAAACACTGCTGATGGCACAGTTGTAGAAGTTGACCATGAGCTGTTTAGGGATCCTGGCATTCCTCAGTTGCCTCAGATAGTAAAGGCGTTGCTGAGCCTTCCCTATCACGGAGGTGATGTTGGTTCCCCAGGACAGGTCCTCAGTCACCGTTACTCCGAGAAATTTGAAAAATGGCACCCTCCCCAGACAGCAAACTGACATTGAATCAACGTGGAAACGACGTCTCTCATGACATTGAAACAACGTTGATTTTGCTCATCGAATTAACGTTGAACCAACGTCAGACGCGGCATTCTTCAAAGCTAAATGAAAATCGAAAATTGGTTTGCTTTCATAACGTTGAAACAACGCGTTGATTTCAAGTTGATTTTCCGTTAGTTTTGAAAGAATGACGCGTCTGACGTTGGTTCAACGTTAATTCGATGAGCAAAACAATGTCAGATCAACGTTGTTTCGATGTCATATTTCCACGTTGATTCAATGTCAGTTTGCTATCTGGGTCTCCACCACTTCATTGCCAATAAAGAGAGGAGAGTGATTGGGTCTACATTTGCGGTAATCCACGATGATCTCCTTAGTCTTTTTAATGTTCAAAGACACACCATGACGCTTGATGTCGCACTTCAGTCCGATAATCCGCCTCATTGTTGTTGTTAATGAGTCCCAGCCAGGGGTGTAAAGTAACGAATTACAAATACTCACGTTACTGTAATTAAGTAGCTTTTTTCAGAAATTGTACTTTTTTGAGTAAGTTTAAAATTGTGTAATTTTACTTTTACTTGAGTACATTTTAAGTGATGTATCGGTACTTTTTCTCCGCTATTTTCTTTCTGTTTGTGGCCGTTACTCATTACATGCTTGTTTTAATTTTATTTTTATCCATCAACGTGATTGGATCGAGTAATCGGTCTCGTGACTGTCATCAATTCAAATTAAGCATAGAAAACTTACCGCCTATTCCTGCTGTTACTCGTGACTGCTGTGGAAGTGCATTCATCACGCATCAATTCAATCCAGATATCAGCGTCTTCCTCTAATATGCTAAGGTACATTTCACATTTCTGCTTAATATGATATTTATTATATATTTATTTATTTATAATATTTATTTATTTTATTATATCATAGCTGGCCTGTCTACATGGCCTAACATTTGGTCTGCGGTTGGGGGAATTGCGAGACGAGTTCATAATGCGGTGAATTCCCGCTCCCATTTACTTTACCATAGAGAGACGCGCGTCACGATCTGTGCACTGCCGCGTCTCGCGCTCGCCATCCCGCCAGATTCAGAATCAGTGCACCATGTCGTTAACTTGAACTGCATTACTTTTAGAAATTAGCACAGCTCGTTAATAAACAGCGTTTTTTGATTGATCCATTATACGATCCGTCTTCATTTGGCAAGTGCACTTGCACAAAAACATTTTTCATGCTGAACTTTGAACGAGACTTCCTTATAGATTTCCACGACGCATGCGCGAGAATTGCGATCTAAGCTGGTGTAAGGAGATCGCAATTCTCGCGCATGCGTCGTGGAAATCTAAGGAATTCTCGTTCTGGCCTACAAGGAAGAAAAGAAATAGTCGAATAAACTCGTTATTTTTGTTTGTTTTTTCGCACAAAAAGTATTCGCGTCGCTTGATAAACATATAGTTGAGCCACGGTAGTCACTTGGGATATTTAAACATTTTCTTCATTGACTTTCTGGGCCGTCAAGAGGCAGTCCCTTAGGAGCCAATGTGGTAGTTATACAGCTCTCAAATTTAATCAAAAATATCTTCATTTGTGTTCCGAAGACGAACGAAGGTCTTACGGGGTTGGTACAGCATGGGGGTGAGTAATTAATGACTTAATTTTCATTTTTGGGTGAACTAACCCTTTAATAATGCATTAATCATTTGTTCCTGTGTAAGTTAGTTTTTCATCATGAACAAATATTTAACGCATTGTTAACACTCAAAATGACCACATCAAAATGGCCTCCATCATTAAGGCTAACGTTAACTTAACTCTTTACAGAAGTACATGTGGCGCACAACTCGAGCCGCTCGTCACAGTATGTAATGTTAACGTACGTATAACTTACTGGACACATATGCAGCTAGCTAGTTTCATTAGTGGTAATTAAAGTGTATGTAAACTTATAAATAGCCTCCATCATTCCTATTAAGGCTAACGTTAACTTAACTCTTAATAGAGTCACGTACATGTGGCGAACAACTCGAGCCGCTCGTCACAATATTAACGTTAACGTATAACTTACTGGACCATGGACACACATATGCTGCTAGCTAGTTTCACTAGTGTTAACGTTTACTTAAGCTATAACTTATATGTCATCTAACGTTGTTCGCATTTGGGGTGACTACAAAAATAAGTTAATTTAACGTCTTGTATTCCTCAGAGGCGAGTATTGTTTTTGTATGTATTTGTTGTTGTTTTTTTTTTTTTGCGATATTAAATTTCCCTTTTTTTTCCAGAAGGAGTTACACTTGCAAAACTTTGATTAATGGTTAATTGTCTGTGAGACTCTGTTATTGTTACTTGGCATTTCGTTAGCAGTTTTGGTAGATGTGGGCTTACACTTTTTGAAATCTCCATAGGAGCGATTCTCCTGCTAATAGCAAACTACATGAAACATGAAATGAATACCTTTTTTGTGACTTTGTAATACTGTTTTTTTTTCATGTGACTACTTATTTGTTATGTGTATGCATGAATGTATACATGAATATAGGCGTGCTACCTGTTGCTTTAACTTAATGTGACCAAAAGCTTTAATGCTATAAATCATGTGAGAGGTGTGTTCTCTCAATATATGCATGAGTGTATATGTATGCTTTTTGCTTTGTTGCTTGTATGTTTTTCATTTAACATTGTGATCAACAGCTCAGATCTCCTGTTTAGATAAAGACAAACATATAAAGCTTCTTTTGAAACAATGTGTGATGTGTAATGCAAGTAAAATGGTGTTGAGGTGACATTTACAGTAAAAGCAGAAGGTCACTTTCTGAATATGCAGAAGTTTTTGTCTCTGTCAGTTACATGGAAAACACATTTGCATATCTGGAAGTTATTTCAGCCATATTCAAAGTTATTCAGCGTAACTCGTTCAGCCTCCAAACTCAACATTTGCTCTTTGTGTGCTTGTGATGAAAGCTTCTATGACAAGGTATGAACGCTTTTACGTATTAATAAACAGTTTGCAAAATTACATTTAAAGTCTGTAAATATGTAAACACTGAATGTTGGAATGGATATATTTTGGTAGCTGATCTTCAAAAGAAGTTAAAAAGCTTTTATTCAGAACTGTTATGATGATTAAAGATTTGTTCTCTGTAGAAAATAACAAACTTTTATTTAAGCTTTATTGCTAAACACAATAGAGTCACAGTTCAGGATTAAAGATGATCACTGTGAAGTGACCATCGGATCTCAGATATAATAAAAGTCTTTAATTGACAAACACAAGCCTCTGTTTGTTGGACGACAGAATCATTTTTAAGTAAAGTTGAGTTTCCTGCTATTAATGTGCATAACTAACATTACCTAACAGATTGTTACATAATATACAACTATGTGAAGCTATCGTCTGTGAAGTTTGGTGTCAGAATGGCTTTTGCTTTTCTTCTCATCTATCTACTCGTGATCTCTGGTGAGTCCCTTTTTACAAAACTTTATTATATATTTTTATTTTGTGTAATAGCACACATCAAATATCCCTTATGTAAGTAGCTCATCTGGGGAGCTTGACGTTTTCAGCCAATCAGAGCTGCTCTCAGCCCGTGCTGTAATGCTTGTTGACGTCAGATTGGCTTACATCACTTTAGAAGGCGGGGCTTAAGAGAAAGGGTGTGGCTAAAGTTCGTGTAATGGTGGGTGTTAGCAGAACAGTTGATATTTTAATTAAACGATTATTATTTTGCCTTCTGTGATCATATTGGAGTCTTAGTTGGAGTTCATGTTGATGTGACTCTTTTCAGTTTTTACCTTTCTGTGTCGTAATGATCATCTCAGCTTTTCTGCAGCACCTTTTAGTCATTTGCAGGACATTTTAACACGCTTCTCACTCACTTCACTGATTGATATTATTTAACTTGTGCCAAAATACAAGTTTCAGCAAAAATACAAGTTTTGACACTTTTGTGTGTGTGTGTTGCAGGAGTTTTTGGACAAAACTGGAATGTGATTTATAAATCTAAATCAATGTGTGTCCTCAAAGGATCCTCAGTAAACATGTCATGCACATATAGATACCCTCAGGGGCATACACTCACAGATACATTTTGGTTAAAAGTACCAAATGTAAATATGGAAAGTTTAAAAGACTATCCAGAGTATAAAGACAGGGTTGAATACTTTGACGACAGACTAAACAAAACTGCCGTCCTCAGACTGAACAACGTCACTGAGAACGATAAGAAAGAGTATCGTTTCAGAATGATAACTGATATGAACAGATGGTCTGGTCAACCAGGAATTAAACTTCACGTTTCTGGTAATCCACTTAGTCCTTCATTTCCTTTATTTATTTAACAGAAAGTTGTTAGTTTCAGGACATGTTAAGAAAGATGTGTTTCCTCCAGGCCTTCAGGTTCAGGCTCCACCGCTGGTGCTGGAGAAACAAACGCTCAATCTGACATGTAGAAGCTCCTGCAATCTGTCCGACAGATTCATCTGGTACAAAAACGGACAGGCTTTAAACTTCACCAGCGACACCCTTCAGTTTCAGGCAGTCCGCAGTGACTCTGGCAGATACAGCTGTGCCGTCAGAGGACACGAACATCTGCCTTCTCCTGCTGTCAGCATCAGCGTCGAGTGTGAGTATGGACTACTTATCACAAAAAGCAGTATTCGGTCTCCAAAATGACACGAATAAAGATAACATGTTTTTATTCCCTTCAGATCCTCCTCACAGCGTGTCAGTGTCCATCAGTCCATCTGGTGTAATAGTGGAGGGAGATTCAGTGACTCTGAACTGCAGCAGTGACTCAAACCCTCCGGCTCTGAACTTCAGCTGGTTTAAGGAAGGAAAATTTCTGCAATCTGGCGACACCTTCAGCCTCATTAATATTAAATCTGAGGCCAGTGGAAACTATCATTGCTCTGCCAGAAATAAACATGGATCTCTGACCTCTGCTGTTGTGACAGTGAATGTCATGTGTAAGTCTGCCTTGATTTTAGACCAGGTCGGGATGATTATTTGCTCTATTATCGTGTCATTTGACACTTTTTGTCTCTTTCAGACGCACCAAGAAACGTCTCAGTGTCCATCAGTCTATCTGGTGTAATAGTGGAGGGAGATTCAGTGACTCTGAACTGCAGCAGTGACTCAAACCCTCCTGCAGAAATAAACTGGATTAAAGGAGGAACGATTGTAGGATCTGGGAGAATCTTCAGCATCTCAAACATCAGCTCTGATCACAGTGGAGAATACAAGTGCAGATCCAGAAATACACATGGAGAGAAAGACTCTGATGCTGTGATGCTGAATGTCATGTGTGAGTTCATAATGTGAGTCAAATCATCTGGTTAAAGCAAGTTATGCAAAAACATTTTTTTTTTCTCTTTCAGATCCTCCTCAGAGCATCTCAGTGTTGATAAATGGATCTGGTGTAATAGTGGAGGGAGATTCAGTGACTCTGAAGTGCATCAGTGACTCAAACCCTCCGGCTCTGAACTTCAGCTGGTTTAAGGAGAATGAAACCTCAGCTGTTGGATCTGGACAGAGTTTCAGCATCTCCAGCTTTAACTCCAGTTTCAGTGGACGCTTCTACTGTGAGGCTCAGAATAAATATGGATCTGGGAGATCAGCGTCTGTGTCTCTCACTGTTAACGGTATTCAGGACACTCCTGCGCTCATCATGTTTAAATGTATTATGGGTGAAGTTCATTCACCGCCTAATTTATCATTACATGTTTACTTGCATTGTCTTTCCTCTTAGGTGTTCAGAAATCGGGTTGGAATAATATGCATATCATCGCTGTTTTTGCCGCTATTGCAGTTGCAGTTGGGTTTGGGCTCTTGTTTCACATGGTTGGGTTCAACATTGGATTCAAAAGGTTAGTGAGAATATATATATATATTACTTGAACTATTCTGTAAGTTTGTTAACTCATAAATCCACACCCAAAATGGTTATTTTTGAGATATCTTTAGTCCTAATCAGTGAAAATACACAATAACTATTTTAATGTGACATTCTAGTTTCTCTACAAATGTTTTTTTTTTTTGGGGCAAGCCATTTGTTTTTGCATAAAAGACAGTCTGTTACGGTTTTAACGACTCATACGTGCATTTATCCGTATGTGTTCAACAAACAGGAATAAGAGAAGAAATAATGACCCTAAAGTCCTTGAGCAGGTGAGATTCAGCTGAAATTAATCACTGAATATTTCATTGATTATACATCACAGACTTTTCTGCTGACAATTTTTTGTCCTTTTCTAAAAGCTGGTGTTAACTTTGTAATGTACAGCATGGACAATTGCTCATTGATGTCTCTAAAACTTTACACTCTTTTTAAAAATTAAGATTTGTGTATTTGAATTGCATTTCAAATTACATAGTTTTAACCCAGCTAACAAAGTTAGGTTCGGAGAACGTTTTTCTATAACGTTCCATTTTGGTTGTGGGAACGTTAATTTAAAATGTTCTAAAAACGTGGAAATGTCCAATTTGCTTAACGTTGCTGGAACGGTGTCTTAATGTTTGCAGAACGTTGCTGGAACGTTAGCATAATGTTGTTAGAACGTTATCCTAAGGTTAGCATAATGTTGCTGGAACGTTATGAGAACATTTATCAAACACAAATAACGTGATAAAGACGTTCCGATAACGTTGTTCTAAGAACGTTTTTTATCAACGTAATGAGAACGTTCATCAAATACAAATAACGTGATAAAGACGTTCCAAGAAAGTTGTTCTAAGAACGTTTTCTCTCAACGTTACAAGAACGTTAATAACGTTATATGAACGTTCCGAAAACATTATTTTAATAACGTTTTGTCCTAACATTTACACAACTTTTAAAGAACGTTAGTGAATGTTCTGGGAACGTTCCCTGTTAGCTAAACCAATTTATAACATATTTTGATGTATAAATTAAACGGATACGATTTATATAATTGTATTAATAAACTGAATGTGATTCATATTTGTCAGTCATACGTAAATGAAACGGGTAAGATTTATTTAGTAGTACACAAAAAAACGCTCATGTTAAATTAACACTGCTCAGTGTTCATATGTATGCACACTACAGAGTTAAAGTACCATTGAAGCAGAGATGAAGATAATGAGGTTTACACGGAAACGATTCTGAAGAGAAAACGCAAAAGTGGCGTTGCGTTACCACTTTTTATTCTGCGTTAGACGAGCGTTTTGGGTGGGAAATCCGCGTGGTGACGCAAAAGTGCGTGAAATTCAATGTAGTGTGCACTCCAGACGGCTAGGTGGCGATGTGGAGCACTACCGCACACGGCGGTGGAGCGTTTTTAAGATTTCCACTTCTTTTTGCGTTTTTTAAGCCCCCAAAACGCTGTCACTGTGTAAATGAAAGTCACATCCGATAAAATATTTTTACGTTTTCACCCGTGAGCGTTCTCGTGTAAACAGGGCGTGGTGATTGAGCATTAATTATGAACACCTGCTGTCAACAAGCGGAAAGAGAAACACAAGAACTACAACTGACTTCAGACACAGCCGAGCTCAGACTGCACGATTTTCAAAGTAGTCGGCTCTCTGTTCTTTTCACAGAACAGCGTTCACACTGAACGATGGCTCGGCGACAGGAGGTTGGGAAATTTTACATGCAATTCAAATACATAAATATTATTTTTGGACATTTTTATGTATGAATGGTAACATACGCTCATTAATTAATGACGTTCTGTAGAGTTGCATGTTAATTATTATGATTCACCTCTCCACATTTAATGATAATGTGTACGAAAAGAGAATGTTTACAGCTTGCTGTAAGTTTAAATGTATGCCACATGATTGTATTGCAGCCGTCGACAGAAAAGACCTCAGAATCTGGTGGTGGTAAAAATGCGTCTATTCAAGATGGCAGAAATACAGACACAAAGAAACCTGAAGAGGATGAGATTCATTATGCCAGCATTACATTTCCCCATCGTGCTACTGAAGCCAAGTGAGCAAAAACTGTTTTTGTTCTGATTTATGAGTCAGTTTTATTCGCAGAGAAGCCTACTTTTCTCAATGTCTTTATAGAAAATAGCACATTAAGTATATAATAGATAGAAGTATTAAAAACCTTAAAAATGATATATTTTCGGCTTCAGCAGGTTTTACGCTCTGTGTTGATCTAATTCTCAGTTAATTATGAATTTGTTATTTCTGCAGATCTACTGCAAGCCAGGAGAAGGATTTGTCTGTGATTTACAGCAGCATCAGATAATACATTTTTCAACTCTTGAATTGCATCTGAAATCGTATCTAAACAAGACTAAAATACAAACTTTTCTTGTGTTTCATTTAATCACGATTACATTTTGAGTGTGGATTTTTTATTAAGTATTTGGTGCTCTATCTTAGTTTGATCTCTGATACATTTAAGCCAAACAAGCAAACACATGTAGGCTACAAGTTACAACCTGATCCGCGGGCCAAAGGAGGCTCCACCTGTCCTGCAAAGCTCTCTTTACAGAATGTATATGCCATTTCCTGTGCTAATAAAAAGTGTAAGATTTGTCAGTTAATATCAGGTACTTCTTGTGTGTCTTTAGTAAATTACTAAAAATATGTAAAAAATTAACCTATAGAGAAACACCAAAATAAAAAGTGTTAAAACTAAACCCAGTCACCTCCATGAAGAAATCTGGAGTATTTATTAATAATTAATTGTATTTCATAATTTATTAGTCATGTGCTCATAATGCATATTCTCTATTATTAATAATAACCGAATTTTTAAAACTTTGGCACTTGGCAGTAAACTGCTGTTTTGTTAAACTCAACCACTAGAGGGAGCTGAAACCTACCGAGCGGCGCGTGAGAAGAGAACTGCTGACTGAGAACGCGCGCAGCTTCACTCCTCCACAACTCACCGGGGTTTGCAGTTTGAGTTTTTCCGATTAAAATGACGGGGAAAACCAAGTAAAGCTTCAGAACTGATTTAACATCATATTCAAGTTTACGTTTCTTCAGTTTGACCACGGAAGGGTGAGTAGTTTTAATGTTACTTCGAGTGTTAATGTTGAGGTAAGTTGATCGTCTGTCAGGACAACGAGACAACATGGCGTCTTTCTATTTTTTTATTTATTTATACATTTTAAGATACATAACAAAAACCACAACAAATGAACTTTACCAAAATAAACTAAATACATAACATATTTTTTAAAAATCACACAAAGGAGAAAAATACATATGAGAGCAATAAAATACAATTCTACAATCCTAATACAGTAATTGGACATGGGATATACATAGGAAAATGCTTTTAATAGCCTTCAAAAGGGAGACAGAGTATAGTATCCAGAATGACTGATCCGGAAATACATTCATTCTGCTTTGTCTGAGCAACTGGATCCTTATACAGCAAACCATAGTGGAGACTACAATTTTAAAGTCCCCGTGAAATCAAAATTGAACCTATTTACTTTGTTAGCGCATATTACTAGTCTTGTGGTGAACAATTAATCCGTGCAAGTAAAAATATATTTAAAAAATGTTTTACCTTGGTAATCTTTCATCAAAATCTGAAAAGTTACTTCCGGTCTGGAACGGTTTCTTTTTCTGATGACGTAGGTTTCACAACTTGGGTGGGGAAACGCTTAACCACTCCCCTCAAACCGTTAGTTTGCTATGAGCGAGAGATGGAGAGGAGGAGCGCTAGAGTAAAACCCTGCCCTCTGTTCAATATTCCGTTTCACTTGGAAATACGTCACAGCACTGGAGAAAAATCGTTTGCAACTTCCGGTTCACGGGGACTTTAAACCCACAATTTAGTTTTTAATCTTTTATTCTTAAGACATCATTTTAAATAGTTTCTTTGTACGTTAGTGTGTACAGTTTCACAGGCTGACATTTTGTGGGTTTAGGATAACCAAACATAAAACAAAGCATGCTGTTTAAATGTACTAAAAATCTACTAACTACATAGGGTTTAGAGTTTTATGTCATGAATTTATCAAATTTTGTTAAAAGGAAACCATGCACTTCAACTTAACTCTGAAATTATGCTCTCAGTGATTCAAGCCAAATAATGTTAAACACAACCAACACGATCAGAACACCTTTTTTGTTCATCTGGCTGTTATAACTGAATTACAGCAGCCAAACAAAATCTAAAATAATGTACGGGTCAAGAGCCCAACTAAACTAAACACCAATCCCCATAATGAGAGTGTGGACTCATATAAACACTGAGCAGTGTTAATTTAACACTGGGGATTTTGCTGTGTAGGATCAGAGATTCTCAGAGTCCATGTGACTGGTCCACACTGGGCTATATATTCCCATAGACTGTATGTTCTTGGCTCTTTGGGACTTCAGGTCTGTTGATAGGTTTCATCTGAGTGCTCTTGTCTGTGTTAGGAATGTCAACAGTCTCGTACATACTCTCTTCCTGGATCAAGAAAACAAAAGTGCACTAGTAATATGTCTGCTCTGTCATTGCATACGGAATATTAAGTTGGGTTTTTAGGTTATTTTTTTAAGGTCAGTGAGCGACTTACAAAA
>NW_024121100.1:1720083-1780235 GCF_016745375.1 Pimephales promelas | reverse complement strand
TTATAAATGCTTTACAAGGCATGACTAGTCCTCACTTTAGATGAGCTCACGAACATAGTTAACTGACCACTACTAAATGCTTTATAACTACCCCAAATTAACCCTTAATTACAGCACTTAATACATGTTAATAAAGCATTTATTAACACATAAGTAACCATCACTATATGTCTTGAATAATAGATGTATGAATGTACATTTAAATAGTTTATTAATCATTTACTCACTCGCTCTAAGTAATCGTATGAACCACGGACAACTCTTAAATAACTGGTTCATAAAAATGCAATTCTTCATTTAGAAATGATAAATTGATCATTAATAAAGGATGAAAATACAATTATTAAACAATATAACTACTCCTTTAATTGGATCCAAGACATAAAAATGTTACCAAAACCAAACTTTTTTAGGACTGCAACAAATATGCCATTCGATTTGATCAACGCCTTCTCCGCATCTAAGGAGATAACCACCTTTGGGATCAGAAAGAGGGCATTATGTTAGCGAGTGCAAACTGTTCAAAGGGCTTTAAACGACACCAGACGATGAATAAGGGTCTTTTTCAAGCGAAATGATTGGCCATTTATTAAATAAAATACAAAGTTTAAGTTTTGTTAAACTAAAAGTGAACTACTCCTTTAAAATTCCATTCCCCTTCGGCATTCAATTCGGACTAATTATTCTTTTCCCCATGAACACGAGGGACTCGTCAGGGATGCCCACTGTCTTCTTCTTTTTAACATTGAGATTGAACCTCTTTCAATAGCTTTGAAAACAGCCGCAGCGCTCCAGGGGGTATCGAACATCGTCTGTCTTTATACGCAGAAGACCTTTTGCTTTACATTAGTGACCCCATATCTAGTTGTCCTTTAATTCTTTCATTACTAGGTCGGTTTGGTACCTTTTCGGGATACAAAAGGTGAATTTTTCCCCATTAATGATTTGGCATTGCAAATTCAGCAAGAATTATTACCCTTTCGTTTGTCTCCAAATGGCTTTAAATATCTTGTAATTCACATGACGCGCTCATTTTCTTTTCTGTTTGAAGCCAATTATATAAAGCTGTGTTCAAAGAAGTAAAGGCTGAGTTAAAGGTGGTGTAGTCTTCCCCTTACTTTAGCTGGAAGAGGAAATCCAGTGAAAATGACAATTCTTCCCAATTTCCTTTATTTGTTTCAGTCCCTACCGTTTTTTTTTTCTTCTTCTTTTTTTGCCCAAATCCTTTTTCCGTTCAATTAATCAAACTATATCCTCTTTCATTTGGGAGTTAACACACACACATTCTTCTCAAGTTCAAGTTCATGTTCATTTGCTGCTTTGACCTCAGTGTAGTCTGTCTCGCAAAATCGGCAACATTTTTATTATCATTTTTTCTTCCTCTTTTGTGTTTGCATTTACACTGTAATACTGATACTTTTATCATCACTAGTTTTGTTTTGGCTGGTATGCATTAGTACACGCCTTAAAAAGGTGTAGTGGCGTAATGGTTATATATTTTGACTCTGTAACCAGACGCTATGTTATTCTGATGTATATGTTATACCAGACGCTATGTTGGTTTCACTGTATATTGCTTTACTCCTTTCAATCAATAATTTTAAAACAAATGTTAGGTTGATATCTCAGTAAAATGTTAAGGGCGCCTCCATTTCCATAAGTGTTTTGAGTGATCTGAACCATTATTTCCACAATTTTCAGACAATTTATGAAGTAGACATCCATCCTATTCAGTAATATGAGAAGTTTGGCAGATTTTGATATGAATTCAACCCGTAAGAAACACATAAAAATAACAAGCATGTGTGTTATAGCTGCGGCCACACCACAAATGGTGAAAAATCTAAAAAAATTCAGACCTTTTTTCCAAAATAATTGAATGGATGCTCTTTTATAAACTCTTGGTAGGGTGTCTACCCTTTTCAAAATAACAGCCTAAACACACCATAGGAGTATGAAAATATTATGCAAACTGATAAATTGCGTCTCCTCTGTAATCACCAAATATGGAAACTAGACTGTAAGCTTCAAATGATTTATAGTGTGTCACGATTAGTTTAGGTTTAGTATACATTACTGTTTAAAATTGTAATGGATTTGGGCCCGCCGGTGACACTTTGCTCCTCTATCCCACTTCAGTCATCACACACACATACTCACATCCCTGCAGACAGACGCTGCGGATGAAAGAGTTTACTAAACGACTGTGTGTATCGATAACCCAGCGTCTGTAGTACTAACTGAGTGAACACTGTTGACATTAGATGCAGCGGCGGAGCAGACATGCCGTGATGGAAATATCAGAGAAGACGTGATGTCTCGCAGTGCAACAGACCGCTGTGTGTGATTGACTGACAGTCTCTAAAGGCCGACGGAGCTCTGGACTGCTAGAAACACGTCAGAGGCTAGTCATAATATCTCTGCAATATGTAAAAACCATTGCGGAAAAAGAAGTAGACTTTAAAAAGAGCACTTCTGGAAGCAGTAAGGTCCTCGACGCTAGTGCTGTATCATGAATACGCTCCTCTTGTGTTGAGACTAACAGCACCCTTCAGCCGGGACTTATTCACCACACAGCACTAGCCTCGAGTACCTCAGTGCTTTTATAAAACACTTACCACACAATACAAATATTAAAGCCATGTCTCAATGCAACTCTCATGAAGTTAATCATTAAAGCCTTAATTCCACTGGAAAAAATAGTCCCTGACCGTGAAGAGCAGGAGAAGTTACATTATTTCGTCAATGGATGTCTTTAGAAGACTTTTATATTTAAAGGGTACATATCATGCTTTTAAATCATTCATTTTTACTCATAAATCATACCGTTGTGGTCTATATAAAGCATAACTGCAATGCTTGGGTCTGTATTCCTCATTATTATAGCTCAACAAGCCCCTTTTCTGATGTGCGTCTGTGAGCGACCCGTTTCAAAGCGGCCCCTTTAAATAAAAAGGAGATGCGTCACACCCCGCCCGCTCTCCAGGTCCATGAGTTCACGGTCGGTTCAACTCCACACGTTCGGCCATTATTGTAGTTTGATTAGAGATATACGATTATATACCTTCAAAGAACATTTTTATTCACACGTTAATAAAATGTCAACAACAGAAGACTTGTCCATCAAGCCTTATATATTCCAGCCAGAGCGAGCGAGTCAATAAAGACGACGACGAACCTGCAGAACAACCTCTTCATCATATGGATGTATTGGTATGTGAGTTAACTGTTTTGTGTTATTAGTGAAAGTCGACTATTTCTCTTGTCAAAACACAGACAAGATAAATGACTACGGTCTAATCTTACCACAAACAATCTGTATTGATAATATGATGCGTTTAGAAAAGCAGCTAAATGAGCATTGATGAAACTCAAGAACAATAATACTGCAGACGTGTAACGTTACTTCAAAACAAAAACAAAGAAAGACAAAGGTACTGCTAAACCATGACCACCATGTGTTTTAAGAAAGTAAAGTACTTTATTTTTATTTACGATATTTACAGCTTATCGACATGCTCTGTTCGTCGTCTCCAAAGATAGAAGGAATTTAACGTTACCTCTCATTCAGACGAAGTCGATCGGCAAACCCTTCTTTATACTGGCGGAGGTTGTTGAAGTGGGAATCCTTGAAGTGCTTCAGGTCACTAACGTACATCCAACAACCGAACATTTTGACTTGCCCTCTCGTAACTTCTGCATCATTGAGCTCGGACTACAAAATCGGAGCGAGAAATAATAATGGCGGATTGCTGGAAGTGTTGGACCGGTAGTCGATGTCCTTATTCGTCAGTTCCGCTGCAAATACTGTGACGTGATAGTTCAAAAAACGGTTGAAAAAGAACAGGTTGAAAAATATGACCAAAACAGAATATAAAGATATAAACGAAGCACCTGAAGAGAATAATTTAATCTTTTCTGTACTCATAAACACTCCAAATATACAACAAAATGCATTTAAGGGCTAAAAAAGTGGATTTTGCATGATATGTCCCCTTTAAAAGGACTGAAGCTTGTTGTGAACAAGGGAACTAGACGCAACTGACAAACGCTTTGACTATCTGTCAGTGTTAGGCACGAGGACAAGATATCGCAGTGGAAATTCAAACATTCATTTATTTTATTATGAACATCGGACTGACCTGATGGAACATGCTGTATCTAAATGCAAACGCTCGCTCTCACTACATATAAAGTAAGCTTCAGGCCTTGTTTTGTTTCAGTGTGGATCAGAAACATTTGGAAAACGCTAGTGTGGACGGAGAGCGTTTTTAAATGAACGTACGTAAAATTTCAGATGTATCCGGATGAATGTAGACGTAGCAATAGCATCAATGAACAATATCAGTATGTTCACGTTGCTAAGAGTGGTTGTTGTGCAGTGATGCACTGAACCGTTGGGTGAAGCGCTCATATCATAGTTTTATTGTGAATAAAAATAATGTACTTTAAAAGAATATACTGTATGGCACTCCTCATTAGGCGCTTATACTTTTAAAACAAGACCATGATTATCTGTCTCCCAGTCAGCGTTACAACTGTGCAGTGTTGTGCAAGTTACTTCCAAACTGTAATACATTAGGTATTACTTGTTACTGTTATTTAAAAGTAATTCATTACCTTACAATATTACTGTCCCAGAATTGTAATGCGTTACACTACTCCTGTATTACTTTTGAGTTACTTTCACCAAAATAACTAAGTAGAACTTAACTTTTGGGCTGTAACGATATGCAATATGAAACCGAAATCGCGATTCGCCACACGACTCACGAACCTACAGAATCGCGACAAACCTCTTCCAACTCCAGCGTTATTCTCCTTACCGTCCAGATCCAATGCTGCCTTATCTTTAAATTAGGCTATTAGTATTATTTGAAGTTAACATTATAAAATACGTAGACCTACACCACAAAACTAGTTGAGGATAAATTATTTAAAATTGGGGAAGTCCAGCATTATGGACATGACATTTGCAGTCAAAACTTGAAATTAAAATTCTCCGAAAATACATGTATTGAAACGTATATAGGCTACTTCCTTAAAGGACTCCAGACATTAGACAAATATCAGTCTATGTTTTATTTTTAATATTAGGGAAAAAACACACATTCATGCGTGACAAAAAAAATAGGAGGCAAAATATATTTTTTGTAATTCTGTTAATTACACTGCGCAAATCGGATGAGGAAGGGTTGGCTCTCCAGTCTCCATAGAACTTAAAATATTCATTTTATTTTAGTTTTCGTGTTCGCATTTATGAGGAAAAAACAATGTTACAGACGCGACCGCTCTGAACTGGCACTAAAAGACTGCTTTAAAACTTTCACATAGTCTGTTGCCTTTAAGAAGTAAAAGCAGACAATACACTGTAATACAACTGTAATACAAGCCTCACTGAACATGTAACGAGTAAAATATTACTGAAAATTGATTAGTAATGCCTTACACTACTGCGTTACTGCAAAAAGTAATATGTTACTGTAATGTATTACTTTTGTAATGCGTTACTCCCAACACTGCAACTCTGCAATAAAGCAGGATGGAAATCAATATATTGACATTGACTATATTGGAGGGAGTATTGTAGTGGGAGCACTAGTGTGACTGTGGCGATGGTGAATGGTTTGCATTGAGGTCAGGGGTCAAGGGTCAGGAGTTCTGCCGGGAGGCCGGGGTCGGCTCTGGCTGTGCTAAAGGAGCATCTGTCCTCAAGCAAGATTTGAGTGCATAAATGAACATGTGAAGAGTTCAGATGCAAAAGCCTCTAAATGCCATTTGAAATTTTCTTCTTTAATGATGATTTTTATCAAACTTGTACATTTAAGTTCAGTAATTTCACTGTTATTTAAGTTAGATGAACAAGGTTAGCTAAACTTTTTTGACCCTGCCTCTTAAAAGAATCGGAATCGAGAATCGTTAGGAACCGGAATCGAAACAAGGAATCGGAATCGGAATCAGAATCGTTCAAATTCAAACGATACCCAACCCCATGGGGAAGTGATGTATGCCGTAAAGTAGTCGAGTTTTGTAGTTCTTTTTGTGCTCGGGTTCCTACCCGCTCCCCGAAGTTACGTATAGTGCCGGTAAAAGCGATACAGACACCGTCAGGCTACGGCAGACCTGTCATTCATCCTATTGTAAGTCGATGGACCATCTCAAGGGTTTTGGAAAAATATTATAAAGGTTGAAAAAGTTACATAGTGCTGCTTTAAGTGGCTTTTTAATTTATTCATAATATCAACAAATAAAACATACTTTAAGGGTGTAAACGTTCAATATAATTAGGCAGACTTGTTTTTCACAAGGCAAACTCAGCAAGACACAATTGCAATGAAGCAACAATTGAAACATATAAAACAAAATGATTTTGCGCCAACACATCCCCACCAGCAGCACTGAGGTTGAAAATACATATTATTCGATTGAACAATGTACTGATGTAAATCACTCATTATACAGGGACGATTTGCATACAGCTTATTTAAATGAACACTTGCTCATTACACATGCAATATTTTTCCTGGTCTTAACTGTTATAACACATGTCATGGCAACTAAAAAAGCCATGTGAGTGTGTGCGACTCGCTCTCCGGAGCGGATCAGACCACATGTGCTCTACTTCAGCCCGTAGCAAAGCGTTTCACACTCTCAAACGCTCACACACTCCTCAAGCCTCGGCCTGATTCACACAACCGTTCACATGACCTCCGATGAGACATGAGATGTAGATAAACATGCGTATGATGTGAAACACAGTGAGCACAATGGACTTTTGTTTTTAATACGACTGAGAAAATAATCAGATTCAAGCATTTACATGCTTCATTTTTTAGTTGATTTTCATTTACGTGTACATTTTCAGTAAAACTTCTTTTAGCCTGAATGTTTGATTGACGATTACTAACCGGTTTTATTGGTGCATGTAATCATAGTTACTGTGAATACTTCTCTCAACTAATAACCACTGTCCTTGAGCTCATCCTCTCTCTCACACACACACACACACACACACACATTGGTCTTGCAAAGAGCATAAAGTCAATGCCCACCTGGGGGGCCTGAAAAGTGATCTGTAAAAACAGCGTCCCTCGAGCGCAGGAGTGATGTAGAGACATTTGTCACGTTGTCTTCTCCTTGACCTCGAGCGCTCAGGCGACCTGATAAAACCTGCCGCATTAAAGTCCAAGACTGCAGAACTTTACAGCATGTTAGCCAAGATACCAGAATGGGGAACGGTGGACTGAATTAAGCACATGTGGCCAGCGTATACAGCGTAACCTGTTTTTAAAGGGTTAGTTCACCCAAAAATGAAAATTCTGTCAGTATTTACTCACCCTCATGTTGTTCCAACCCCGTAAGACCTTCGTTCATCTTCACAACACAAATTAAGATATTTAAGATATTAAGATCGCTCCTGCATACTAGTCCATAGGCTTCTTGAGGGAATGACTCGAAAAGTCATTAAAGACATCGTTAAAATAGTCCAAGTGACTACAGTGGCTCAATCTTAACTTTATCAAACGACGAGAACACTTTTGTGCGCAAAAAAACAACAAAAATAACGACTTTATTTCAACTATTGGTTTATTTCTCCCTCTGCGCGAGTCAGGTTACTAGTTTAATAGCGTAAGCTTCTGTTATTGTACGTCACACGCATCACACACACATGACCAGCGTCGGCCAATAGTGAGCCTACGTGTGACGTAGCTCTACGCAATCACACTACGTTAACTGACTACAGGCTCATGGAGAAGGAAGTGAATAGTTGAAATAAAGTCGTTATTTTTGTTGTTTTTTTGCGCACAAAAGTGTTCTTGTCGTTTGATAAAGTTAAGATTGAGCCACTGTAGTCACTTGGACTATTTTAACGATGTCTTTAATGACTTTTCGAGTCATTCCCTCAAGAAGCCTATGGACTGTATGCAGGAGCGATCTTAATATCTTAAATATCTTAATTTGTGTTGCGAAGATGAACGATACACCCCGCCCGCTCTCCAGGTCCATGAGTTCACGATCAGTTCAACTCCCCGCGTTCGGCCATTATTGTAGTTTGATTAGAGATATACGATTATATACGATACCTTCAAAGAACATTTTTATTCACACGTTAATCAAATGTCAACAACAGAAGACTTGTCCATCAAGCCGAACATATTCGAGCCAGAGCGAGCGAGTCGATAAAGACGACGAACCTACAGAACAACCTCTTCATCATATGGATGTATTGGTATGTGAGTTAACTGTTTTGTGTTATTAGTGAAAGTCGACTATTTCTCTTGTTAAAACACCGACAAGATCAATGACTACGGTCTAATCTTACCACAAACAATCTGTATTGATAATATGATACGTTTAGAAACGCATCAGAAAACAACGCAGCTAAATGAGCATTGATGAAACTCAAGAACAATAACACTGCAGACGTGTAACGTTACAGAAAAACCAAAACAAAGAAAGACAAAGGTACTGCTAAACCATGACCACCATGTGTTTTAAGAAAGTAAAGTACTTTATTTTTATTTACGATATTTACAGCTTATCGACATGCTCTGTTCATCGTCTCCAAAGATAGAAGGAATTTAACGTTACCTCTCATTCAGACGAAGTCGATCGGCAAACCCTTCTGTATAACGTTACTGGCGGGAATCCTTGAAGTGCTTCAGGTCACTAACGTACATCCAACAACCGAACATTTTGACTTGCCCTCTCGTAACTTCTGCATCATTGAGCTCGGACTACAAAATCGGAGCGAGAAATAATAATGGCGGATTGCTCGAAGTGTTGGACCGGTAGTCGATGTCCTTATTCGTCAGTTCCGCTGCAAATACTGTGACGTTGTAGTTCAAAAAACGGTTGAAAAAGAACAGGTTGAAAAATATGACCAAAACAGAATATAAAGATATAAACGAAGCACCTGAAGAGAATAATTTCATCTTTTCTGTCCTTATAAACACTCCAAATATACAACAAAATGCATTTAAGGGCTAAAAAAGTGGATTTTGCATGATATGTCCCCTTTAAAAGGACTGAAGCTTGTTGTGAACAAGGGAACAAGACGCAACTGACAAACGCTTTGACTGTCTGTCAGTGTTAGGCACGGTTAGCGTTTTAAATGAACGTACGTAAAATTTCAGATGTATCCGGATGAATGCAGACGTAGCAATAGCATCAATGAACAATATCAGTATGTTCACGTTGCTAAGAGTGGTTAAGGTGTTGTGCAGTGATGCACTGAACCGTTGGGTGAAGCGGTCAGATCATAGCCATGTTTTAATGTGAATAATGTACTTTAAAAGAATATACTGTATGGCACTCCTCATTAGGCGCTTATACTTTTAAAACAAGACCATGATTATCTGTCTCCCAGTCAGCGTTACAACTCTGCAATAAAGCAGGATGGAAATCAATATATTGACATTGACTATATTGGAGGGAGGATTGTAGTGGGAGCACTGGTGTGACTGTGGCGATGGTGAATGGTTTGCATTGGGGTCAGGGGTCAAGGGTCAGGAGTTCTGCCGGTCGGCTCTGGCTGTGCTAAAGGAGCATCTGTGCTCAAGCAAGATTTGAGTGCATAAATGAACATGTACTTTTCAGACCTTGAATTTTTTTGTATTGTAAATCAATTTTAGATTCATCTCAGGAAATGTTCTAATAATTTGAGATACTGGATTTTTATTTTCATAAGCTGGAAGCCATCATCATCAAAATAAAAGTAAAAAAGTCTTGATATATTTTACTTTATGTCAAATGAACCTAAAATATATGAAAGTTTTAGTTTTTGAATAATTTTTTTTATACCTTTCCACGATATTCAATTTTTTTAGATGCACCTGTAATGTTTGACCGACTTTAATCTTTAGATGTAATTTAAAAATTAGTGGTCCTTTGTACTAGAAATAATTTAATGTAACTAAAATACACCTGTTTGTCATGTATTCAAATATTGCAATTACAAATATTCAATGACGAAGTTGAATTTAAATGTAATATTAAATATAAAATCTGTCATGGTTACACTAGGGAATACACGCGTGCGTTTGTTGACGAGTGATACCCTGAACTCTGCAGAAGGAAGGAGTTCCCTCAGATCTTGGCCAGACTCCAGTGTCGTGTGTGAAATGTCTTCATCACAGGTACAGTGGCATATATTTCAGCATGTCATGTGAATATAGTGTCATGGGCTTTATTTTTATCAAACGTCAAAAGATTGCGTACCTCACGTTTACAAGCCAGCGTCTTTATAGTAACGTTAGCCTATTGGCTACTGTTTTACATAATGGATATGCTAATTCAATTCAATATATGTGTGGTAGATAATAGCCATGTCGTCAATATTATAATGCCAAACTACCAAATTTGAAAAATCGATTTGCATTATAGCCTGAGCCAAGACACTTTCACCAGAAAAATAAGAAACAAACATGACTATCAGCTTGCAGACATAGGATAGTTATCCTGACCGATTATAGAGTGCCGAAGCGATGACGTCACTTTGTAGGACAACTCGGAAGCTGGCGGCGCATGGGTTCCCTCGGTCGAAAAGCAATGCATTTTCCCCATAGACTTTTGGAAAATCGCAAAAAATAAGATCTGTGTTTAACAAAGAGTTGTGACCCTTACACGTTTTGTCTAGCAAGATAATCTTTACAAGTTAATCCATAATTTATACATTTTGAAGCCTATATAAAGATTTTAAAAAACACAATCAGACACAATAAAGTTTAAAAAACCACAAGCAGGTTATAACTGTGTGTTTTATGTCATAGATCAAAACGTGAAAATATCTAGAGGCTCTGTTCACCACAGACCTTATTTCAGGCGATTTAGCAAAAAGCCATTCAAAAATCCCATAGGCTTTAGAGCGAGGGAACCGTAGTGCTAAAATGCTAACTCACTTACAGAGTGACGTCGTAGACTTCGGCACTCTATTGTGTCCGTCTAATCATGTATTATTTACTTGCATGTAGCCCCTACCAAACTCAGTAATCAGTATACTTCCACGTCTCGAGCTGGCGTGAGCTGTCCGCCCCGGCTCTACGGGGATGCTTGAGTGTGTTAAGCGCCCTCAAAAGATAGCAATGCAGTCTACACTGGATGTGGCGAGGGGCGAAGCTACACAACACATTGCCAACAGTAAACTGATCGCCCGCACGCTCTGTTTCTGACGCACTGACATGAGTTCAGTGTGTTTTTGTCTTGTTTCATGTGTTACAGCTATCTGTCATGTTATTAGTGTTTCCCATTAGCCACACCCTCTCGTTATCTTGTTCAGCTTGTCTACCCTTGTATTTAAGTCGGTGTGTGTTAATGCACCGGACTGGAGACGGGGGACTTAGTTGCGTTTTTGTGGAGTAGTATTATGAATTAATGTTTTTAAAATAGTATTAGTATAAAAAATCACTCGTTCGCTCATTTTGGCGTACCTTATGGATGAGTGGCGCCAGCGAGCTAAAGCTGGACCAATATTGATCCTCGTCCAGCCTTTTATTTTGCCACTCTCCCTTTTTCTCTTTCTACTGTCTCCCGACAAAACCTTTGTCTTCTTGGATTTACAAGTTGGGCTCTCGCGTAGGAAGTGGGGGAAGTGATGTATGCCGTAAAGCAGTCGAGTTTTGTAGTTCTTTTTGTGCTCGGGTTCCTACCCGCTCCCTGAAGTTACGTATAGTACCAGTAAAAGTGATACAGACACCGTCAGGCTACGGCAGACCTGTCATTCAACCTATTGTAAGGTCGATATACCATCTCAAGGGTTTTGGAAAAATATTATAAAGGTTGAAAAGTTACATAGTGCTGCTTTAAGTGGCTTTTTGATTTATTCATAATATCTACAAATAAAACATACTTTAAGGGTGTAAACGTTCAATATAATTAGGCAGACTTGTTTTTCACAAGGCAAACTCAGCAAGACACAATTGCAATGAAGCAACAATTGAAACATATAAAACAAAATGATTTTGCGCCAACACATCCCCACCCACCAGCAGCACGGAGGTTGAGAAAATACATATTATTCGATTTATTAGTAGGGCTCATTATACAGTAGGGCTGGGTAATAAATATCGATTTCTCAATATTTATCGATTATCATTTTTACGAACCAATATGATCGATTCTTAAATCTCAAGAATCGATTAGTCATCCTGTTTCATTTGAATGAATGGATCATTGTATCGCGGCTGCGCGCATCCAAAAAAAATCGCAATAATCTTTGTCCTTTGTTACTATTGATATGAAACAAAGTCTCAATTTTCAAATCACGTCCATTTTCTTTAGAAATTCAAAAACATAAATAACGTTTTGGCGCTGTGGCGTGAGATTAATAATACCAGTCACAGCGTGAAATAAACATAAATGAGCATCTGAAAGTGTGTTAAAGATAGAGTACAACTTATCGAAATCCGTATCATGTCACATTGATTCACTCAATCAGCGTTTCAACCGTGGAAAGACGTCAGTTAAACAGATTGTAATCAATGTCATGTATCGTCATATTTACCTCAGAAAACCCACATCAACTCGTTAGTCATCTTGAAAAAATAACTCTAGAGAGGAGCATTTTGATAAATATATACACCATATTACATATGCATTATAATCTTAATGTCCTTCAATATTTAATGCATATTTGAATAAATCTGGCAAGTTTTTATGACGGCCACCATTTAAATGTTTATATTTCATATAATCTTCTTATTATAAAAATAAATAAGTGTAATTTAAGTGTTTGTATAGCTACAAAACAGTTCATTATTACCTTCATATTAGGCTAAGAAGTCTATAGGCTACAACTAGACACCCATAGTTTACAGCATTAGTTAAGCTATATGGGGAGGCGACCCGGGGTATTCTCAATGTTTTCTCTTCAAAATTGAAATTTTACTGCCACCATTGAAACAATTTATAACAGAAACTGTTTACCCACTCGACATTATACAAGGGGTAATGTTGCAACGTTAGTGACAGTCGTAAATCGCGGGCTGTTTATTCCAGTGGACGCAAGTTGCAACTAAAACAATAGGAGGCAATGAGGCAACGCTACCCAGCAACAGCTCAGTAATGGCGCCCGCTTACTTCCGATAGTTTCGCCGGATTCGTCTGTCTATGAGTCAATGTTTTTTATTAATTCTTTAACGTTAGTTCATTAACGTTAATGTTAGATTAAGTTAGTTAGCATCGCGGCTCAAACCTTCATACCACATAGTCTGCTGTGCAATAAACGAGTGGTAAACTCTGTAAGAACGCGTGTTTTAGTGTATATGTATGTGTTGAGTATAAAGTGAGTAGACTCTGTATTTATATTTCTTTGGCGAGTTTACAAACCTTGTAACGGAGAGCCGAACAAACAGCTGAAGCTTTGACGAGAGGAGCCGTTACTTTCAAAACCGATGACGATCAGCTGATCTGTGTTGCCTGTTGCGCGCGAGGCACTCTACAGTCTATGGGTTCACTAAAGCGATAACACAGCAGAGGAATTATACGCCTTATTCACGGCAGCGCCATCTTTGATTTTTAATGAGAATGAAAGCGAGGCTGTGAGGGATAGTCATGCATCTCTTCAATGGGCTGTACTGTTATTTAATATGTTTTCGGATTGTTCTGCTCATGAAACGCTGAAAAAATATCTTTCCAAGAAATTTCAGTTGACAAAAAACTCCCGAGAATGTAAACTGTGGAAAATTGTAAGTAATCTAGCAGCTTTATTCAGCTTTTTACAGCGGATGCAATTGGAAACACGGTAAGTCTATCCCTCACAGCCTCACTTTCATACCTGTCATGGCGCTGCTCTGAATACCCAGATAGCAAACTGACATTGAATCAACGTGGAAACGACGTCTCTCATGACATTGAAACAACGTTGATTTTGTTTATCGAATTAACGTTGAACCAACGTCAGACGCGGCATTCTTCAAAGCTAAATGAAAATCGAAAATTGGTTGATTTGAAACGCGTTGATTTCAAGTTGATTTTCCGTTAGTTTTGAAAGAATGACGCGTCTGACGTTGGTTCAACGTTAATTCGATGAGCAAAACAATGTCAGATCAACGTTGTTTCGATGTCATGTTTCTACGTTGATTCAAAGTCAGTTTGCTATCTGGGTAAGGTGTATAGCAGCAGTTTCGTGACAGAATAAAACTGTTCTCCTCCCGCTTCTTCTTCTTCTTCATATTAACATTATAATTATTATTAGGCTTACAATTTTTTTTCCGTTGTTTAAGTTTTAAATGAATCAATAAAATAAGCCTATACTAATTAAATGTAAGTATACTACTATCTGCATCAGAAGTATAGGCCTAATTTATGAACAATATTTATGAATATATATATATATATTTTTTACAAAACTTAAGTATAACAATAATAGGATACTAATAATTGTATTCTGGCCTCACAGAACCATTAGGTTCCTCCAGATGCTGACTTTAACATAAGAGATCTTCCAGGAACCACTTAAATGTTAAAAGATCTTACAATAACCCTTTTATAGCATTCAAGTTCCTCTAATTTCCCCCAAAGCACTTCGAGGTCTCATGGTAGTAAAAAGGTGACTCCAGAACCTCTGAAATGAATACAAAGTGCTTCAAGGATCCCATAAGTTCCAGCAAGAACCACAAATATTGTCAATGCTCCTCCAGTAACCCCAACTCTATGAGAAAGAGCTTTGAGGCACTTAAATTGTGTTTTTAGGTTCCTTGAGTATCCGACAGGATATTTGAGGCACCTTTAGTTTTTACAGTGTGCATTGACCCTGCGGTCACAAAAAAGCATGTACTGTAGCTGAAATGACACATTTTTATGTTTTTTCCTCGAAACAATGTTCATAGTGTAGTTCCCATATTGTGCATTGACCCTGCGGTCACAAAAAAAACATGTACTGTAGCTGAAATGACACATTTTGTTTTTTCTTGGAAACAAATATCTTCATGCCTTAAAGGGTCATGAAACCCCCTTCTTTCAGCTCAAGTCTAGCTCAAAATCTTTTTGAAAATTGCAACTGAAATGGGCGTGGCTAGCTGTAAGAAGAAGGGAGGGAGTGTTGTTTGACCATCACTGTCACTGTCCCATGCATTTCGACTGTCACTAAAAAGCAGTGGTAAAACGTGAGGAAATGCTAGATTTTTATATAGCTGGCAAAGTTAAAGTCTTATGAAGTACACTGACAATTTATTATCGTCCTTTCAAAAGTAACTGAATGTCCTACTACAAATATTAGCCTACAGTAATCGTAATTCTAATTAAAACATATTAATGTAGGCTACATGTATATTTATAATGTCATTATAAAATATATATTGGTTTATATAGACACTATAAATGCATTTCAGAAAAAAATTATTAATTTTCCACTTTCAAAAATCGTTCCGTGCATAGTCATAGACAGTAAAAGAAAGTGCATACTCTACACCCCCTCTGAACCCTCATAATAAATGACTTCTCAATATTACACACACACCTCTGAAGGGATAGAAAGTCCTCGGGATACTGCATCACTCGCAAGACGCAACTTGGATTAGTTGTCAACAAGGCGAAGTCCATCATTCTCCACTTGTCGCAGCTCTCTCGCGAAAATGTTCGCGGCACACACTATAGTTTGGATCAGGTTTAGACGTGTCCGTGTTTGATGGCAAACCAACCGTCCAGAGCCAGAGTCTAGCCCTGGCAGCATCGCGGGGAACATATTCAACGCACTTGGACTTTGCACCATGAAAACAAATAGTTTGCGTCCCATGATTGCCTCTCTCATCTAACGTTACTACGCGATATCACAGTTTGTCATGTCTGTCGTTGGAAAGATCCACGTGGTGTCATGAATAATTAAGAGGCCGTGTCTTCTCATAGAATAACACCGATGAGTCATCAACGCACTGTGCAGTGCACTGCCACGTCACCCGCTACAATGAATATTTTAAACCCGGAAGACGAAAAAAGCGTGAAAAACCTAAAATTTAACCATTTTAACCTTATTATTAAATCTAACAGATGCTAACATTGTCTTCAATGGTGTTCAACACAGATACCTCTGTTATAATCTCAGAAAATTTGGTTTGGGGTTTCATTTAAAATATCTTGAATGTAACTGTACACCCTTGCCTTATTAAGTATAAGGTGTTCTATGAATTTGCAAATGAGCTCCGCCTCCACTCTCACTCAGCTCAGAGATCCACCCGTTGACGATCACACTTTGGATGCCCAATGGAGATGGGATATTCAAAACGGTAAGCTGCTTTGTTCCCTATCGAGGGAACTCAACACTGCGTCGATAAAATCGACTCTTTGGGGACGCTCCCTAAGCGTGCGCCTCTGAAGTATGAATGAAACTAATCCAATCCTGATTGGTGTTGCATCGTGACGTAACGTGACGGCATACCCGGAAGTATAAAAGTGACGCTGTCACAACACACACTAACTTTCGCTCTTCAGCAAGCGCTCTATGTTGAAACTGTGTCTTATTTGGTGTTGTTTGTCTCATTATATTTAAAAAAAAGAGAATTATGGCCAGTGAACAGTTCAGAAGATGTGTGCATCCTTGCCCTCGTTATATCACGGGTAGGGACGCACACACTCTCTATGTGTGAATTGTTTGGGAGTGCAGCACGCACAGGCAGATCTCGAGGGGGCTGCTTGTGAACACTGTGATGCAATGCCGATTAGAGTGCTGCGCTCCCGGCTGGCGTGCTTTGACGAGCACGGTCAGGCTCGCGTTCCCCAGGGTTCTGGTCCCGCATTCGTCGAGGCGATGCGGCGATTGAGATCCTGGGGTTCACAGCGGGATCTGGCAGAGGGGAGCGAGGATGCTGAGGCATGTTCTCGTTCTCCATCTGCTGATCCTGCAGCCTGTGAGAGTGGTGCGGGAGCCCGCGTTGCGGTTTCTCCTGCCCACGATCAGGTCCCGATGCTTGAGCTGTCTGCTTCTGAGGAGGTGGACGTGCTCAGCATCGATACGGACGACCGTGAGTTCAGCACGCCAGCAAGAGGCCTAAATTATGAGGAGCTGGTTGAGGTTGTGACTCGCGCTGTGGCCAGACTTAACATCAGCTGGCCACAAGATCACAAGCAAGCTTGATGAGCGTTTCCTGCAGCACAGGTCACAGCCTCTCCGCCGGGGTTTTTCCCCGATCTCCATAAAGAGATCACGAGATCGTGGGAAAGACCGCACTCGTCCCGTGCTTCGAGTCCCAGTGTTATCGATTATAGCAATGTTTTGGGGGCTCGGGACACGGGATATGGGAAGATGCCGAGGATGGAGGAGGCTCTAGCGAGCTATCTCTCTCCTGAATCGGCGTCTACCCTGAAGACCCCGGTGTTACCTAGTAAGCCCTGCAGAGGGACATCTGCATTGGTTGGCAGGGCTTACATGGCGGCGAGTCGGGCTGGTTCATGTCTGCACTCAATGGCGATCTTGCAGGCATACAAGGCCGATCTCCTGAAAGATTTGGACGAGGGGGAGGGGCCTACTCCGGAGGATGTTGCGGAGCTTAGGAAGGCCACAGATCTGTCTCTCCGGGACACGAGAGAAACAGCCCGTGCCATCGGCCGCTCTATGGCAGCCATGGTGGCCACGGAGAGACATCTGTGGCTGAACCTCTCAGGCATTAAGGGCAAAGAGAAGTCCTTTCTGCTGAATGCGCCGCTTTTCGCCTTCTGGCCTGTTCGGCGACGCCGTTAATTCGGTCGTCAACAGGTTTCAGGAGATGAAGAAAAAGTCTGCGGCGTTCCAGCAGTACCTCCCCCGTAAGGCTAAGTCCAAATTGAGTAGGGTGGGGCAAAGTGATCAGCCCCAGCCTTCAGCCAGTTCCTCACACCGGACAGAGCAAAAAGAGAGCGTTTCCTCTAAAGCCCCTCCTCCCGGAGCTTGGCAACAGAGGAAACACTCTCAGAAATCGAAGTCCTCCAGCCCGAAGGGCAACCTGAGGGATGTCATTCAGGCAAGGAGGACTTCGGGAAAGAGGTCCTAACAGTGGTGGGACCTCGGAGGGCTGCCCCCTCTAGGAAAAAATGCATGCCCGCCGTTAGCAGCGCTTTGGGCCGCATCACTTTCCAACGAAAATATGAGTATAAAGCATTGGTTATGGTCGCAAGGACCATATCGACTACAGCCTGCCGGTATTCCGCTAAGGTAGTCGAAAAAGATACTCTGAAGACACCAGAGGCCAGTAGAGGGGTGGTATCATCTTCCCAACATATCTGCATGGGTCCTGCAGATAATACGAGCTGGGTACAGACTGCAGTTTGCACAAGTTTTCTGGGGTGGTGCACACTACGGTGGTCCCAGAGCAGGCTCAGGTGCTGGAACAAGTGCAGACTCTGCTGTTGAAAGGAGCCATAGAACGTGTTCTTCCGGTAGACAGGGAGTCCGGGTTTTACAGCCGGTACTTTATAGTTCCAAAAAAGGATGTGGGGTTAAGGCCAGTTTTGGATCTCAGGGTGTTGAACCGATCTCTGAGGAGGTTCAAGTTCAAAATGTTGACCATTCCAACAATCGTGAATCAAATCAGGTCCGAGGACTGGTTTGTCACGATAGATCTGAAAGACGCCTATTTTCACATCTCCATCCGTCCATATCACAGGAGATATCTGAGGTTCGCTTTCGGGGGCGAAGCGTACCAATATCGGGTTCTTCCGTTCGGCCTAGCACTCTCTCCCCGCACATTCACCAAGTGTATGGAAGTAGCCCTTGCTCCACTGAGACTTCAAGGGATTTGGATATTGAATTATCTCGACGACTGGCTCATTCTGGCTCAGTCTCAGGAGATGGCAGTTCGGCATCGAGATGCCGTTCTTGGCCACATTCAAAAATTGGGGTTAAGACTCAATATAAAAAAAGAGTGTGCTAGAACCATCCCAGTCCACGACTTTCTTAGGAGTCGTGTGGAATTCGATTACAATGCGGGCACAAATGTCTCCCGCACGTATCGAGTCGATTCTAGTGATGGTTTCCAGGGTGAAGCTGGGCCAGGCCATCACTGTAAAACATTTTCAAAGGATGCTGGGCCTGATGGCAGCGGCATCCAACATTATTCCTTTGGGCCTCCTACACATGAGGCCTATTCAGTGGTGGTTGAAAACCAAGGGGTTCTCCCCCAGGCGAAATCCGTTTCGTATGATCAGAGTAACGCGCAGGTGCCTTCGTTCTCTGCACATATGGAGGAAACCTTGGTTCCTATCCCAAGGGCCAGTATTGGGAGTGTCATGTCGCCGGGAAACCGTTTCAACAGACGCCTCCCTTACTGGCTGGGGCGCGGTCATGGACGGCCGCTTTGCCAGGGGTCAATGGCAGGACCATCATCGCACTTGGCATATAAACTGCCTAGAGATGTTGGCTGTGTTCAGGGCTTTGAGGAGCTTCCTCCCAGACCTCAAGGGTCACCATGTCTTAGTACGGACAGACAATACGTCAGTGGTGGCCTATCTGAACCGACAAGAGGGACTCAGATCGCGCCCTCTATGCAGATTGGCGCATCAAATTATCCTTTGGTCCCAAGGGAAGATACTGTCAATAAGAGCAATGTATATTCCGGGGGTTCAGAATCAGGGAGCAGACATCCTGTCGAGGCAGGGGCTGAGGCCCGGGGAATGGAGACTTCATCCGGAGGTGGTGAAGTCGATATGGGAGAGGTTTGGACCAATGGAAGTGGATCTGTTTGCGTCTCGAGAGACGTCCCACTGTCCACTTTGGTTCTCCCTCTCAATCCCCGCTGGGGTTGGATGCCATGGTACAGGCCTGGCCGAGGCTTCGCCTCAACGCATTTCCCCCGATCGTTTTGCTCCTGGGAGTCCTGGAGAGGGTCCATCAAGAGGGCATCAGTCTACTTCTGGTTGCCCCAAGATGGCCAACGCGAGTATGGTTTTCGGACATAATATCACTCCTCATAGCTCCGCCGTGGCAGATTCCTCTGAGGAGGGATCTGTTGTCTCAGGCGGAGGGCACAATCTTCCACCCTCGCCCAGAGCTGTGGAAACTGTGGGTCTGGCCTCTGAGGGGGTTCAGTACCTGAATGCTGGCTTATCAGCTGGAGTGGTCGAAACCATACTTAGCTCTAGGGCTCCATCTACCAGGAGATTATATGGCCTCAAGTGGAATGTGTTTGTCACTTGGTGTAGAAAACAGAGGTTAGATCCAGTGAACTGCCCGGTGGCTTCAGTTCTGGAATTTCTCCAAGACCGTTTCTCTGCGGGTCTCTCCCCGTCCACTCTTAAGGTGTACGTGGCTGCCATTTCGGCTTTCCACGCGCCAGTAGAGGATGGACCTTTGGGGAGGCACCAGTTGGTCATTAGGTTTCTCTGTGGTGCTTGGAGGATAAAGGCCGGCGACCAGGTCCAGGGTTCCTGCCTGGGACTTGGCAATAGTTCTGGAAGGGTTATCCTTGGCCCCCTTCGAACCTTTAGTGTCGGCTACGCTGAAGGACTTAACACTACAAATGGTCTTTCTTTTAGCCATTACCTCACTTAAGAGGGTGGGAGATCTCCAGGCCCTGGAGGTAACGCCGGCTTGCTTGGAGTTTGCCCCTGGCAGAGTAAAGGCCTTTTTGCACCCGAGTCCAGGCTACGTGCCTAAAGTTCCTTCGAATACGGCTCGTTCTATTGTCCTTCAAGCTTTCCATCCTCCACCTCATGTGTTGGTGGAAGAGAGGCTTCACTTGCTCTGCCCCGTCAGAGCTTTGAGTGTATACCTTGAAAGGTCCGCTTCTTGGAGAAGGTCGGACCAGTTGTTGGTATGTTTTGGGTCACCTAAGAGGGGACTCCCGGCAACTAAGCAGACTGTTAGTAACTGGATTGTCCAGGCTATTACTGAGGCTTACAAGGTGCGCGGGTTGCCTTCACCTTTGGCCTTAAGGGCCCACTCAACTAGAGGCATGGCTTCCTCTAGGGCCCTTCTTTCGGAAGTCCCTCTGCAGGAGATCTGTGAGGCAGCTGGCTGGGCTACCCCACATACTTTCATTAGGTTTTACAGTCTCCACCTTCCCAGTACGCCCGGTGCACACTTACTCAGCCCTTGCTGAAGTGCCTACCCAGTTTCACTCCGGGGCGGGTCTGTTCGGTGCGTGGCCTAGTGGGCACTCGTTCCCCAAAAAGTCGATTTTATCGACACAGTGTTGAGTTCCCTCGATAGGGAACGTCTTGGGTTATGACTATAACACTTGTTCCCTGAGAAGGGAACGAGACACTGCGTCATGTTGCCACGCCCCTTAAGACCCTTGAGCGTCTTTAAGCGACCCTTAAGCCCCCGAGACGTTTACAGTGTGCATCTGCTGCTGGCAGCGTCGGTTTTCCTTTTTGAATGACGAATATTGACTATTATTTCTGAAGAAATAGACAGTTGGCTCACCAAATAACTTATTAGAGCCGGCCCTGCTGCAGTTTTAAGTAGAAAATAGGCTACTCCGCAATGCTGTCGACTTTTGAATTTACACATGGTTTGTCAGCATATTGTAAACACCACATAGACATTAGACATAAAAACAACTTTAAAAGCTGGATTTTCACCACAGTTAAAACACTTTAACAATTAAATCATGCTAGACACATGCTTAGATATACAAACAAAACTAAATTTCTAACATGACTATGCAGTGTTTTCACTATGCTTTAAGACAAACCATGTACAAATTCATAAGTCAACACTAATGTTGAGTAAAGTTGTTTTACCACTAGTGGATTCTACTGTAAGAAGAATGAAATAAATTTTAGACATTTAAATTTTGAAGAATACTGAACATTTTGAATTGAACTGTTTTGGTTTGTCATGTAAGAGTTTTAACTTGCTTTAAATTTTAAGGTGTTTTAACATGCACTTCCTCTGCTTCCTCCTCAGAGGTCAGTACGCTCTGGGCGAAAGGACCTTGGTCGAGCTTTGGCCCAGTTTGGAGCAGAGCAATGACGGCATGTTGAGTCTCCAGCAGGATCTGCGCTTCGGCTGCAGATAATTCGTCAAAACAGCCCTAATGCCAGACTACTGCTTTTGATGACAAGATTATATATATTACAAATCTGGATAGCTTAACTTTCAATGTATGTTAAACATGAGTTAATTTTAACCGTTTCTTTGTTTAATATGTTACTCAGCAAATTAAATGTATACCAGCTTGACGTACAATGTTTATGCAAATTTCCATAATAAAAGAAGTCTAGCAAAGTCATCTATTCTGATTACTGTCCCAAAACAATAAACATTTAGATTGTACTGTTTCATTATTGATGCCGAAATGCACATATTATATTATTTATAATCTTCAACATGTAACCTTATGTTGTGCAATTTTCCAATAATTCAAGCTCAGCAGGATGTAAAAGTAAGTTTCTTTGGAAGGAAATATGCATTTGTGTTTAACTCAGCACATCAGTCTGAAGTTCATCAACTCATAGTGACACTGAGCGCAAATATCACTCAATAGTGCATTATAAGTTGTTGGTCAGCAATATGAAAATTGTAGGGGAGGTTCTCTATATTAAACCCTGCACTCGTCCTCCTAAAGTCCACAGCTCAACTGAAGAGACGCAGAAGTAATAATGGAACTGGAGGGCATTTATAACAGTGTTGACAGCGAGACCTGCAGCAAGAGCAACAAGAGGGGACTGGACAGAGATCAAGATATTTATGCTTATAAGGTCCGAAAATTCAGCCAGAGTGAAACAAGAGCTCAAAAACACAGTAAGGCATTTAGTGTGATTTTAGTTATGTTTATACTGAATACCAGTAATTTTAAACATATGTTTTTGATTTTTAACAGTGCACTTCTATGTAATTATAAAGTCCTAACAAAACAATAGCAAAAGAAAAGCAAACAGGAAAAAAAAAACAATGAAAATTACACAATTCAGCTGCATAATTTATTCATGCTGTAATGCATGATGGGAGTCATGGATGTGTTTTGATTGGTGACTCCCATCATTCACAGCAACATGAAGTGTTTGTGTGATTGTTTAGATTCTTGATGTCTGTGTGTGATTTTAAAACCTTCATATTATTAAAACTGCTGGAGTTAGCTGTACTGTTTTGAATACGAGTAAAACCTTTGTTGGTTCAATTAGGGCTGGGCGATATTAGGGCGGCACGATTAATCGCACGATGTTGTTATGCTCATCTAATCAGTAAAGCCGGTTCCTTAATTAGTAGTAAATCACCTTCACCTTCTTTCAGATGGAGCTGCATTTACTACAAAGAGCCGTATAGTTCACTGACAAGCTGAGCCAAATCACGTTAATATCGAGGACGTATCGCCAACGATATTTAATGCGATATGGCTCAGCTTGTCAGTTAACTACGGCTCTTCGTACACAGCAAGAACTCAGTGTTAAACTAACACACCTGGGAGTCCACTCTAGGGCTGGGCGATATATCGCACGATATTGTTCTTCAGAACGACGTCTCTTTGGTCGTGTGTCGGTCATTTTTCAAACTGATGCTTCGCTCTCCTTCACACACACACACACACACCCTTCATGTGTGCACGCGCACTAACCCCCCAGACCCACCCTCAAATACTTCTTGCCAGTGATTGGCTGGAACACTGTTTGTTAGGTTTCGTGGTCCGGGTGAGACATGATTGTTTTTGTTGCCGTTTGTGGAGCCTGTGGTGTCTACAGAGACCGCGTTTTTTTACAGTGTGTTTAGGGGACAGGCAGCTAGCCGATAGTGAGGAGACGTTTGATGTATGTGAAAAAAAATGTTTTGGCCCCACATCGCTCAGAGAACCTTTAAGCCAAAACGTGAGTAGGCTATCTTCAATTTTATTTAGCGAATCGTAGTAGCCTACTCGTTTGATTTATTTTTTAATAAAACTAATTTAGCTCATCGATACAACATATGAATAGTCCATTTAATATTTGTAAAGATAGTTTGTAACAAGATTTGAGCCGTTAATGTATGTTTTTTTGCCCCTTCCCCCCGAAAATATTTAGATAGCTTACGTTTACGTTAGCCTTTAACCTTGGACTTTTTGTAGAAATGTCATAAATGCTGCAGTTATTTTCACTGCCCATTTTGTGCCCCCATATATTTCAAACCCACAAAGTTGTCCAAATTTCAAAAACATCTCAAAGGACACTTCAACAGAGCAGTGCAACATGGTAACTATTTGCAAACATCTTTTTCTTTCTTGTTTTTTTTTTCTTCTTTTTGAAACATCATAAGACATGTGCTATCGGCCCTATGTTGTAAGCTATTCCAGGGTAGCCTACACCATACATCGATGGAGTTGCCCCTGCCGAATCCAGCAACATATCATTTATGATTATGCAAAGCGATTTAGTTATAAATGAGTTTTTTAATGCAATTGAAGACGAAAAGTAAAGTCACGAACACAGTTTTTCTTCCTTTTTTCTTTACAGCAAGATGATGTTTAGGTGATCATTAAATAAAGTGCAGAATTGTTTATTATTGGTGTTGTCTATTCTGATTTGTTTTGCTTCGCATTCAAAATATCAAAAAACAGATAGGCTATTGTAATGTTAGCATGGTAATATTAATTAGACCATTATAGGTTAAACTGAAAGAAAAATTGGAATTTGAATAAAAAAATAAAAACAAACATTGTAGCAATATAGTATCATATACTAGTTTTCTGAAGATAGTTCAATCTGTAATTGTATCCCTTCCATCAGTAACGATTAGTTTTTTTTGGCACATGCATTAAGCAGGGAACGCAAATATTTATTGGATAATATATTTGGAGCCTGTAATATTGCATCCTAATGTTTTTCATAGCATTTGGATAAGCGTGCGCTGTACTCTGTGTGCGGGTGTTATTCGATCTTTTGAACAGCAGGAGGCGCTGTGTTCGAAAAACGAGGGGTCTGAGAATGCGGGACTCTCGTGGGGGACTGTAGATGCAGGCTCCGAGTCTGCAGCTTCATAATATTGGTTGCATCCATCAGATGAACAAAAATAAACAATAATAAAATGCTGTTGGTCATATAATGACATTTATCTTTTGAAATGTATGTCTTTATTTTTTTCTGTTAGTTAGTGTATGACTGAGATTCTGCATAAATGTCCAGAATGTTAAATATAATAGACAGATTTCTCAAAAGTTGTTTACAAGAAAAAACCTTTCCTTTAGGCACACACAGACCTCAAGATTCAGTCAATGCTTCTCAACAACGGTGACGAGTAGAATATTCAAGTAGGAAAAGTAAATTACATAGATAATTCAGATCATAATTTATTCATACCGCAATGCGTGATGGGAGACATTAATGAGTTGTGATTGGTTGCAACAAAGATTATTATTGTCACCACGGTTGAGATACAGGCTGATTATTGATCTGTGTTTCTAAATAAGCATGAAAGTGATTTGATCAGAATAAATTTATTAATTATTTTAAGTTAAAAGAAAAATACAGATATGCAGTACAATCACTAAAATGTTGCTTACAAGGTATACCAATTCATCTGAAAAGTTTCATTTTATAGATCACAGCATGATTATGTCAAAACATAACCAACTCTATAAGATCAAAGATGTCTTATTTGACTGCTATAAATCAATAACAGCAGACACACAAAATTTAAAGTGAATGTACAAGTGTCAAGAGCCCAACTAAAGCAAACACTGATCTCCATAACGGTGACTTACAATTTGTGATTTTCTCCTTCAGTGATTCTGCTTGTGATCATCAGGTGTCTTCAATAATGCTAAATCATCACTAAATTAATCACTTAATTATCTCATTAACTTTAACACTCTTGAGTGTTAAAGGTTGTCTAAGCGATCCTGGGTGTTGACGTTCGGAATATTTTCAAACAAATCGGAGGCTAGCTAGACCCTCCCTCCCTCCCTCCTCCGCATCTCATCTCCTCCCCCTCCCTTCCGTGCTTCCTGAAATAATTGTGAACGTGCATAGTTCTAGCTAATTATATCCTTGTGTGGGTTTGGCGAACATAAGCGTCAATTTAGAAGAAAAAAAAACAATTTAACGTTACCCACCTGTCCAGCAAAAACAGAGCAACCTGAATGTCGGACTGAAAGCCCTTCTGCCGCCGGAGTTCTCGCCATCGTTCAAAAGCTTTGCTACCGATGTAAATTCGGAACTTCGCACGTTCTTTATCCGACTCCATCTTCTTTTTAATTTGTTCTTCAGAACGACGTCTCTTTGGTCGTGTGTCGGCCATTTTTCAAACTTCCCTCTGATGCTTCTCTGAGTCTCTCCTTCACACACACACACCCTTCATGTGCACGCGCACTAACCCCCCAGACCCACCCTCAAATACTTCTTGCCAGTGATTGGCTGGAACACTGTTTGTTAGGTTTCGTGGTCCGGGTGAGACATGATTGTTTTTGTTGCCGTTTGTGGAGCCTGTGGTGTCTACAGAGACCGCGTTTTTTTACAGTGTGTTTAGGGGACAGGCAGCTAGCCGATAGTGAGGAGACGTTTGATGTATGTGAAAAAAAATGTTTTGGCCCCACATCGCTCAGAGAACCTTTAATTTAACACTCATATCGTCCATCTGAAAGCAGGTGAAGGAGATTTACTGCTAATCAAGGAACCGGCTTTACTGATTAGATGCGCATAACAATATCGTGCGATATATCGCCCAGCCCTACTCCCAAACCTAACCTATGTCCACAAATTAAAACACCTGATATAACTAATTAAAGGGATAGTTCACTTTGAAATAAGTTTTTGATATGTTTTATCTTACCTCAAGGGCATCCAAGATGTAGGTGTCTTTGTTTCCACAGTATTTTCAATTTTGATATTTTTAGGTCGAACCATTCTTGTCTTCAGTCATATAATGCAGGTCTATGGTCACCACCTCAAAGAGCATGCACAGAGAAGTCCAAATTAAACATGATTTAATGACTCGTAAATGTAAGTACACATTGATGACCTAAGACACGAAACAAGCGGTTTGTGTGAGAAAACGAATGACGTACGAGACGAGTGACGTATACGTGCGAGAGATCACTTCCGTTTGTCTTGGGCCATCAATGTGTACTTACATTTACGAGTCATTAAATCATGTTTAATTTGGACTTCTCTGTGCATGCTTTTTGAGGTGGTGACCATAGACCTCTATTATATGACTGACAGACAACACCGGTTCGACCTAAAAATGTCAAAATTGAAAATACTGTGGAAACAAAGACACCTACATCTTGGATGCCCTTGAGGTAAGATAAAACATATCAAAAATTTATTTCAAAGTGAACTATCCCTTTAAGTCAATAGATAATATATCAAAAGGCAGATATTGAGTACATGTGTAAAATGTACTGAGGTTGTTAAGAATGCAATAATTACCTTTAAATGAACTCCAAGATGTAGGCTGGCTCCTCCTGATTGAATATGTAATAATATGCAGTGAACAGTAGCAAGGCCAGACAGGAAGCTGGGCTGAATGCTCTCCTCACACACAACTTGGCCTTCCAGTGTCCTCTTGTCAAAGTGTCTCCAAAAACAATACCACATGTGACAATAGTTTATTTTTTTACTATACCATTTTTATGTTTCAGCATTTTAAATGTAAACTATATTTTAGTATTCAGAATGCAGGAACGCTTTTTTTTAAATTAAAATTAACAAAGGAAGTATGAAAAGAAATAAGCAAATTACTGTTATGAACTGCTCCGAGACTTGGAGATGAAGATCCAAATGCAGCTTTATTAAGATTAGTCGTACAGGCAGGGTCGAGAATCATCAGACAGGGCAATGGAGAAAACACAGCGGGAATCCAAAAAACAGGCAGAGGTCAGGGCAGGCAGCAATAAACAAAAAGAACAAACAAAGTCAAAACAGAAAACCAAACACGGGAAAATGCTCAGAATTGCAGACACACAGTACAACAAGACTTCACAAACAATGAATGTGAACACAGGTATAAATAGACAGACTAACAGGATGAAACACAGGTGAATGTAATCAGTGAATGAGGTACAAGTGAATGTGATCAGTGATGATGAATCCGGGCAGTGAGTTCTGGGAAATGTAGTTGTGAGTGAAACTAGGGCTGGGCGATTTCGCACGATATATGCACATCTAATCAGTAAAGCCGGTTCCTTGATTAGTAGTAAATCACCTTCACATGCTTTCAAATGGACGATATGAGTGTTAAATTAAACTGTAATTTAGATAATTAAGTGATTAATTTAGTGATGATTGAGCATTATTGAAGACACCTGATGATAACAAGCAGAATCGCTGAAGGAGAAAATCACAAATTGTAAGTCACCGTTATGGAGATCAGTGTTTGCTTTAGTTGGGCTCTTGACACTTATGATTTCACTTTAAATTTTGTTTTCCTGTTGACATCGACTTATAAAAGTCAAATGAACAAAGGCAATTGTGATCTGATAGTGATGATTATGTTTAGACATAATCATGCAATGATCTGAAAAATGAAACTTATTCAGATGATTTTATTAACTTGTTAGCTACAGTTTTGTGGTTCTGCTACATATCTGTATTTTACTTATAACCTAAAATATTTAATAAAAAATATTCTGATTAAATCACTGTCATCTTTATTCAGAAACACAGAGATCAATAATCAGCCTGTCTATCTCAACCGTGGTGACATGTTGCCACCAATCACAACTCATTAATGTCTCCCATCATGCATTGCGGTATGAATAAATTATGATCTGAATTGTCTATGTAATTTACTTTTCCTACTTGAATATTCTACTCGTCACCGTTGTTGAGACGCATTGACTGAATCTTGAGGTCTGTGTGTGCCTTAAAGAAAGATTCTTTTTTTAAAAACAACTTTTGAGAAATCCATTGTATTATATTTAACATTCTGGATGTTTATGCAGAATCTCAGTTATGCAGTAACCAACAAAATAAATCACATACATAAATATTAAATGATGAAGGTCGTTATATAACCAACATCATTTTATAATTGTTTATCTTTGTTCATCTGACGGGTTTAACTCAACAGCAAATTAAAATAAAAATATATTAACAGCAAATTAAAATATAATTTTTTTAAAGGCTAACTAAACCCCTGGTCAGAGCCTGACTCCACCCACTGGCAATATTTGAAAAATGCTGGAAAAGTGGGCAGGGCCCAGCGGAGGGGGGCGTGCACCTGAGACGCATTGTATGGAACTTGCCTACGTCACCAACAACCGCTGTGTCACATACCACCGCAAACATCCAATAGGAAAATTCAACTGCAGTAGACATCGTTCAACCTGAAGAGGGCAGCACTAAGACGTTTTTACACCATATATTGTAGAAATATAACACTTTATAAACAAATGGCAAAAAAGTTACTCGAATCAATAACTGGTATTAATAAAGATCCATTCTTACAGATCATTAACTAAAAAAAGTTGGTTAAGTGTTTAGTTACTCTTTAATAGTGATGTAACATTTGAAGCGAGCTCTGGAAGTGAGGCGTTGGAGCTTGTGTCGAGCAAAAAGGGGCGTGCCAGATGAAGCCACGATTCGAGGCTTGTGTTGTTAACGTGAAAATCACGTGACTGATGACAAACGAGGCCTCGGTTTGTGTGAAAACGTCATCAGTTCGGTCTGAAGGCCAATTTATACTTCTGCGTCGAGGGTACGCCGTTCTGAACGGCGTTGGCTACGCACGTAGGCGATGCCTTTGTGAGCATTTATACTTCTGCGTTCAGGTCTTGGTTGCTCTGCAGTACTGCTCCGAAACGCTAGTTGGCGGCGGAGGGTTTTAATGTTCCACTGTTTACATTCCCCGAGGTGCGGCTAGGTTATTACAAGCCTGAAAGAGAGCGGATCATGTTGGACTTGGAGCTTATTGAGTTGGAAAAACAGTTAATTTTAGTGAAATTACTAAAACTGAAAGGCAGAAATGAGAGAAGACGTCGGAGGAGATGGTACGTGTGGAAATGCGTGAGAAGGCATGTGCGGAAATGCGTAGGAGGAAATGCGATGCTACCAAGCGACCAATCACAGATCTTGCGGTCCGCGTCGTCGCGACGTGTAGTTACATTTTTGAGGAGGTGCGCGTCAGGCTACGGCGAAGGGTACGCGGTATGCAGGGGCGGTTCTACAGGGGGGCAAGGGGGGGCAGGTGCCCCCCCACTCTAGAGCCTTGCCCCCCCAGCTGCCCCCCTAACTTTGATGATCCAAAAAAATGTACTTGTAAAAATAACCTGCCACTCCACACGCTTCTCAAAATAGTGAAATAAACAATACATTTACCAAAAGTGAACAATTTAATTTTGTCATTTTAAATGTAGCCTATTATTAGCCCCTCCCCCTGATTCAACGTGCAGCAGAGCGGCGTTCGCTCAGTCTGGCTCTCTCACGCACTCACACACTCTGCTGTGGGGCGGTGGAGTGGCCCTGCAACCCGACTGGAGAGACTGAGCTGCCCCAGAGCCTCTGAAGGTGAAGTGAGTTTCCCCAGGTGTAGTTTAAACACACGTTTAACTTAGTTACATTTGTAATGAATGTATTGTATGCTAAAGACGATTCAGGATCAGCAAAAACAGCGAGTCTATTACATTAGCCAAAATCATCGGTCAAATCGCTCCCTCGTGATCTTTAAGAGCACTCTTCCCTTTGATTATCTAATTTCGATTTTAGTAAAGACAAGAACAGCTTAATAAAATATAAAATATTGTTTGTATCCATAACGTTAACTGATGATCTCCGCTGTTACGTTACAACACACATCGCCAGTTAGGAGAACGATCATTTGATTCGCTTTTCGGTTGCGCGCCTAAATGGCCAAATGAATACATAAATATATCAAAATGCCAAGTCGAGTATTCACGTAAACACAGTAGAAGTAGCTACTGTGTAACTGTAAGTAGGCTACTGTAAGTATGAGAAACTATGCTCAGTTGATAACTCACCTCATTGTGAAAGCCCTTCACAATTAATATTGAAACATTGTTTGCTAAATATTTGTTTGTTTTTAGTTGTCTATGGACCTAATAATTAGCCTAATACTGTTGAAATTTCATTGAAAAAAGCATGTCTTTAATAATATTATTATATACACTACTAAGATTTTTTATGTTTTTAAAAGAAGTCTCTTGGGCTCACCAAGGCTGCAATTATTTGATAAAAAATACAAAAAAAACAGTAATATTGTGAAAAATATTATTACAATTTAAAACAGCAGTTTTCTATGTGAATATATAGTGAAGTGTAATTTATTCCTGTGTTCAAAGCTGAATTTACAGCATCAGTCTGCAGTGTCACATTATAATATGATGCTCAAGAAACATTTATGATTATTATCCATGTTGAAAACTGTTTTTTACATTTTTATTTCAGGATTCTTTGATGAATAGAAAGTTCAAAAGAACAGAATTGATCTGAAATGGAAAGCTTTTGTAACATTAATCTCAAAGTTTGGGGTCAGTAAGAATTTATTTTTTATTTTTAGGGGAAAGAAATTAGAAAATGCTTTTTCTTGAGCATAAAATCAGCATATTAGAATGATTTCTGAAGGATCATGTGACCCTGAAAACGGATGTGTAATCAGCAACAGTAATGATGTTAAAAATTCAACTTTCAAATTACATTTTAAAATATATTAAAATAGAAAACAGATATTTTAAATCGTCATAATATTTCACAATATTACTGTTTGTCTTTTTTTTTTTCATCAAATTAAGCAGCCTTGGTGAGCAGAAGAAACTTCATTTAAAAACATAAAAAAATCTTACTGATCTAAAACTTTTGACCAGTAGTGTATATCTTTTACTGAGGCTCTTTTGAAACAATGCATTAACCATAAATAATAAAAAAAAATGGTACCTGACCTCAGTCAAGCAGTTCTATAAATCCAATTCCTCTCAGATATCAATCAATGAAACCAGGTTATAACTGGGGAAATAACAAATACAATAGGATTAAGTAGTCTAAACATACAGTAACTGGTGTGTGCATGTGATAAATCTTTAGGGCCCGAGCACCGGGACCCTCTTGGAATTGCTCTGTTTATTATTATTATTATTATTCTCCAAGATGAATCGTACTTTTGAGGCCTAATTCTGATTTTATATTTGTTGTAAGCTACTTAGTAGCTACATGGCCCTACAGTGTAATGTAAGGATAACCAGAGATTTCACATATTGACTTTTGCATGGGAGTAGTTGAAGAAAGTAGCTGGAGCCTAACCATGAAAAGGAAGGCTAAAAGTGGGGATATTGCCAGCTTTTTTGTGAAAAAAAAAAAAAAAAATCAAAACTAGTACACAGGAGGAAGAGCGTGAGGGAAAAGAAAGGCAGTAAACTGGAGAGACCAGGAGGGTCATTTGTGGACTGTAATTATACCTTTTTAATTATAATAAGAACTGGAGTATTGTCCGCTGTTTTATTCCTGTCCTCTGCATCTTGGACACAAATATTGTACTTTTTAAAATAAATTTTCATTTAGCTTTTTATACTTTTACTTTTTTTTAAATGCACAATTTTGTTTGAACACTGCACTGGGCTTATTCTTGTTGTGAATTTAAAACCTTTGTAGTGTGTAAGGACACGATTAAACAATATCTAATATACTTTAAAAGTGTTTTTATGTTTGTTTTGTTAAAGCAATTCACATATAGGGATTGCCATACCGTCTACCCCTGCCACCCTGCCAAGACCTCTTGCCACCCCTTTGCCCCCCCATGTAAAATTTTCTAGATCCGCCACTGGCGGTATGGGACGCGTCTCTGCGTATGCTACGCCGTACCTACTGCGCGCACCCTACGCAGAAGTATAAATTGGCCTTAAGTGTCGTTTGTTCGAATCTCGCGCCACTTTGTGGGTGTTGTCAGGAGCGTCAGGGAGTCAGAGTTAGAGAGATGTTTCATCGTCGTTATTGTGCAATATATGTGATAGGGCTGTATATTATTACATTATTAGGTTAGATTAGTTATAGTTTATTGTTAGTATTAATTATAGCTATATTATAGTTTTGTTATATTAATTAGATAAGATTATTTTGATTGCTTGGATTTGGACTGGACTGGTTTTTGATTTGGATTGCCCTTTTGGAATTGTTTGCTTTTTTTGACCTAATCCTTTTTTTCTTGTAATGGAGCCAGCAAGAAAGAGCTTATTATTATTTTACTGTCTTGGTATAGCTAATAATCCTCACTATATGGCTGTATAATATTTAATGTCTAAGCCCGAATACACTTGAAAAAATTCTGTTCCTCAATAAAAATAATTTCTAATCCTTCCTTCGGTCCTCTACGTCCCCAGTCTTTATTACACTCCCTCCACCATAAGCACTGCACTCAACAGTGTAACTTTTATTGTTCATACTGTCACTATCCAAATCATTTATGAATAATTGATTAACTCTCTTTCTCTGTGTGTGTGTGTGTGTGCGTGCGCGCGTGTGTGTGTGTGTGTGTGTATGAGAGAGAGAGAGAGAGAGAGAGAGAGAGAGAGAGAGAGAGAGAGAGAGAGAGAGAGAGAGAGAGAAAGTTGTCTCTGTAGAAGTAAATTCAGACAGAATATACATATTTTATTTTATTCCCAGGCAATGGACAAATGTCTGCTCAGGTATTTGTATTATTGCAAATGAAAGGTTACAGACATTAACAGTCAGAAGAAAAAATAAAATAAAACAGTAAAGGGTAAAAGTAATATCTGGACATCATAAGTCTGCTCAGGTCATCGCTTCAGAATTAAATAATTTGTCTGCTATTTCTTTGCACAGTAGCTAGGTGTCACTAGTGAGCAATACTGACTGAAGCTGCCTTCGAGTAATGAACCTTTGGGTGAAACAATGGGCTACGAGGTCTCAATGGTTCAGGAAGCCTCATTTTGCCATCACTACTCATTAATATAAGGGTCAAGAGCCCAACTAAAGCAAACACTCATCTCCATAACGGTGGCTTAAAATTTTAGATTTTTTTCTTGTGATTCTGCTTTAGGTGTCTTCAATAATGCTCAATCCTCACTCATTTAATCACTTAATTATCTCATTATCTTTAACACTCTTGAGTGTGGACTCATATACACTCCCAGGGGTGTTAATTTAACACAGGAGATTTTGTTGTGACGAAGAGCCGTAGTTAACTGACAAGCAAAACGTCTATTTGACATCTGCAGGAAACGTCCTATAGACGTCTTGCAGATGAGCAAACACTCTTTAAAATACGTCTTCCAGATGTAAACAGGAGATCAGACAGCCTTGTGCTATCTGGGGCCATATCGCATTAAATATCGCTATCGATACGTCCTCGATATTAACGCGATTTGGCTCAGCTTGTCAGTGAACTACGGCTCTTTGTAGTAAATGCAGCTCCATCTGAAAGCAGGTGACATTTACTATCAAGGAACCGGCTTTACTGATTAGATGCGCATAACAATATCATGCGTTATATCGCCCAGCCCTAGTAGGATATATAGCTTATATTCGTACTGAAATATAAGGGATTTTCACACTGGAATATTAAACATAACGTTACGACATAGCTACATTAATAATCTGTTTTTTTGTTTTTTTTTTCGGCGCCCATTTTAACAGATAACTTGATTTTGATTTGATTTACACCATAAAATAATCACGGCGAAGTGTGCTGATCAACACGAAGCTCGTGTGAATACCGACTGTTGTCAAAAAAGCATGTAATTCTTCTTAACATAGGAGCGCATAGATCCCGGGGAATGTGTGAAATAATACCCGCATCTGGGCTGCTGAAGCAAGTCTCCCTCGCGCCCCGTACGGAGGATGCATGATCCTCGGTAACCATATGAACCGCGAATATAACATTACCTTCATAGTCTACGAGTAACACAACATGAAAAATAAGAAACTGAAATAAATCACTTACCAGGTGAGAATCACTCCTCTTGCCGCTATCCGAAAGTCGACGACACGGCCGTTGAAGATCACAATGCCTCTGTGTCGATTTGAAATTTACAGCAATATTCTGTATTTTGAATCAAACCGCCACGCGACCGCAGAATGCATTGCAGTTTACAGCAAAATGCTGCATTATTAGAAAACAGCCAGCTGCTGTAAAATATTGCTGTATTTTTTACAGCAATTCAGACAACACCAAGTCCACGCGCCTGCGTACTACTTTCAACGTCAAGCAGACTTTTGCGTTATTACCGTTTACACAGGAACGCGGCGGTGGAGCATTTTTAAGATTTCCACTCTGGAGGGTGGTTTCACTTTTTTGCGTTTTTGAGGCTCAAAAACGCCGTTGCCGTGTAAACTAAAGGCACATCCGATAAAATATTTTTACGTTTTCACCCGCGAGCGTTATCGTGTAAACAGGGCCTCAATTTAATACTGGGGATTTTGCTGTGTGGACAATAACTTTATTCTAGAGCTGTTGTAAATCCCAAACAATCTCTGTTACTTTAATTTCCTATTGTAACTGTAAAGCTGCTTTCAAACAGTCCATATTGTTAAAAGCACTATATAAATGAAGGTAACTTGAGTTGACTTGACAATTTTTCTAATATATGAATTGGTTGTTAACTGATAGGCCTATGTGTGTGTGTTTTCTTTCTGTTTGTCAGGAGGAAGCAGGTGTTTGGTGTTGATGACAGTGTGTCTCGGGCTCATGTGTGTTCTTCTGCTGGTCTTCATCACACTGCAGCACATCACCATCACAGCAGAGAGAGACCTGTTAAAGAGCACAGTTGAAGAGTTCAATCAGACTAGCTTACAGGACAAGAACACTGATCTAATGACTGAAAAAGACCAACTGAAGAACAACTTCACCTCTTTGAGTCAGAAGAAACTGGAGCTGGAGACCAGAGTCAATGATCTCACTGCTGAGAAAAGTCAATTAAAGGGAAGTTTTGACTCTTTGAATCAGACGAAACTGGAGCTGGAGACCAGAGTCAATGATCTCACTGCTGAGAAAAGTCAATTAAAGGGAAGTTTTGACTCTTTGAATCAGAAGAAACTGGAACTGGAGACCAGAGTCAATGATCTCACTGCAGAGAAAAGTCAATTAAAGGGAAGTTTTGACTCTTTGAATCAGAAGAAACTGGAACTGGAGACCAGAGTCAATGATCTCACTGCTGAGAAAAGTCAATTACAGGGAAGTTTTGACTCTTTGAATCAGAAGAAACTGGAACTGGAGACCAGAGTCAATGATCTCACTGCTGAGAAAAGTCAATTACAGGGAAGTTTTGACTCTTTGAATCAGACGAAACTGGAACTGGAGACCAGAGTCAATGATCTCACTGCTGAGAAAAGTCAATTAAAGGGAAGTTTTGACTCTTTGAATCAGACGAAACTGGAGCTGGAGACCAGAGTCAATGATCTCACTGCTGAGAAAAGTCAGTTACGAGGAAGTTTTGACTCTTTGAATCAGACGAAACTGGAGCTGGAGACCAGAGTCAATGATCTCACTGCTGAGAAAAGTCAGTTACGAGGAAGTTTTGACTCTTTGAATCAGACGAAACTGGATCTGGAGACCAGAGTCAATGATCTCACTGCTGAGAAAAGTCAGTTACGAGGAAGTTTTGACTCTTTGAATCAGATGAAACTGGAGTTAGAGACCAGAGTCAATGATCTCACTGCTGAGAAAAGTCAATTACAGGGAAGTTTTGATGCTTTGAATCAGACAAAACTGGAGCTGGAGACCAGAGTCAATGATCTCACTGCTGAGAAAAGTCAATTACAGGGAAGTTTTGACTCTTTGAATCAGACGAAACTGGAGCTGGAGACCAGAGTCAATGATCTCACTGCTGAGAAAAGTCAGTTACGAGGAAGTTTTGACTCTTTGAATCAGAAGAAACTGGAACTGGAGACCAGAGTCAATGATCTCACTGCTGAGAAAAGTCAATTAAAGGGAAGTTTTGACTCTTTGAATCAGACGAAACTGGAGCTGGAGACCAGAGTCAATGATCTCACTGCTGAGAAAAGTCAATTACAGGGAAGTTTTGACTCTTTGAATCAGACGAAACTGGAGCTGGAGACCAGAGTCAATGATCTCACTGCTGAGAAAAGTCAATTACAGGGAAGTTTTGACTCTTTGAATCAGACGAAACTGGAACTGGAGACCAGAGTCAATGATCTCACTGCTGAGAAACGTCAGTTACAGGGAAGTTTTGACTCTTTGAATCAGAAGAAACTGGATCTGGAGACCAGAGTCAATGATCTCACTGCTGAGAAAAGTCAGTTACAGGGAAGTTTTGACTCTTTGAATCAGAAGAAACTGGAACTGGAGACCAGAGTCAATGATCTCACTGCTGAGAAACGTCAGTTACAGGGAAGTTTTGACTCTTTGAATCAGAAGAAACTGGATCTGGAGACCAGAGTCAATGATCTCACTGCTGAGAAACGTCAGTTACAGGGAAGTTTTGACTCTTTGAATCAGAAGAAACTGGAGCTGGAGACCAGAGTCAATGATCTCACTGCTGAGAAAAGTCAGTTACAGAACAGTATTAACTCTTTGAGTCAGAAGAAACTGGAACTGGAGACTGAACTAGAGAAGATAACACAAGGTTTGTAGCATGATCCCCAGTGTTAAATTAATACTCCTCAGTGTACATATGTGTCCACACTGCGTTTACATGGTTCAATCAGAATGAAATCAATCCGATTGATGAATCCGAACACAGTGTTTACATGAACGATAAATAAAGTAATTGGGTTGATGTGCGCGTTTATATGTCACGAGATTCGGTAACACTTTATTTCACGACCCGCAAACAGCTGTGTAAGTACACTGAAATTACAGTGTACGTTTCTGTAATTATAGTGTACTTCCGTGTAGGTATAAGGGAACAATATGTTAAGTTTGGGGTAATAAAGGGGTAACAAGCACCACTTTAATTTACAGCCCGCAGGAGTTACACTTACCCTGTAACTACACAGAACAAGGGGGTAACAAACGCTACTTACTATGTAGCAATACAAAACAACACTATTTGCACCGTAATTACAGAGAAAGGTACTGTTATCAAAAAAAAAAAAAAAAAACTTTTTAATTTCACAGTATATTTGTCCTGACATTTAAGTGTCATTGCAATTCAATGGGATAAGGTGAGTACTAATTACCACATGGTACGGTCTAAATTAAAATCATAGCACAAACAAATTATTTTGACTTAACATTAAGTAATCTAGTAAGAAAAGCCAATAAATTTATATTTTAATATTTCATCATAGTATATATATATATATATATATATATATATATATATATATATATATGTGTGTGTGTGTGTGTGTGTGTTTAATTTTTAACCTACAGATGTCAAAATCCTGTAACATTGCACAAGAACATATTTTGCCAGAAATGTGATGCATTTTATAAACAACAGATGTACAATTTTTGCCTGGAATATATTAACAGAATAGTGTTATTTTTTTAACTAATTAAATATTTTACCTGTATATCTACTTACCCCTTTATTACCCCAAACTGAACATATTGTTCCCTTATACCTACACTGAAGTACATTATAATTACAGAAACGTACACCGAAGTTATTTGCAGGTTGTAGATCTGCTTGTTACCCCTTTATTACCCCAAACTTAACATATTGTTCCCTTATACCTACACGGAAGTACACTATAATTACAGAAACGTACACCGTAATTTCAGTGTACTTACACAGCTGTTTGCGGGTCGTAAAATAAAGTGTTACCCGAGATTCAAATCGGAATTGATTTTTTGACATGCGCACACTGCACGAGTATACTGCCGCTGTTCGCGCATAACTATTCTCCCCTATTGGTTCTTTATTTGTTTTAAACAACAGACTTAATATTTATCTGTCTCTGGTCATTATTTGGAGACGATGAGCATGAACCGTTTTGCCGCTGCTTATATTTATCACGCAGTAAAACCCACGCCCAAAACCAGTCGTGTGTGGATGAGAGTAGTGTTGCTTTCGTCAACGAAAATTATGACTAAATATTGTCGTCAACGAACCTTTATCACATGATGAAAACGAGACGAGACGCAGCATAAATGCTGGTCGTGTGACGATGAGTATAACGAAATGTATAATGCAATGACGAATAAAACCAAGACTCAATGTGGTTTACAAAAATAAAACCATGCTAAAATGTCTCTTCATTTTCGCTGACCTTAAAACGAGACGAGTCAAAATGTTATTTAACGTTATTTCGTCTCGTTTAGCCTACTTGCATTTTTATTATGCAGCATTTCTGTTTCCTGTGTCACTTCAGGGGCTGCATCATATCGCACTGTGCAAACGCAGGCGACTTCACATCCTCGAGCCCCACTCGCGGTATTCGAAGAAGTAGCTGCGTGAGTTACAGCTGTTTTCACACACACTCTGTGTGTAGAGTGAATGCGGTGCGTGTTGCAGTGTGTATGCAGAAGCAGTGCGCGCTATTGCTTTCACATGTGCTGCAACTGATCTACGGCTGTACCACAATCACAACATTTATTCTCTATTTTTTATTTCAAATCAGTATTTTAGCCTACATCCATTGTGTCGCGTTGTTGAGGAAGCCTACTGTGTAGATCTCTGCTCTGCTGTTATGCACGCATCGCTCTTAGAGCGCGCGGTATGAGCGCTAATCTATTACTGTAATATGGGTGCGGGAAAAATACGCACTACAAACAGAGTAGGCTATGTGTGAAACAGGCGTTAGCATAAACGACAACAAACAAAGTTAAGTCTGACAGAGAGAAAGGGATTCGTCTTTGGGAAAAAAAGAAGAAATGACATTTGGAAAAACCTTCATTTCATCATATGTGTAGGCTACTTCTAACATGTTTGGTTGGTAAAGTAAATTCAATCGAGCGTCTTCCGTGTCTGGAATGGATGTATTCTTTATTCTATAAGGTAACAATAATATAAGAAGATAATAAGAAGATAAGATTGTTTGAAATGGTTTTGGCTAAAAGAACATTTTGGTTTCGTCTAGGCTAGCCTATAGGCTACTAGGTAGGTTACTTATATATTGACTAGGTTAAATAGAATTGCCTATTAAAAAGAGACTAAAATACAATTTTCATTGACTAAAACTAGACTATGTTTTTCGTCGACTAAAAATAGACTAAAATGTCATCGGTTTTCGTGAACTAAAACTAGACTAAAATGTCATCAGTTTTCGTCGACTAAAACTAGACTAGACTAAAAAGAGTATGAACGTGACTAAAACTAATAAAAACGTCTCGGTTACGTATGTAACCCTCGTTCCCTGAGTAGGGAACGGAGACGTTACGTCAGAAGTGACGGAGATTGGGGGTTTCGCATAGAAAGCCAATCCTCTTCGAGTATTTAAAAACGAGCCAATGGCATGCAATGCCTTGGGGCTGCGGAATTTTGCATAGCGTACTCCGCCCTACTCCGTGAGTATAAAAGGAGGAAGTGAACGCAACCGCAGTATGTCTTCGCTGAGGAGCCAAGACTGAACTCGGCGTCTACCCAGCGATACAGCAGAAGTGGCAGGGAGACGTAACGTCTCCGTTCCCTACTCAGGGAACGAGGGTTACATACGTAACCGAGACGTTCCCTTTCGTAGTCACTTCGAGTTACGTCAGAAGTGACGGAGATTGGGGGTCTGTGCCATCACGCCATCTTCAAGCTGTCTTCCAGTGCCCTGCGAAAGTCTGGACCCCTGCCTTACCTTTTTTTTTTTTTTTTTTGGGGATCCCACTTTGACACAGGATTACCAAGGTACACTGGGAAACATATCCCGGGAGGGACATGCTACCAGCTGCCAACCGAAGGGAGGACTTACGAATACACATATGGCCACATAGGAACGCATATGGAACACTGGAGCACCAACCGCAGGTGGCTACTAAAATTCAACTCCAGGGGTGGCAGATGGCTTGCCAAGGGAAGACACATGCTCAGAGAGGCTTACAGTGGATGATACACATGAGACGGTTACCAAGGGGAACCGTACGCATGGAGGCACCTAGCCAGCATCCAGAGCAACAGCAGTGGTGCCCGCATCGTCGGTGCTGGAGGACTCAAGCCTTCAATGGAAGAACTGAGGAGATATCGCACTTATCCAGTCCGGGGAGTGGAGTGGCGAGCAAGCGAAGACACCTGAGCGGATCCAGAACTGGCCGAACGAGTACGTGAGAGGATACCGGCTCAATTCGCAGATTAGAATCTGGCGAAGGTGTTGGGTGTCGCCCAGCCTGCAGCTCTGCAGATGTCTGTTAGCGAGGCGCCATGCGCTAGAGCCCAAGAGGAGGCCACACTCCGAGTGGAATGGACCGTCACACCAAGGGGGCACGGCCGGCCTAGCTGCTGGTAAGACAAAGCGACGGCGTCCACTCTTTCAGTGGGACAGCCGTTGCTTTGAGAGAGCCCTTCCCTTCTGGCTCCCCCCATGACAGACAAAGAGCTGGTCTGAGGTCCTGAACACTGCGTTCTGTCGACATAGGTGCGGAGAGCACGTACCGGACAGAGCAGTGCCAAGGCTGGGTCTGCCTCCTCCAGGGGCAGCGCTTGCAGGTTCACCACCAGGTCCCGGAGGGGAGTGGTAGGAACCTTGGGCATATATCCAGGCCGGGGTCTCAGGAATACGTGAGAGTAAGCCGGCCCGAACTCCAAGCACACTTCGTCAACAGAGAGAGCGTGCAGGTCCCTTACTCTCCTGATGGAGACCAATGCAATCAGGAGTGCTGTCTACATAGGACAGGGCAAAAACTCACCGACTGCAAAGGCTCCAGGGGAGGCCTCTGCAGAGCACCCAGGTCTACTGAGAGGTCCCCAGAGGGCAGGAGGGGAGGGAGGCGGATTTAGCCCCCTCGCTCCCCTCAGGAACCTGATGACCAGGTCATGCTTCCCATAGACTTACCTTTCACTGCATCATGAGACGCGGCAATGGCCGCGACATAAATCCAAAGGGTGGAGAGCGACAGCCTACGCTCCAACCCCTCTTGCAGGAAGGAAGCACGACTCCGATCGAACATCTCCGGGGGTCTTCTCAGCGAGAAGAACACCAATTGACGAAGAGGTTCCACTTCAACGCATAAAGGTGTCTCGTGGACGACGCTCTTGCGGAAGTGATGGTTGCCGCCACCGCAGGTAGCAGCGAACTCAAACCTGCCTCGTCCCGTCCAGGAGCCACACGTGCAGCCTCCAAAGATCGGGACGAGGGTGCCACAGAGTGCCCCGTCTCTGAGAGAGTAGGTCCGTTCTCAGAGGAATAGGCCAAGGAGGTGCTGTCGCGAGGAGCATGAGTTCGGAGAACCACGTCTTGGTGGGCCAGTAGGGGGCTACCAGCAAGACCTGCTCCTCGTCCTCCTTGATCTTGCACAACACCCGTGCAAGGAGGCTCACTGGGGGAACGCACACTTGCGTGGGCCCCGCGGCCAGCTGTGCGCCAGCGCATCCGAGCCGAGAGTGCCGCGAGTCAGAGAATAAACTGGGCGCAGTGGGACGAGTCCCGAGAGGCGAACAGGTCTATCTGTGCTTCCCCGAACTGGTCCCAATCAGCTGGACCGACTGGGGATGGAGTCGCCATTCGCCGGAGATGGGACGGCCCGGGACAGCTCGACGGCTGCCCAGTTCCGGTCTCCAGGAATGTAACTGCACGAAGGGACCTCAGGTGCTTCTGACTCCATATCAAGAGGTGGCGGGCGAGCTGCGACAACCGGCGCGAGCGTAGACCCCCCCTGGTGGTTGATGTACGCTACTGCCGTAGTGTTGTCTGAGCGGACAAGCACATGCTGGCCCTTGAGCACGCTCGGAAGCGGTGCAGGGCGAGCCGTACTGCCAACAGCTCGAGGCAATTGATGTGCATGAGGCGCTGGGCTCCTGTCCAGGAACCGGCGGCTGCATGCCCATTGCACATGGCACCCCAACCCGTGGAGACAACGAGATGCCTGGAAACTCGCTGAATAGGGACCCCTGTCCGTAAAAAGCTGAGGTTCGACCACGGGAAGAAGGTTCGGCAGCACGCTGGAGTCACTGGAACTCGGAGCGAGCCGCGATGCCATGCCCACCTCGGGACTCGACCGCGAAGCCACAGCTGAAGCGGTCTCATATGAACAAACCGAGCGGCGTACCGCGGATGCCATATGCCCCAGGAGCCTCTGAAATAGTTTCAGTGGAACCGCACTCTTGCCCTCGAACTGTCGAAGACAAGCCAGCAGTGAGTGCGCGCGCTCGTTCGTGAGCTGCGCAGACATGGCGACCGAGTCTATCTCCATGCCGAGAAAAGAGATCCTCTACACGGGGCAAAGTTTGCTCTTTTCCCGGTTGACCCGAAGGCCCAGACGGGCTAGGTGCCGTAGCACCAGGTCTCTGTGTTCGCAAACCTGAGCTCGAGAGTGTGCTAGTATCAGCCAGTCGTCGAGATAGTTCAGGATGCGAACCCCGTGTTCGCGAAGGGGAACAAGGGCTGCCTCGACGATCTTCGTGAAGACGCGAGGGGACAGAGCTAACCCGAATGGGAGAACGGCGTACTGGTATGCCTGGCCCTCGAAGGCAAACCGAAGAAACGGTCTGTGTCGAGGGAGAATGGAGACATGGAAGTACGCGTCCTTCAGGTCGATCGCTGCAAACCAATCCTGATACCGAACACATTCGAAAATGCGTTTGGCCGTGAGCATTTTGAACGGTAGTCGATGGAGAGAACGGTTCAAAATGCGCAGGTCCAGGATCGGTCGTAACCCACCGGTCTTTTTTGGGGACAATGAAGTAGGGGCTGTAAAGCCCGGACCTCACCTCGGCTGGAGGGACCGTCTCGATTGCACCCTTCGCCAGCAGGGTCGCAATCTCCGCTCTCAAGACTGGGGCATTGCCACCAACCATCGTGGAGCGAACTCCCCTGAAGCGGGGAAGAGACCGTGCGAACTGGATCGCGTAGCCGAATCTGATCGTTCTGATGACCCAGCGGGATACCCGGGAAGCGCTAGCCAGGCTTCCAGGAAGTGAGCCAACGGGGTCATGCGAACCACAGACGTCCCCCCGGAGGGGCAGCGAGGCGGGTCGACCGGCATGCGTGCAGGAGTTACCCCGTCCGGATGCACCGTCGAAACCCGCTCCCCGACAGAAGAGACCAGGGAAGGCAGAGCGTTCCACGGGGGTCTGTTCTGCCGGGGGTCTGGCGACAGAGGGGGAAGGGATTGGCGTAGCCCGGGGACGACACACGCACCCTTCCGCGCCCTCCGAGACAGAGAGGAATGAACGGGGCGACGCACTGGACGTCGTGCGCGCTCATTCCAGTCTGTGTGCTCAATGACAGTGTCAGCTTTTCCTCAACCAGCTCAGGGAGCTAGCTAGAACAAAAGATTCTCCACCGGCCCTCCACCGGGGAAGGAGGGGCTCTGCCACCGCCTCCTGAGAAAACCATGACACTATCACTGAGCGGCACGCCTCAGGAACATCGCTTCGCCTGGCGTTTAGCGGGGCACACGGCCTGAGGGGGGGGGGGCGCTTACCTGTGGCCTCCTCCGCGACGCGAACTGGCTGAAGGCTGCTGCTGGGGCCGCGTGGGAGGGAAGGGAGCCGCAGGGGGGCATCCTCGGCGGCGAGCTGGCGGAGGCGTCCGAGCCGACGGCTGGTTGGAGGCAGCAGCTGGCCGTCGGGGCAGAGAAACCGCCTCCGTCTGCTCCTAGGCGGTCGAGAAGTGCTGGGCAAAGTCCTGGACCGCACCGCCGAACATTATGATGCTCCTGGACCACAGCGGTGGGCATCACCTGACCAAGGGAGCGAGCGACCGCCTCCGTGACCCGTTTAAGGACAAGGTAGGCGGCAGGCTCGCAGCTCGCTTGGTCCGTCACCTCCTCGTGCACATTCCTGAGCAGCTAGCTTTGTAGGTGCTCATCATATGCAGGGCGGAGGCTGCCTGTCCCGCCGCTCTACAGAATCGCGCCGCCATAGACGACGAGAACCCATAGGCTTTGGAGGGGCATCTGAGAGCAACCGCCGGTTGACCGGGGGAGCCCCAGCGTGCCCACAGACAGCCGCATCGCCGAGGGGAGGAAGGGCGGGGAACTGAAGCACGCTTTTTTATTTTTTTTTTATTTTATTTATTTATTTTTTAGTGCGTGTCAGTTCCGCATGCAACTCGGGGAAAAAAAGGAAATTGGGGTTGGCCGTGGCCGTAAGGCGGCAGCGTTACCCAAAAACCAATTATCCAGCCGCGAGAGATCGGGATAGGGCGGAGTTCCACCCCCACCCGATGCTCACGGAGGCCCGAGATAGCACGGCCATCATCGCGGGATCAGACACGGCGACGCCGACGCTCCCGAGGGAGGCAACGCGGCCGCATCCTCACTTCCCGAGGAGTCAAGCCCGCCTTGTGATGCTGCGATCGTCATCGCATCACTCTCTGGAGCGCCGAGCGAAACAGACGGTACCTCAGAGAGGCAGACGTCTGAAGCAATACAGCGCTCACTGGCTCTAACACTGAGCGGTGGGTGTGACCCGAGAAACTAACGTCGGGGTTTTTTGTCACACATTCACCGTCATATCACCCTATCCGCGAGTCGAACAGCTTCTATTTTAAGAAGCAGAACGAGTAACGGACACGGGGACTCTCACTATCAGATCATTGAGTCTCGATCACAGTGTAGAGATGCTCATGTTCCCATTCAGAAGGAACATGAAACATCCGCGAACGCTGCTCTGCATGCTGAAGCCCAGGCACACACAGAGCAGCGATCGCGACCATCAGAGAATGACATGAGACGAACGCACCCAGAAGAACACGGGCGAGTCGTCTTTAAAAAGACGTGCCGCGTGCAGCTCTTTCACTTAAAGAGAGGAGGAAATTCACTCTTTCAGCGCTGAGGCGACCAGGGAGAAGCGCAAAGTCTGGCAGACCACTGCTCAGATCGCAGGCAATGCAGAGTCTCGCTGGGTACCGCCGTCACACCAACACTGAAGAGGACGCTCGTCTCGAAGAGTCTTGAACAGTGAGAATGGCTTTCAGGAGTGAAGAGTTCTCTTGGCTCCGAAGCGAAGACATACTGCGGTTGCGTTCACTTCCTCCTTTTATACTCACGGAGTAGGGCGGAGTACGCTATGCAAAATTCCGCAGCCCCAAGGCATTGCATGCCATTGGCTCGTTTTTAAATACTCGAAGAGGATTGGCTTTCTATGCGAAACCCCCAATCTCCGTCACTTCTGACGTAACTCGAAGTGACTACGAAAGGGAACTAAAATGTCAGCTTGACACAAAGACTAGACTAAAACTAAAATTTAAACAGGCCGCCAAAAACAATACTAGATGAGAGTCTGGTCAAGATGAGAGTCTAGACAAGCACTGGTGGGACGATGTCCTGCTTCACTTCACAGACACTTAGTGAAATTAGAAATTTTTAATAACGGGACACTCATTTATATGACACTTTATTCAACAGGAAGAACAGCTCGTTCCGTGCGTCATATGTCATTATGCTATTGTAACCCACTTCAGAGTATGTACACCCTAGGTTCGTAGGAGCTGATAAGTACAGTAATAACCAAGCAACACACCAGGGTAACGGTTTGAAATGAGTAAACTTTTAGTTCAACAATTATTTCAACAATTCACAACAATTACGTGCGCACTAGCTATGGGCCCAAAATAAATCCAGAACAAAATAAAATAAAATAAAATGTCCTTTTTGAAAATGTTCCTTTGTGGTCGTCCTTTTGAATTCCAGAGTTCAATCCAGAGTTCAAGTCAGTTAGTCAATGGGGAATAGTCAAAGTCAAGGGTAAGTAGTCAAAAGGAACAATCTCGTTGGTACCAGTTTGGTGGACTGACACAATCCTACCACAGGCTTCCGAAATGCTGTGGTGGGGGTTCACGGCTCATTGGGAAGGCTCGCCATCTATCGATCAACAGTTCACTCGGTACGATTCAAGGCTGGATCATCATCTGGAACTTCTGCTCGACTCATAAAAAGACCTGACCAATAGAGGATTTTCAAGATGAGAAGCCAGGACAAATAAGACAGGACGATTTTCTGAATGGCTCTCCAACGTCTTTTCTAATCAGTTTTTCTTTCCAACTCGTGAGAGAACCCGAAGCAGCGCTCCATCTGAGTTGATACAGTGTTATTCAACGGAAGTGTTTTAGCGCGCTATTTCCGATTTCCAGCAAATAAAATGTATTTTTCAAAATAAAAGCCCCATTCCTCATAACGTGACTTATGGGTAAATAATGATAATAATTAAATACAATTTACGGGTTAACCCTTTTTAGGCGGGTTACAGTATTTCGACGTCATTGCACATGCGCAGTCCTTTTAGTTTCGGTTTTCAATCCGAAGTGTTTACATGTTCTCTCGATCGGATTACAAAAGGAGTAAACCACTAGGGGTGGTTAATCTGTCTGATTTCCCGATTCGATTCGATACGATTATTGAAGTCCCGATTCAATTACAGTCGATTACGGATTATTGATTTTCCATTTCACAACAGTAAACGAAAATACACTAGACCAACACATGATAATATTAGCAGCAACATTTTGGTATTAATTGCACTTTTTATTTGTCTGGTATTCAATGAAAATGTAATGATGGTTAGTGAGGACATGCACACATGCTTATTGTACTTGCAACTCATTATTAGGGCCCAAGCACTAACATTGCGAGGACCCTATTAAAAACTGTTAGGATTATTTATTAGGGCCCGAGCACTAACAGTGCGAGGACCCTATTGAAACTGTTAGGATTATTAGGGCCCGAGCACTAACAGTGCGAGGACCCTATTGAAACTGTTAGGATTATTAGGGCCCGAGCACTAACAGTGCGAGGACCCTATTGAAACTGTTAGGATTATTTTTAGGGCCCGAGCGCTAACAGTGCGAGGACCCTATTGAAACTGTTAGGATTATTTTTAGGGCCCGAGCACTAACAGTGCGAGGACCCTATTGAAACTGTTAGGATTTTTTTTTTTTTTTTTCTGCAAAGTAAGCGCCATTTTCGGGGCCGCAACATGCTCAAAAACTCACCAAATTTGGCACGCATGTCAGGACTGGTGAAAAATTTCGTATTTTGTGGGTTTCACGGATGGGCGTGGCAAAATGGCACGCTAGCGCCACCTAGAAAATTGGAAAAAATTAGCCCCTCGTCCACGTTCAACGTACATGCACGAAATTTGGTGGGGACGTGTATCATATCAAGACGCACAAAAAAGCCTCAAGAACCCATAACATAAATTTTTTGAATTTGAGCGGCCATTTTTGGACGATTTACACACTCCGTACTTTAACGAACTCCTCCTAGGGATTTAGTCGGATCGACTTCAAACTTCTGCTGTGCCTTCTACAGGCATTGACGATGCAAAGTTGTGCTATCTGCGCGTTTTCGTCGATGGGCGTGTCCGTGGCGTCAAAGATTCGCCATGGAACAGGAAGTTGTAATAACTTGGCTGTAAATGCCCAGATCTGCACGAAATTTGACACATTTGACAAGAGTCCCGCCCTGAACAAATCTACATGCCTACATTCACCCACAGTCATGGCGCCACCTGCTGGCAACAGGAAGTGACCTTTAACGAAGCAGCCCCCGCCGCTTGTTTGACCGACATGTACGAAATTTCTGTGGTACATCTACCATGACCAGACGTACAAAAAAGCCTCAAGAACCCATACCCTAAACTCGACAGGAAGTCCGCCATTTTGAATTTGGCGACCGATTTGGGACGATTTACACACTCTGTACTTTAACGAACTCCTCCTAGGGATTTTGTAGGATCAACTTCAAATTTCTGCTGTACCTTCTAAAGGCATTGACGATGTAAAGTTGTGCTATCTGCGTGTTTTCGTCGATGGGCGTGTCCGTGGCGTCGATGATTCGCCATGAAACAGGAAGTTGTAGTAACTTGGCTATAAATGCCCAGATCTGCACGAAATTTTACACATTTGACAAGAGTCCTGCCCTGAACAAATCTACATGCCGACATTCACCCACAGTCATAGCGCCACCTAGTGGCAACAGGAAGTGTCCTTTAACAAAGCAGCGAAAAATTTCACAGCTGCACCGGCTGAGCCGCAGAATATGCAACGCGGCCGCCTCACACCCCGACGCGCTACAGGTGCGAGAGCCCGCCCATCGCTGCTTGCAGCTTTAATTTTTTTTTTTTTTTCTGCAAAGTAAGTGCCATTTTCGGGGCCGCAACATGCTCAAAAACTCACCAAATTTGGCACGCATGTCAGGACTGGTGAAAAATTTCGTATTTTGTGGGTTTCACGGATGGGCGGGACAAAATGGCACGCTAGCGCCACCTAGAAAATTGGAAAAAATTAGCCCCTCGTCCACGTTCAACCTACATGCACGAAATTTGGTGGGGACATGTATCATATCAAGACGCACAAAAAAAGCCTCAAGAACCCATACCCTAAACTCGACAGGAGGTCCGCCATTTTGAATTTGGCGACCAATTTGGGACGATTTACACACTCCGTACTTTAACGAACTCCTCCTAGGGATTTAGTCGGATCAACTTCAAATTTCTGCTGTGCCTTCTAAAGGCATTGACGATGTAAAGTTGTGCTATCTGCGTGTTTTCGTCGATGGGCGTGTCCGTGGCGTCGATGATTCGCCATGAAACAGGAAGTTGTAGTAACTTGGCTATAAATGCCCAGATCTGCACGAAATTTTACACATTTGACAAGAGTCCTGCCCTGAACAAATCTACATGCCGACATTCACCCACAGTCATAGCGCCACCTAGTGGCAACAGGAAGTGTCCTTTAACAAAGCAGCGAAAAATTTCACAGCTGCACCGGCTGAGCCGCAGAATATGCAACGCGGCCGCCTCACACCCCGACGCGCTACAGGTGCGAGAGCCCGCCCATCGCTGCTTGCAGCTTTAATTTTTTTTTTTTTTCTGCAAAGTAAGTGCCATTTTCGGGGCCGCAACATGCTCAAAAACTCACCAAATTTGGCACGCATGTCAGGACTGGTGAAAAATTTCGTATTTTGTGGGTTTCACGGATGGGCGGGGCAAAATGGCACGCTAGCGCCACCTAGAAAATTGGAAAAAATTAGCCCCTCGTCCACGTTCAACCTACATGCACGAAATTTGGTGGGGACATGTATCATATCAAGACGCACAAAAAAGCCTCAAGAACCCATACCCTAAACTCGACAGGAGGTCCGCCATTTTGAATTTGGCGACCAATTTGGGACGATTTACACACTCCGTACTTTAACGAACTCCTCCTAGGGATTTAGTCGGATCAACTTCAAATTTCTGCTGTGCCTTCTAAAGGCATTGACGATGTAAAGTTGTGCTATCTGCGTGTTTTCGTCGATGGGCGTGTCCGTGGCGTCGATGATTCGCCATGAAACAGGAAGTTGTAGTAACTTGGCTATAAATGCCCAGATCTGCACGAAATTTTACACATTTGACAAGAGTCTTGCCCTGAACAAATCTACATGCCGACATTCACCCACAGTCATAGCGCCACCTAGTGGCAACAGGAAGTGTCCTTTAACAAAGCAGCGAAAAATTTCACAGCTGCACCGGCTGAGCCGCAGAATATGCAACGCGGCCGCCTCACACCCCGACGCGCTACAGGTGCGAGAGCCCGCCCATCGCTGCTTGCAGCTTTAATTTTTTTTTTTTTTTTCTGCAAAGTAAGTGCCATTTTCGGGGCCGCAACATGCTCAAAAACTCACCAAATTTGGCACGCATGTCAGGACTGGTGAAAAATTTCGTATTTTGTGGGTTTCACGGATGGGCGGGGCAAAATGGCACGCTAGCGCCACCTAGAAAATTGGAAAAAATTAGCCCCTCGTCCACGTTCAACCTACATGCACGAAATTTGGTGGGGACATGTATCATATCAAGACGCACAAAAAAGCCTCAAGAACCCATACCCTAAACTCGACAGGAGGTCCGCCATTTTGAATTTGGCGACCAATTTGGGACGATTTACACACTCCGTACTTTAACGAACTCCTCCTAGGGATTTAGTCGGATCAACTTCAAATTTCTGCTGTGCCTTCTAAAGGCATTGACGATGTAAAGTTGTGCTATCTGCACGTTTTCATCGATGGGCGTGTCCGTGGCGTCGAAGATTCACCATGAAACAGGAAGTTGTAGTAACTTGTCTGTAAATGCCCAGATCTGCACGAAATTTTACACATTTGACAAGAGTCCCGCCCTGAACAAATCTAAATGCCGACATTCACCCACAGTCATAGCGCCACCTGCTGGCAACAGGAAGTGACCTTTAACGAAGCAGCCCCCGCCACTTAATAAGTTGTATTTTTTAGTTAACTTGAGTTTTAGTGCATTTTTACAGTAAATTACTGGCAACAGTGTTGTAAAAATGCACTAAAACTAATAAGTTGTATTTTTTAGTTAACTTGAATTTTATTCACCCACAGTCATAGCGCCACCTGCTGGCAACAGGAAGTGACCTTTAACGAAGCAGCCCCCGCCGCTTGTTTGACCGACATGTACGAAATTTCTGTGGTACATCTACCATGACCAGACGTACAAAAAAGCCTCAAGAACCCATACCCTAAACTTGACAGGAAGTCCGCCATTTTGAATTTGGCGACCGATTTGGGACGATTTACACACTCCGTACTTTAACGAACTCTTCCTAGGGATTTAGTCGGATCGACTTCAAATTTCTGCTGTACCTTCTAAAGGCATTGACGATGTAAAGTTGTGCTCTCTGCGCGTTTTCATCGATGGGCATGTCCGTGGCGTCGATGATTCGCCATGAAACAGGAAGTTGTAGTAACTTGGCTGTAAATGCCCAGATCCAGCACGAAATTTTACACATTTGACAAGAGTCCTGCCCTGAACAAATCTACATGCCGACATTCACCCACAGTCATAGCACCAACTGCTGGCAACAGGAAGTGACTTTTAACGAAGCAGCAAAGCAAATTCACAGCCACACCGGCTGAACCGTAGAATATGCAACGCGGTCGCCTCACACCCCGACGTGCTACAGGTGCGAGGGCCCGCCCATCGCTGCTTGCAGCTTTAATTTTAATTTTTTTTTTTTTTTTTAGGGCCCGAGCACTAACAGTGCGAGGACCCTCTTGAAACTGTTAGGGTTGTTTTTTTTATTTTTATTTTTTAGGGCCCGAGCACTAACAGTGCGAGGACCCTATTGAAACTGTTAGGGTTATTTTTTTTTTTCTGCAAAGTAAGCGCCATTTTCGCGGCCGCAACATGCTCAAAAACTCACCAAATTTGGCACGCATGTCAGGACTGGTAAAAAATTTCGTATTTTGTGGGTTTCGCGGATGGGCGTGGCAAAATGGCTCCCTAGCGCTACCTAGAAAATTACAAAAAATTAGCCCCTCGTCCACGTTCAACCTACAAGCACGAAATTTGGTGGGGACGTGTATCATGTCAATACGCACAAAAAAGCCTCAAGAACCCATACCCTAAACTCAACAGGAAGTCGGCCATTTTGAATTTGCCGCCCATTTTGGGATGATTTACACACTCCGTACTTTAACGAACTCCTCCTAGGGATTTAGTCAGATCGACTTCAAATTTCTGCTGTTCCTTCTAAAGGCATTGACGATGTAAAGTTGTGCTATCTGCGCGTATTCGTCGATGGGCGTGTCCGTGGCGTCGATGATTTGCCATGAAACAGGAAGTTGTAGTAACTTGGCTGTAAATGCCCAGATCTGCATGAAATTTGACACATTTGACAAGAGTCCCGCCCTGAACAAATCTACATGCCTACATTCACCCACAGTCATAGCGCCACCTGCTGGCAACAGGAAGTGACCTTTAAAGAAGCAGCCCCGGCCGCATGTTTGACCAGCATGTACAAAATTTCTGTGATACATCTACCATGTCCAGACGGACAGAAAAGTGTCTTGGAGCGATGCCTTAAACTCAACAGGAAGTCGCCCATTTCTAATTTAACCGCCATTTTTGGATGATTTACTCATTACATACTTTAACTAACTCCTCCTAGGGATTGAGTCGGATCGCCTTAAAATTTCTGCTGTGCCTTTTAAAGGCATTGACGATGTAAAGTTGTGCTATATGCGCGTTTTCGTCCATGGGTGTGTCCGTGGCGTCGATGATTCGCCATGAAACAGGAAGTTGTTGTAACTTCAGTGTACATCCTCAGACTTGCGCGAAATTTTATATGTTATACAACATTCCCGCCCTGAACACACGTACATGCCGAAATTAGCCCACAGTCATAGCACCACCTGCTGGCAACAGGAAGTGACCTTTAACGAAGCAGCCCCGGCCGCATGTACACAGCTGAGCTCCAGAATATGCAACGCGGCTGCCTCACACCCCAACACGCTACAGGTGCGAGGGCCCGCCCATCGCTGCTTGCAGCTTTAATTACCAGTTTGACTTTTTTCTGTCATGCATCTACAGTCTTATTTAGATTTACAGAAGTTTGAAGCACTTGAAGCATTTGAAGCACATTTGTTGTGGCAAGAGAAACTGTGGCTTGGGCTGTGTTTACTGAAAGCGTCGTAAGCCCATTTGATTTATTCCAGTTATTTATTTATGACAATTTTGTTGTTCTATGGTCAAGTTAAGCTTAAGATTTTTATGTAAACCGTGCCCAGGTGATGATGGTTATGTGTTGATGATGAAATTACAAGACTGCGGTGTCCTGATTCACTGATCTCACTCAGCATTATCTCCTTAAAGCAGCAACTGTATGTTCACTTTTTACAGAGCTGTACTGTTACTGTACTGTGCTACTGTTTAGCTGTATGGATTCATGTCTGTAGCTTTAGAGGTGAAACGATTCACTCGTTTTCTAAAGGATCACGAATACTAAAAACTCGCAGTGACAGTTTTCTGAGGAGCTCGTGTCTGATCTCTTCTCAGTACAAACACTGACTGTCACTGAGCGAATGACAGATCTCTGTCTCTTTCAATAGTGCTAGTCTATAGTCAGACACGATCAAACCACTGATACAGTATTGATGAGGACACTACTGAAATAAAACACAAGCTCAGAAACTTCATTATTTTCATATAAAATGCTGAGGAACCTAAATGTCAGATTGTTACTTGAATATTACTTTTTGACTCAGGATTCACGCTGAACCTGGAAATGTTAGGGCATTTTGAAATGGTAATTTCTAGACCAAGAAAATAGAAGTAAATAATTCTTTAAAAAATATGTGCATGATTGTACTGGTATGTATATCAAACGTGTTTCATTTACATCTTTGTCTCTTTCTTGTCTAAGATGCATTGATATTTAAATAATCCTATAAATGCCTTTTTTAAATTGTGCAAAAAACAAACAAACCTTCATTTCTTAATATATTTTCATAACAGCTAATCTCTCTACAGACCCCTGCTACACCTACACTGTGTTGGACAATCCATGGAGATCCATCAATAATACATTTGACTCCTCCTACAAGTGTGACCAGTCTGTCTCCTGGAGCGGCTGGTATCGTCTCTTCATTAACAGTATTAGCGCTCATATCCCAGACACGTGTGTTGCTAAGAACAGCTGTGGCACTCATGCCCCACTGTGGATACGTGGTGGACACCCAACAGTAAGAGATGGAGTCGTCACTCGAGATGTCTGCGGTCACTGGAACAATGACTGCTGCAATTTCGGGTCTTCTCCCATCAAAGTCAAAGCCTGCCTAGGCAATTATTATGTCTATGAGCTGGTCAGACCAACTGCCTGCCATCTTGCATACTGTGCAGGTAATTATATTCACATGAGCTCTTTCTACACATTGTGGTACTCTGTACTAGGGCTGCACGATTAATCTTACGATATTGTTATGCGCATCTAATTAGTAAAGCTGGTTCCTTGATTAGTAGTAAATCACCTTCACCTGCTTTCAGATGGAGCTGCATTTACTACAAAGAGCCGTAGATCACAGACAAGCTGAGCCATATCGCGTTAATATCGAGGACGTATCGATAGCGATATTTTAACACTCATATCTGCATCACATCGTCCATCTGAAAGCAGGTGAAGGTGATTTACTACTAATCAAGGAACCGGCTTTACTGACGAGATGCGCATAACAATATCGTGCGATATATCGCCCAGCCCTAACTAAGGCCTCGTTTAAACTGCGTGGTTCAAGTGGCCCAAATCCGATTTTTTCCTCTCATGTGGCACAGATCCTATATGACTGGTCAACGTGTAAGCAAGAAAAAAACGCATGGATTCCGATTTTCTCAGATCGGATTCAGGCCTCACTCATATGTGGTAATAAATATATGAATTGGATACGTGCATTTGCGTGTGCCATGTAAGCAGACAAATCAGATATTCCCCAGTAAATGCGAGCCGTACGTCATTAAAATAGAGCACGATTATATATACGATGGAAGAAAGGATACACACAGTGGAGCAATGCGGAGGTTTCATGTCTTTTGAGTGTTTGGGGCGATGAGTGCAGGTGTAACCCCTACACCCAGGTCCCACTCGACCTGCTCCGAGCGGGCCTCGAACCCAGATCTCCGGCATGAGAGTCGGGCGCTCTAACAAGGAGGCTAAAGACTGCAGCCTCTAGCGTCTGTCGCTAGAACGCCTATTGAGATCAGGGAGTGAGGTTTACTCGCACAGCAACTACTAGCTGGCCTCCGTTACACAGGCAAAAATGCAGGGTTGTTATAGAAATAAATCTGTATTTGAAGACATTTCACATATGAGGCATCGTTTTAAGTGCTCGCTATAGTGCCTCTCCTCTTTTTTCTCCGCCGTATGAGACCAATGTTTTGATGACTTTTCTAAATATTGTGGAAAGAAAATGGGTCACTTTTAAAAGATGATGCAAGCAGGTTGTCAAAAAAAATCGTATATAGTCAGAAAATCTGTCATGATCCTGGCTCTTTCTTTCTTTCTCTGTTCCTTCTCTGCTCCCTTCTGGTCACTATCTTACATTACATTACTTGCATCACATTCATTATCCCGTCACCTCCAGCTGTGGCTCATCCTCTCATTACCTCCCTGTTACCTTCCCAACTGTTTCTCACTATCTCTGATTAGACTCTCTATTTCATGGCTTCTCTCTTATTGTTCTTTGTCAGATTATTGCTCTATGTTACGTACCTGTGCATATCGCTCCTGATCCTGTCGTGTCGTGTCCTGTCTGATTCAAGCTGTTCTGTTCTCTGTATTACCTCGACTCTACTCTGCTACCCTTCCAGCATCGTGAGTGGTTCAGGATTGGCGTTCCCGTGCCTCTACGGACCCAGCCTGTCTCGCCCTCTGAGTGACCGTCCGTGCTGATCCAGACGGCAGTTTTCTGTTCTGTTATTAAGAGACTTTCTGTTCCATTACCATTGAGATTCCTTTGTTGGATTTACTCGCCTTACGGCTCCTGTGTTACTCTTCTGAACATTAAATCACTCATTGACTGTCCTTTGCTTTTGGGTCCTCTTTCTCATACGTGACAAAATCGGATTTGGGCATCAAGACCTGCAGTGTAAATGCAGCCTAATATGCATATGACAATAAACTTGAACTGAACTGCAGAGGTGGGAAATCCAGGGTCCAAATAGTTAAAGTCCTGTCATATGTTTATTCTACCTTTAAACTACCTGTAAATTAGTTCTCTCTCCTGTCTGAATTAGCAAATCCAGGTGATTGGAACAAGATACTAAGGAGGACTTTTACTTTCTGAACCTGGACTTTACACCTCTGCATAGCAATGCCACATGTCAGCCAAGAGTAAAGAAATAAATCAGAACTGGACCTTATCTGAGCCACAAAATCTGTGTATATTAAACATGAAGTAGTTTCAGACAGTCTTAGATTATCTAAGACAGTCTTAGATTAATCCCCTGAAGAGAAAAGAAGACATTAAATCTGAAGATCTCAGCAGAGGAGGATTAAACAACTCCACAAACAGCATTACCAGCTTCACTTATTACTAACCAGACTGACTTTATTTCTGTCAGACTTCTACAGAAGATTTTATTGAGAATTAACAGAGGTTTAACACTGTTTCATTTGAAGTCACCATAACAGTGATTAGTGTTCCAATAGTTCGGGTCTTAACTCTAATTATATATTCAGTCTTTTTTGGCTACTATGATAATATGTGTGTGAAGCATAGTTGCCGCAGCAAATAAAGCTAAAGTGAAATGAGATCAGGTGAAGATGGTTCCCTGTTGATGGTTTTATAATCATAATGAAATAGTCTGATTCATAAGTTTATAAAACTAACAATTAAGTTGTCACATTATTTTTTTCACAACACAAACATATCAATTTATGTTGTCATGGCAACAATAATCAGACACACCTGAATTAATCAATTGGCCAATAATGTCAGACAGGAAACAAGGAGCTGGCTGAAGTTCAGGAAGTAGTGCAGCTGGGCATAAAGCCAATTGTCATATAATTTTGTTTGATTCTAAATATTTGCATTTATTTTTTGCTGTCGTTTTGTTGTGAATTAGTAGCTTTTCAGTGATGTTCTGAATTAATCTGTTTATCTAAATATTAGTGAGTGTCACCATTGTTGAGATTCATACACTTTTTTATATCGGTGTGTGTCAATGCAGGCCATTTTTATTTTTAAATTAATGTTTGTTGAAAGATTTAAACCAATTATTATATTGCTGGATCTAATGCTTCAGTAACACAGGGTTTGTGATTTGAATATATTAGTGGAAAAACATCATTGTTGGATTATAAAAACCTCAGTGAGTCAGGCTATTTCATGATGATTAGATTCCATCAACATGAAACCCATCATCACCCAATTTCACTTCACTTTAGCTTTCTTTGTAACAGCATATGTGTTTAACACAAACAACACACAGGAGCTATTATAGAGAAAATATTTAATTAGAGTTAAGACCCGAACTATTGGAACACTAATTACTGTTATGGTGACTTCAAATGAAACAGTGTTAAACCTCTGTTAATTCTCAATAAAATCTTCTATAGAAGTCTGACAGAAATAAAGTCAGTCTGGTTAGTAATAAGTGAAGCTGGTAATGCTGTTTGTGGAGTTGTTTAATCCTCCTCTGCTGAGATCTGTCTTCTTTTCTCTGTAGTGGATTTTATCTAAGACTGTGTTTGAAATGACTCCATATTTGATCTACACAGATTTTGTGGCTCAGATAAGGTCCAGTTCTGATTTATTTCTTTACTCTTGGCTGGCATGTGGCATTGCTATACAGAGGTGTAAAGTCCAGGTTCAGAAAGTAAAAGTCCTCCTCAGTATTTTGTTCCAACCATCTGGATTTGCTAATTCAGACAGGAGAAGGAACTAACCAGTGAAATCAGCTGACTGAGTTTATAGGTAGAATAAACATATGGCAGGACTTTTACTCTTTGGCCACTGGATTACCCACCTCTGTTGAACTGAACTGAACTGAACTGAACATTCATGATATTTGTGTTTCTGTTCATTAATCACTATTCATCTAAACTTTCAGACACTGGCAGCATTGACACCAACTCACCTGGTAATGTTAACATTAACATTAATAACATTAATATTTTCCTCAAAAGGCAAAGCAAGTTTATTTATATAGCACATTTCATACACAATGGTAATTCAAAGTGCTTTACATATAAGAAATTAAAATAATCAAAATAAATCAGAATAATTAAAACAGTTTAGAATAAAAAATTATAAAATACAGTAAATAATTAAAACAATGTAGAATCAAAAATAAAATAAAGTACAGTAACAGTCGGACGAACAGTGGCACAGTGCTCATTCACTAAATGCACAGCTAAACAGATGTGTTTTGAGTCTGGATTTGAATGTGACTACTGTAGGAGCACACCTGATCTCCTCTGGAAGCTGGTTCCAGCATAATAGCTAAAAGTAGACTCTCCATGCTTACAGTGAACCCTTGGTATTTCTAGCTGATCTGATCCTAATGATCTGAGTGATCTGTTGGGTTTATATTTAGTGACCCACATAACATTACTTCGGCCCAGATCTGGCCCACATCTGGCACTTGTGGGATGCGGATCTGGCCCACATGCAGCAATGAATGACGGCCCTTGGGTGGCCCACTGTTTGCCAGATCTGGGCCACAAGCAGGCCATAGCAATGCCACATGTCAGCCAAGAGCAAAGAAATAAACCAGAACTGGACTTTATCTGAGCCACAAAATCTGTGTATATTATATGCCGCATGTTCCTTCATTTAACTGACAGTAACTGTGTAGTTGCTGATGCAGTTTAAATTAGGCTAATTAACATTCATTTTATGGTTTTTGTATGGCAGCCATTGCTGACAGTCATTGACTGTTTTTTTATGGAATTGTTTTTACAGTTAGGATGTTTGATCGTATTAATCCAGATGATAGCTGTAAAATAACAGTGTTTTTCTGTAAAACATTTAAGAAAAAATATCTGTAAAAGGTTTTTGCACTTAATTTAAATTAGGATATTTTACTTTATTTTTATGGTTTTTGTTTGGTACACAGTAAATTCCCCGGTGTTAAATTAACACCGCTCAGTGTTCATATTGGAATCACCAGAAAGGTGTTAAAAGTAACACTGAGGCAGTGTTAAAGTTAATGAGATAATTAAGTGATTAATTTAGTGATGATTGAGCATTATTGAAGACACCTAAAGCAGAATCACTGAAGGACAAAATCTAACTTTCAGGTCATTGTTATGGAGGTGAGTGTTTGCTTTAGTTGGGCTCTTGATCCTTTCATTATTAACTTTATATTTTAATTGGCTGTTGCATCTGAGTTATAACTGCCAGATTAACAAAGAAACAATTTATATGATGGTGTCGGTCATATTATGACATTCATCATTTAAAATATATGTTTGTGGTTAATTTTGTAGGTTGCAGCATAACTGAAATTCTACATAAATATCCAGAATGTCAGATATAATATAATTGATTTCTACAAGTTGTAAGAAAAAAAAAAAACCTCTTATAGGCACACACAAACCTCAAGATTCAGTCAATGCTTCTCAACAACGGTGACGAGTAGAATATTCAAGTAGGAAAAGTAAATTACATAGACGTTTCAGATCATAATTTATTCATACCGCAATGCATGATGGGAGTCATTAATGAGTTGTGATTGGTGGCAACAAGGATTATTAATGTCACCATGGTTGAGATAGACAGGCTGATTATTGATGTCTGTGTTTCTAAATAGATATTAAAGTGATTTGATCAGAATAGTTTTTATTAAATATTTTAGGTCATAAGAAAATTACAGATATGCCGCACAATCACTAAACTGTTACTAACAAGTTAAGCAAATTCATCTGAAAAGTTTCTTTTTTCAGATCATAACATGATTATGTCAAAACATAACCAACACTATCAGACCACAGTTTTCTTTGTTCATTTTACTATTATAAATCAATAACAGCAGACAAACAAAATTTACAGTGATAATGTAAGTGTCAAGAGCCCAACTAAAGCAAACACTGATCTCCAT